>OZ024875.1:60161542-60254042 GCA_964017185.1 Rugalucina vietnamica | reverse complement strand
GCAATGTTTCCATAAAACTTACTGTCTTTCAGGATTCTGACAATTATACATTATGTGAGCTGCGGCAAAAGAAAACCAGTCATCGGTGTGCAGCTAAAGAAGATAGCTGGAAGCTTAAAATTTCAGCTTTAGGAAGAAGAGGAATTGTACTATCAGAGTAGCGAAAACAAAGGCAGAGTAGCGAAAACAAAGGCGTTGATCAGCTTCGCAGTTACTTTGCCTTTGTTTTCGCCTAGGCAAAGGTCCGGTTTTCTCATCACGCAGCTTATATTGTTTCAGGAGTAAAAGGAGTGCAGGTTGAGGAGATCTATGACCTACAGAAGCCAATTGAAGGGTGAGTAACATTCATGAAAAAAACAAGTAGGTGCATTTGCTCCTTTGTTTTCTCACACAATAGATATTATTATTACTATGCCTCATCATAGTACATGTAAGTCTGAAATTTCAAGCTTCTAGTCTTCTTCTCTCATGGTACAGGCCAGTTTGTGTTAGATCTGATCCAAAAAACCCAAGACCCTTCTCCTTGCGTCATTGCATATTTGTTATAAATGTTACAATGTGGTGACGTTGTGGTCTATATTTCATGAAAATAAAGGAATAATTTATTTTCATGCACATTGGTTAACTTGGTAGAGAATGCTCACTAAATAATGAAGTAAAGTGAAGGCTCTGGAGAGACATATTTCAGTTATATCAAGACAAACCCTGCTTTTGGTTAGAAAATGTAAAGCTACAAATCAGCTTAGTGCAGATCTTTTTATTTATTTTGCTGCCTTGATAGCAATCTTTCTAAAGACTTTTCAAACTGTCATCACATGCCTTGAACGGTAGACTGGTTTGTTGCTGATCTTATCAGTACCTTTTAGATAGATTGCTTTGAAGTTCAGCAAAAATGGTGCATACAGAGTAGCAAAATTTTTATGAAAATATTCATTTATCATTTCAGACCAGCATATGGGTTTATCTTCCTTTTTCGGTGGATAGAAGAGAGACGGTCGCGGAGGAAGACCATCACTGAAGAGGAAACTTTCCTACAAGATGAGAATATTGTTAACAGTATCTTCTTTGCACAACAGGTGGGTTACAACTGTGAAATTTCGTTAAACTTGCAAGAATAATATCATTCGATAGCAACCATAACTCCTTTTGAAGACAGCCAATACAGTTTAGTTGCACTAATCCTCTTTCAGAAATTATATATTTTTTCATGATCAAATTTGACAGTTTGAAATTAAATTTCCTTTAAATGTTGAAATGCCATAAAAATGTTGGCACATTACATTTTAACATGGGTATTAAAGCAGCACCAATTACATTGCTTCAGCTGAATCCTACATTTGTGGAAAATTCTTTCAGTTTTACATATATAATTTACATGTAATATAATAACAGTATAATAACTGTATATGCCAGTAAAATTTCATGCTTGGTAAAGGCAGTAATTACACATTTTTTTAAAAGCCTCAAGACCAGTTGTCCAAAAGTAAGGAACATTATTAAGCACAAATGTATTAATATCCTTACCTAGATGATCCCGAACTCGTGTGCTACCCACGCCTTGTTGAGTGTGCTGTTGAACTGTGAGAAAGTCAACCTGGGAGAGACCCTCTCGAAACTGAAGATATACTCCAGTAACATGAACCCGGAGGTGAATTATGTCACCTATATAGTGAGCCGCGACACAAGAAAACCGGTCTTCAGGGTTTCCGACCAGGTCTGACACAAACCGACCTGTACAGTCACAGAAGCAGGCTAGAAGCTTGAAATTTTGGATTTTGAAAGTAGAGGAATTGTACTAACCATGTAGAGAAAACAAAGGGGCTGATCAGTTTCACAGCTACTGCAAAACTGATATGCGCCTTTGTTTTCACATAATGCGAAATGTTGCTTTTCTCATGACGTGGCTCATTTGATTTATAGTCTAATTTTACAGTAGAAATTAGGACACAAGTTGTGCCAAAGATACTTTTTGGCATTTATCTAGATAGCAAAAAACAAAGAGTGCATGTTTTGCAGAGGACAGAAATGTTATTTATAGAGAACTTGTCTTGGACATCAACATGAGCATGACGTCAGAGATTTACTGTTAGAAATCTGAATTGTATATCTATTCCTATTGGTCAAATGTATTGATTTCATTCATATTTCCAATAGTAAATCTGTGACGTCTCTCTCATGTTGATTGCTGAGTACTGTAAATGCTTTTTTTTATGACAGCTGATCTGATGTGTTCATAGCATTTGCATATCATATGTGATTCAATTGGCTCATTACTGTTACAGAACAAAGGTTATGCTATTGGTAACATGCCAGAACTAGCCACAGCTCATAACAGCCATGCAAGGTAATACCAGTAACAGTTTAAATATGGTTGCCAGTCTAGTAATAAATAAATAGAACATAGCCTAGTGGCCATAGGAGCAGTAGGGTGTCAGATCATGCATATCATTGTCACCCTCCACCTTGATAATAGTCACTGCTAGGTGAACAGCGAGTAAGATTGAATAAATCATATTTTAGAAAGGCTACAGCCCACCTCCCCAAGAAGCAAGTATAACAGTATGGAGGATAGAGGCATTTCACTTTTAGTTGGGTCCTTGAGCAAGACACATTAACTTTAACATATGTATCTGAAGTTTTATCTCAGCCGAAAATTAAACTTCCAAAGTTATATTAAAAGCGCTAGAAATTGAAAATATTGGGAGTTCAAATATTCTTTAGTAATGGTTAATACCCAGGAAGCAGTGGCTCCATAATGGCATGACTGAAAAATTGTTGGGTTGAATGTAAGAACCATAAAACAAGCAAACAACAATGGTCTTTCATTTCCAGGTGAACACCATGTCAGATCTGCTGAATATTTTTCAGGAAGGAGACAGCCCACCTCCCGGAGAAGCAGCCTGGTATGACAGTACGGAGAATGGAGGCATTCCACTTTGTGAGCTATGTCCCCATCAATGGTAGACTGTTCGAGTTAGATGGTCTCAAACCTTTCCCTATTGATCATGGTAGGATTTTTGCTTGTGTTGCTTCTAGGATTTATGTGATTATATGTTTTTTAGCTTGCTTGTACGAAAGTACAGGAAGAACTATTGCAGTCACCCCGGCGTCGCCTTTAACGTCGGCGTTGCTCATATGTTAAAGTAGTGTATATCTCTTGAACATGTTGATGGATTAAGTTGATTATGTGGATATTGGTCTGATGTTTTATTCTGTACCATCACGTCCCACCTGGATGACCTTGAGGTCAAGGTCACAGACTTATGAATTTTATGTTGAAGTTTTTGGTTAAAGTTTTGTAAGTCAATATCTTTTGAATATGTAGCTGGATCAAGCTGACACTTTGCATGGTGATAGATATTGGTCTGAAGTTTAATGCTGTTCCAACATGACCTACCTGAGTGACCTCAAGTGAGTTCAAGGTCACAGACTTTGAAATTTTATGTTAAAGCTTTTGCTTAAGTCTTTTGAACAGTTGGATGGATCTAATTGATACTTTGCCTCCTGTTAGATATTATTCTTAAGTTTTGTAACATCTTGACCCACCTGAGTGAGTCAAGGTCACTGACTTAGAAATTTTAAGTTAAAAAAGTTTAGGGTTAAAGTTTTTATAAGTCTATATCTTTTGAATAATGGATCAAGTTGATACTTTGCATGTTGGTAGATACGGGTACATGTATTAGTCTGAAGTTTTATGCTATACCATCACAGCCCACCTGAGAGACCTTGAGGTCAAGATCATGGGTCATAGATTTTAATAGATTTAGTGACAAAGCACAAGTCAGATGAGCTACACTCACCTGCGATAGCTCATATTTACTAAGATGGCTAGGCAAAATATCTGCACTATTTTAACGGTCCCATTAACATAATGGTAAGAGCGCCTGCCTCAGGAGAAGGAGGTTGTAGGTTCAATCCCTGATCGCATCAAACTAAAGATGTTAAAAATGGTATCGGTGGCTGCCTTGCTTGGCGCTCATCTTTATAAGGCCAGCATTAGAACATGCCTATCATGTTGATGACTAACCTTCCTGACCTTTCGGCAATTGGGCTATAGGGTATCAAGTGAAATTTCTGGAGCTTTGTCCTTGATTCAAGGCCAGTTTTCTATTTGCTCATGACTGGTCTGTTTCTGCATCAGTTTTCAATGAATAAAAGTTTAAAAACTGTTTCCCTATTCCAATAGGTCCCTGGGATAAAAATGAGGACTGGACAGAGAAATTTAGGAGGGTCATCTCAGAGAGACTAGGAATGGCCACAGGAGGGTGGGTATTCAAAGTGCTGTGTTCTTTTTTATGCCCCCAACTTCGAAGAAGTTGAGGGGGCATATTGGTTTGGGTCTGTCAGTGCAGTCAGTCAGTCAGTCTGTCAGTCAGTCAGTCTGTCTGTCTGTCTGTCTGTGATGCGTGAGCACTCGGTCAGGAACCGTTAGAGCTAGGATCTTGAAATTTGGTATGTAGTTTGTATATGAAAATTAAGAGGACCCATATTTTTTCTTTCAGGTAAATTCAAGGGGCTAGGGGCCATTCTGTGAGAGTTATTTCCCTTTTTAATTCTTGATAAAGTGAATAGATAGTGGGTACCTTGTGTGCGCAACTCCTCCTACAGTTTTATTCCGATTCTCTTGAAACTTTACAGATGTTGTGACCATGCTTTGAAGATATGCATGTGGTTTGGATATAATCCTCAGATTAATTTTTGTCACTTTTTGTGCAATTTGAACTTAGCCATTTTTCGGGCATTTTCACAATGAAAGTGAATTGGCAGTGGGTACCTTGTGTGCGCAACTCCTCCTACAGTTTTATTCCGATTCTCTTGAAACTTTACAGATGTTGTGACCATGCTTTGAAGATATGCATGTGGTTTGGATATAATTCTCAGATTAATTTTTGTCACTATTTTCGCAATTTGAACTTAGCCATTTTTCGGGCATTTTCATAATGAAAGTGAATGGGCAGTGGATACCTTGTGTGCGCAACTCCTCCCACAGTTTTATGCCAATTCATTTTAAACTTTACACATGTTATGGGCATGGTCTGAAGATATGCATGTGGTTTGGATATAATCCTTGGATTATTTTTTGTCATTTTTTTCAACAATTTGAAATTAGTCATTTTTTCGGGCATTTTAGTGATTGGATAGAGGGTACCTTGTGTGCGCAACTCCTCCAACAATTTAATACCGATACTTTTGAAACTTTGCAGACATTGTGACCATGCTTTGAAGATATGCATGTGGTTGGGATATACTCCTCAGATTAATTTTTGTCACTTTTATTTTACAATTTGTCATTTTTTGGACATTTTTACATCTTGAAAGTGACTTACCAGTTGGGGGCATAGTGTTTCATTAACACATTTTCTAGTTGCAAAAGGGTACAGGTCAAAGAAAGATTTTGTTAACAAAATTATATAAGTTATATAATTAAATTGTCCACAACTTTTTAGCATAGCCTGTATTACCTGCCCTTCTCACTGAGATATTTCATTAATGCATACCTTATACATGCAATACCAAGATTTGTTTAGTAGTGTGTCGGTGAGATGGTTCTTACTAGTACCCACAGTCTATGTTTTGAGCAAAAACACAAAGAATATTTAAAAATTGAAATTTTTCATTTTCAAAGCCAAAAACATTATCTGTATAATGCATGGGTGAGGTTTCGTAATGTTAATTCCAGTGAGCCTTACCATGATATTCGGTTCAACTTGATGGCTGTTGTCCCTGACAAACGACAACTGTACGAACACAAACTGAGCACTCTGAAGACTAACAGACAGATAGTTCTAGAGGCTTTACAACAGGTAGATATCTAATCCATTGCTGACGTGTAGTTGAACCACAGTACTTTGACATTTAGTGTGTAAAAGCGAAATAAATAGCTGTAAATCTCGTAGAAACCCCATTCCTGAAACGCTGAGTGTAGGGTTGTCCTCCTTTGCTTGGCTATGCTCAGCGACTCAGGAGAAGGGGTTTTAGGGCATTGTGGACCATTTATTTTGCTTGTAGACATAAAATGTCAAATGTCCTGTGGTTGAACCTAGATTAACAAAAGAAGGTTCTGTATTTAAAGACACTAGTGAGCCTGTGCGTGAGAAAACCAACAATTTTGGTTCCGACCAGGCCTGACACAAACCGGACTGTACAGTAACAGAAGAAGGCTAAAAGCTTTAAATTTCTGATTTAAGAAGAAGAGGGATTGCACTATCCATGTTGCGAAAACAAAGACGCTGATCAGCTGTGTTGCAGTTACTGCACAGCTGATCTGCTTCTTTGTTTTCGTCTATGCATGTTGTTGGTTTTCTTATGCATTTGGCTCACTAGTTTCTCAGACAGTTAAAAAGCAAAGCATGCACAGAATATAGCAACATTACAGATTGTACTGGCAGTAAAAATGATTGCTGATTTCTGCGTATGACAAAGGTCAGAGACTTTTTCATGACATTGTGCTTTATGCACTAACCTCAGTACATTGAAACTGATAAAATTAAGTTAAGTTTGACTTTCTATAGAATTGGTCACACTTCATTATTGGTGGTGGTGAATGTGTTCCTGTTTAATGTTCTTCAAATAAGGTCATATGAGCCAAGACATGAGTAAACTGGTCTTTGGGGTTTCCGACCATGTCTGACACAAACCGAGCTGTACAAGCACAGAAGATAGCTAGAGGCTGGAAATTTTGGATTTAGAAAGTAGAGAATTTGCACTATTCATGTAGTGAAAACAAAGGCGTTGATCTGTTTCACGGTTACTGCGAAGCTGATCTGCGCCTTGCATATGCAAAAATCAGCATTTCTCACGACGCGGCTCACATAAGAGATGGTACCTTGGTTTAAAGTCTTATCTGAAAGACTGGAGAAGCCTGAGATCAAATATATGAGCCGCGTCATGAGGCTAGGCAAAAACAAAGGCGCAGATCAGCTTCGCAGTAACTGCGAAGCTGATCAGCGCCTTTGTTTTTGCTTCACCGATAGTATGATTCCTCTTCTTTCTAAATTCAAAATTTTCAGCTTCTAGCCTTCTGTGATTGAACAGGCTGGTTTGTGTCAGACCTGATCGGAAACTCCGAAGACCTGTTTTCTCGCATCGCGGCTCATATGATTTCTGGCTTACACAAAGCAAGTGGATGAACAACTACACCATGGATGTTTCTAATTTAAAATGAACCGACGCACCAGAAAACCCAAAAATCTGCATATGCGAAAACAAAGACACAGATCAGATGTGCAGTAACTGCACAGCTGTTCAGCACCTTTGGTTTTGCTTCATGGGTAGTACAATCCCTCTTCTTAAAACAGAAATTTCAAGCTTCTAGCCTTTTACTGTGGCTGTACAGGCTGTTTTGTGTCAGGCCTGATTGGAAACCAAAATTGTCTTATGCCAAGGCTCAAATGTGTTGCATATGAGCCGCCTCATGGGAAAACCAACAATCTGCATAGGCGAAAACAAAGACGCAGATCAGCTTCGCGGTAACCGCGAAGCTGATCAGCGCCTTTGTTTTCGCTACTCGGATAGTACAGTTCCTCTTCTACTTAAATCCAAAATTTCAAGATTCTAGCTCCTTTCTGTGACTGTACAGGTCGGTTTATGTCGGACCTGGTCGGAAACCACATTGTTGGTTTTCCCACGAGGCGGCTTATATGATCATTAAGTCTGTTATGATAAGATATTGAGAGACAAAGACAAAAAAAGGTACAAGTAGGCAAAGATCATGAAAAGGCGCAATCAGAAAGAGATTCCCACTCCAAAAACCAAGGTGGGAAAAAACCAAACTAACAATCAGGTACTTATACCATGAAAGATATCGTAAGCCGAATGAGCAGCTATTTTCCCAATAGGTGGCCACTCAGTTACCTTAATTAAAAATAAGAAAACATACATAAGGCGCCAACAGCACATAAACATTTAAACACCAAGACATAAAACAAAAAGAACCACCACAGAAGTATCGCCTTGGAACGATCAGTAACACAAAGTATTTTTGTTATCCTTTGTTAGACTTTTAGTGTTTGTCAGAAAACTGAATGATACCTCTTAATACCTCTGATGCTGCAGTGTCTGTATTCACAAATCAGAAATAAGCTGGGGTTGAAATAAGCTGCCTTGATTGAAGGCGAAATATTGTCTACTAAAAATGAAATAAGGAGAAGAACATTGACTAGTCAGATTGATAGCATATTTATAGTCATTGTTTAAGAACAGAATTTACTACTATAGTTTTATTCATTTGAAGCTACTTGGATTTGCGAAGGTATAGTTTGTGAGATGTTTGTTTGGTCTTCCTATTCATTATAGTGATTCTTTGCACAATCACTCATTTTATGGTTGTTGATTATTATCGTTCAAATTGTTTGTTTATCTACTCTTGCTTAGATTCTCTTTTTGGGAGTGTGGTGGCTTAATGGTAGATTGTTAGATTCTGAAGCATGAGGTTAGGGTTTGCGTTTTTGAGTAATCATTACGAAAACTTGCCAATGCGAATATACAGAGATTTTTTAAGTTGCAAAAAATGAAAATTTTCAGTAGAAAAATTTTGATATTTTTCTTATTTTTGCTCAAAACATAGATTGTGGGTACACGTTAGAATCGTCTCACCGAGGCGGTTCTAACGCGGTGAGACGGTTCTAACGAGTACCCACAATATATGTTTTGAAGCAAAAACAAGAAACATAGGCATACCCCTACGTACCTCAGTTTTGCTATGAAAAAGTGGTTTTTGAGGGGGTATTCATGTCATGGACATGTTTTCCTGATGATAGACTAGTTAAATCCAGAGTGTCTGGTGAAGTCCTAGACCCAGACCTTCAGCTGTTGTTTACAGTCCTCCATGTATACACAGTAGCATTCCGAATGTGTCACACAGCCTCAGTTCCATGCGTGTAGTAAGTGGGAATTTTTTTTGTTTTACTTAACACATCATATTGTCAAATATGAAATTCACAGTGAAAAACTAAATCCTGCTCACCCTCACTTCGCATACTGTTTGAAGAGATATTAAATTTTGTCTCCAGATGATGTTCCATAAGAAAAGTCTCTGATTTCCTGCTTTAAATCCATAATTTCTGTGAGATTTACTCATTCAACTTATGCATTTGCTCTCAGTTTTGGGCGCCAGGTTCAACCAATCAGAAAGCAGCTCTAGTGACACACGTCAAAGTGCGCGTCGTCATGTCGCCATGACGCCAAGGCATGCGACGTGATGTCATGGTCAAGTTTGTAGGCACTCACCACATCTCTACCATGTGTAGTCTTTTTTAGCTCACCTGAGCCGAAGGCTCAAAGGTGAGCTTATAGGATGGCCATCATCTGGCTTCCGTCCGTCGTCCGTCGTGGTCCACAATTTCAAATCTCCTCTGAAGCTGTGTGGCCAAAACTTTTTATATTTGGCATAAAGCATCCACAGGAGGGGGGAACCAAAATGTTGTTTTTTGTTCAGATCGGATAAGAACTCTGGTTGCCATGGCAACTTATACGTCCCATAGACTTATAATGGAAAAAAGTGGAAATTGCAAATTTTTGCTTTCTCATAGGAGATATTTGAGTTTTATTATGCCCCCAACTTTGGGTCTGTCCGTCCAGTGGTGTGCAGTCTGTGATGCGTGAGTAACGCTTAGCACTCGGTCAGGAACCCTTAGAGCTAGGATCTTGAAATTTGGTATGTAGTTTGTATATGAAAATTAAGAGGACCCGTATTTTTTCTTTCAGGTAAATTCAAGGGGCTAGGGGCCCATACTGTGAGAGTTATTTCCCTTTTTAATTCTTGATAAAGTGAATAGATAGTGGGTACCTTGTGTGCGCAACTCCTCCTAAAGTTTTATTCCGATTCTCTTGAAACTTTACAGATGTTGTGACCATGCTTTGAAGATATGCATGTGGTTTGGATATAATCCTCAGATTAATTTTTGTCACTTTTTTTGCAATTTGAACTTAGCCATTTTTCGGGCATTTTGACAATGAAAGTAAATGGGCAGTGGGTACCTTGTGTGTGCAACTCCTCCTACAGTTTCATGCCAATTCATTTAAAACTTTACATGTGTTATGGGCGTAGTCTGAAGATATGCATATGGTTTGGATATAATCCTTGGATTATTTTTTGTCATTTTTTTTCACAATTTGAACTAAGTCATTTTTTTGGGCATTTTAGTGAACGGATAGAGGGTACCTTGTGTGGGCAACTCCTACATTTTAATACCGATACTTTTGAAACTTTGCAGACATTGTGACCATGCTTTGAAGATATGCATGTGGTTGGGATATACTCCTCAGATTAAATTTTGTCACTTTTTTTACAATTTGAACTTAATCATTTTTTGGACATTTTTACATCTTGAAAGTGACTTACCAGTTGGGGGCATAGTGTTTCATAAACACATTTTCTAGTTTTTAGAGAAATGTTTATTGAGTAGTGCTCTATGTTTCAGATGACCTTCATTCTGATCGCTTATTTTGATTGGTTGCTGGGGCCCCATAAAGGACAAATTTTCAAAAAAATCTTTAAAATTCTTCTCTTCAGAAACTGTTTGCTTTATGAAGCTGATACTTTGCATACATGTTCCTGGCATTAGCCTCTACAAAAAATTTGTTTTTTGTTCCAGTCAGATAAGAACTCTGGTTGCTATGGCAACTTTCAGTTTCCATAGACTTATAATGGGAAAAGTGAAAATTTGCTATTTCTGTAGTCTCATTGGAGATATTCGAATTTTATTTTTAGAGAAATGTTTATTGAGTAATGCACTATGTTTCAGATGACCTTCATCCTGATCGCTTATTTTGATTGGTTGCTGGGGCCCCAAAAAGGGCAACTTTTCGAAATAAGTAGCCCAATGGCAATGATCGCTCACTGGACAAAGTACAGTCACTGGACAAAGTGAATTTTTTTCTTTTTTTTACCCTAAATTGGTATGACGGCCATCTTGGTAATGTTTCAGGTCTATGGCTGCAATAGTTACCATAGGATCATTGGTCCTGTAAACGCTTACCTGAGACCTAGTTGTCACTTTTCCCCATATTTCCATGTTTGCCTATGTTTCCAAAATTGACCTTGACCTAAATCAATCACATACCTTCATCTACTCTATTAGTTGTTTGCATCTACCACTTTTCAGGTCTCAGGCTGCATTTGGTTTACAAAATATCCATTGTTTTCACTTTTTCCCATCTAAAAGCCTATGTTTCCAAAATTGACCTTGCCGTAAAATAGGTCAAGGTCATCTTAGGGTCATCATTTTATCAAACTATGATGGACTGGAGTCCCAAATGCTACATACCAAGTTTCGTGAAAATCGGCCTGCCGGTTCTTGAGAAGAAGATTTTTGAGTGGTTTTTACCATATATGGGCGTGGCGGCCATCTTGGTCATGTGACCTAGATTTCGGGATCAAACTTTCGTTAACCCTACCCAGGAATGCTCCACATAAAATTTCAGTTTGATTGGCCATGCGGTTTCAGAGACGAAGATCTTTGGAAAGTGTGTATAGACGACAGATCGGCGAAGGTCAAGAGATGACCTTGACCTAAATTAATCACATACTTTCATTAGTTGTTTTGCATCTACCACTTTTCAGGTCTCAGGCTGCAATAGTTTTCAAAAAATCCATTTTTTTTTTCATTTTTTCCCATGTAAAAGCCTGTTTCCAAAAATTGACATTGACATAAAATAGGTCAAGGTCATCCTAGGGTCATTATTTGATCAAACTACAATGGGCTGGAGTCCCAAATGCTACATACCAAGTTTCGTGAAAATCGGCCTGCCTGTTCTGGAGAAGAAGACTTTTGAGTGGTTTTTACCCTATATGGCGTGGCGGCCATCTTGGTCATGTGACCCAGATTTCGCGATCAAATTTTCGTCCCCACTACACAGGGATGCTCCACATAAAATTTCACTTGATTGGCCAAGCGATTTCAGTGAAGAAGATCTTTGAAATGTGTGTATGGATGACAGACCCTTCAAGGTCAAGAGATGACCTTGGCCTAAATTAATCACATACCTTCATCTACTCCATTAGTTCTTTGCATCTACCACTTTTCAGGTCTCAGGCTGCAGTAGTTTTCAAAAAAATGCAATTTTCCACTTTTCATCTTGTAAGTCAATGGAAACTTTAAGTTGCCATAGCAACCAAAGTAGTGGGACAAGGACAATAAAAAAAGCAAAGTTTGTAGAGGCTAATATCATAAGCATGTATGCAAAGTTTCAGCTTCATCCGCCTTACAGCTTCTGAGAAGAAAATTTTTGAATATTTTTTCCAAAATTTACCCTTTACGTTGCTATAGCAACCAAACGAATAGAGCGATTTTGACAAAAGTTGCCTAAAACGGGGAGGACTACTCAATAAACATTTATGTTAAAACAAAATTTCAATATCCTCAATGAAACGGCAGAAAGTGAAAATTTCCACTTTTTGCCTAATAAGTCAATGGAATCTTCAAGTTACCATAGCAACCAAAGTAGTTGGACAAAGACAATAAAAACACAAACTTTGTACAGGCTAATGTCATAAGCATGTATGCTAAATTTCAGCTTCATCCCCCATACGGCTTCTGAGAAGAAGATTTTTGAATATTTTTTTCGAAAATTTACCCTTTATGTTGCTATAGCAACAAAACAAATAAAGTGATTTTTATAAAAGTTGCCTTAAACGTGAAGGACTACTCAATAAGCATTTATGTAAAAAACAAAATTCAAATATCCCCAGCCTGACAACGGAAAATGCCAATTTCCACTTTTTCTTAATACAAGTCTATGGAAACTTCAAGTTGCCATAGCAACCAGAGTTCTTATCCGATCGAAAGAAAAACACACAAATATTCGTTCCCCCCACCTTTAGATGCTATATGTGAAATATGAAAAGATTTGGCCTGGCAGCTTCAGAGGAGAAGTCGTTTGAAAATGTTGACGACGACGACGGACGACGCACGGACGCCGACTCCACTACTATACTATAAGCTCACCTTGTGAGCCTTCCGCTCAGGTGAGCTAAAAAATCTTTAAAAATCTTCTTCTCAGAAACTGTTTGCTTTATGAAGCTGATACTTTGCATACATGTTCCTATCATTAGCCTCTACAAAAAAGTTGTTTTTTGTTCCAGTCAGATAAGAACTCTGGTTGCTATGGCAACTTTCAGTTTCCATAGACCTATAATGGGAAAAGTGAAAATTTGCTATTTCTGCAGTCTTATTTTTATTTTTAGAGAAATGTATATTGAGTAATGCACTATGTTTCAGATGACCTTCATCCTGATCGCTTATTTTGATTGGTTGCTGGGGCCCCAAAAAGGGCAAATTTTCGAAAAAAATCTTTAAAAATCTTCTTCTCAGAAACTGTTTACTTTATGAAGCTGATACTTAGCATACATGTTCCTGGCATTAGCCTCTACAAAAAAAAATGTTTTTTGTTCCAGTCAGATAAGAACTCTGGTTGCTATGGCTACTTTCAGTTTCCATAGACTTATAATGGGGAAAAGTGAAAATTTGCTATTTCTGCAGTCTCATTGGAGATTTTGCAGAAATGTTAATTAGTAGTCCTCTATGTTTAGCTCACCTGAGCCAAAGGCCCTTATAGGATAGGCAGGCATCCGTCGTCGTCGTCCGTCGTCCATCCACAATTTCAAAGAAGAATATTTCTGAAGCTAGTTGGCCGATCTTGATCAAATTTAATGTGAACCATAATTGGGTTGGGGGATTGATGGCATTAGGTTTTGGAGCAGATTGTATCAAAATTGTGGTTTCCATGGCAACAGATAGGTCCCATAGACTTACAATGGGAAAAACTAAAAAAATCTTCTTCTCTGAAACCACAGGGCCCACAGCTTTGATATTTGGTATGTGGCAATGGCTAATGGTCCTCTACATAAATTGTGCCAGCCATGCCCCTGGGGTCAAATTTGGCCACGCCCCGGGGGTCGATAGTCTCCATAGACTTACAATTGGAAAAACTAAAAAAATCTTCTTCTCTGAAACCACTAGGCCCACAGCTTTGATATTTGGTATGTAGCAATGGCTAATGGTCCTCTACATTAATTGTGCCATTCATGCCCCTGGGGTCAAATTTGGCCTCTCCCCGGGGGTTGATAGTCTCCATAGACTTACTATGGGAAACAAATTCAAAAATCTTCTTCTCTGAAACCACAGGGCCCACAGCTTTGATATTTTGTATGTGGCAATGGCTAATGGTCCTCTACATAAATTATGCCAATCATGTCCCCGGGGTCAAATTTGGCCACGCCCCGGGGGTCGATAGTCTCCATAGACCTACAATAGGAAAAACTAAAAAAATCTTCTTCTCTGAAACCACTAGGCCCACAGCTTTGATATTTGGTATGTAGCAATGGCTAATGGTCATCTACATAAATTGTGCCACTCATGCCCCTGGGGTCAAATTTGGCCAGGCCCCGGAGGTTGATAGTCTCAATAGACTTTCTATGGGAAAAAAATTCAAAAATCTTCTTCTCTGAAACCACAGGGCACACAGCTTTGATATTTTGTATGTGGCAATGGCTAATGGTCCTCTACATAAATTGTGCCAGCCATGCCCCTGGGGTCAAATTTGGCCACGCCCCGGGGGTAGATAGTCTCCATAGACTTACAATGGGAAAAACTAAAAAAATCTTCTTCTCTGAAACCAAAAGGCCCAGAGCTTCTATATTTTGTATTTAGCAATGTTTGGTAGTCCCCATTATAAATTGTGCCAGTCATGCCCCTGGGTCAAATTTAGCCATGCCCCAGGGGTCAATAGTGTCCATTGATAGACTTTCATTGGTCGATTTTCAATTAATTAAAATCTCATGAGCTTACAATGTGATAATCTCTCAGGTGAGCTACAGGACCAATGGTCCTCTAGTTTATATTACTTTTGCCCTAATACCTTATTTTGATTGGTTGCTGGGGCCCCAAAAAAGGTAAATTTTCATTAATTATTTGAGTATTAGAGGTCAAGTTTACTTTTTACATTGACCAACATGACCTTAGCTAAAGGTCACGCAAGACCGAATCTCAGGTGAGCGATTTCAGGACCAATGGTCCTCTGGTTTATTCAATTAGAATTTGTTTTGATCAAATAGAACCATCATTGAACATAGTGGAATGAGGTTTTGCAACTAGTGAAGTCCCATAAGTGACTGATAAATTATTAACCATACTCTTTTAGTTTCAACTTTTCTATGAACTGCACATTGTCAAAAGTTGTCTGTTAGGTTTATCAAGTCATCAAATTTTAGATAAGTCTTAGAATTTAGAATTTTTCTTGGAAACTAAACAATACCGTTTATCCTGTTCACCGATAGTGTGTGTTTCTTACCCTTCACCAAAGATATGAGCTGATGTATGCAAAAAATTGGACAGTTCCTTTACATTTTATATCTTGAATTTTAAGCTTCTAGCCTTCTGTGACTGTATGTCAGAGCTGGACGATAACCCCAAAGAGAGGCTTTCTTGAGTTAAGGCTCATTGACCATTTTTGCATTATCGGCTGGTTTCCAGCTTCCAAATAATCGATATTGGAAATACAGGTAACCAGAACCACCCAATATTGATTTTTGTGAGCTGGAAACCAGCCGATAATGCAAAAATGGTGAATAGGATTCAATCCTGTCAGCCTGCCGAGACTAAGGTTAATTGAAGATTTTCCCAGGTATTTTTAGCTCACCTAAGCCGAAGGCTCACAAGGTGAGCTTATAGGATGGCCATGATCCGGCGTCCGTCCGTCGTCCGTCCGTCGTCCGTCCGTCGTCGTCGTCGTCCACAATTTCAAAGATCATCTTCTCTGAAACCGCTTGGCCAATCTAGTTGAAATTTTATGTGGAGCCTCCTTGGGTAGTGGCATTGTAATTTTGTTCGTGATATCTTGGTCACATGACCAAGATGGCTGCCACGCCTATATATGGTAAAAACCACTCATAAATCTTCTTCTCCAGAACCGGTGGGCCGATTTCCACGAAACTTGGTATGTAGCATCGGGGACTTCAGCCCATCATAGTTTGATAAAATGATGACCATAGGATGACCTTGACCTATTTTACGGCAAGGTCAATTTTGGAAACATAGGCTTTGACATGGGAAAAAGTGAAAACTATGGATTTTTTTAAATCTATTGCAGCCTGAGGCCTGAAAAGTGGTAGATGCAAACAACTAATGGAGTAGATGAAGGTATGTGATTAATTTAGGTCAAGGTCATCTCTTGACCTTGGCCAGTCTGTCGTCCATACACACTTTTCAAAGATCTTCTTCTCTGAAACTGCTGGGCCAATCAAGTTGAAATTTTATGTGGAGCATCCATGGATAGGGGAGACGAAAGTTTGATCGCAAAATCCAGGTCACATGACCAAGATGGCCGCCACACCCATATATGGTAAAAACTACTCAAAAATCTTCTTCTCCAGAACCGGCAGGCCGATTTCTAGAAACTTGGTATGTAGCATTGGGGACTTAAGCCCATCATAGTTTGATAAAATGATGACCATAGGATGACCTTGACCTATTTTACGGCAAGGTCAATTTTGGAAACATAGGCTTTGACATGGGAAAAAGTGAAAACTATGGATTTTTTTAAATCTATTGCAGCCTGAGGCCTGAAAAGTGGTAGATGCAAACAACTAATGGAGTAGATGAAGGTATGTGATTAATTTAGGTCAAGGTCATCTCTTGACCTTGGCCAGTCTGTCGTCCATACACACTTTTCAAAGATCTTCTTCTCTGAAACTGCTGGGCCAATCAAGTTGAAATTTTATGTGGAGCATCCATGGGTAGGGGAGACGAAAGTTTGATCGCAAAATCCAGGTCACATGACCAAGAAGGCCGCCACACCCATATATGGTAAAAACTACTCAAAAATCTTCTTCTCCAGAACCGGTGGGCCGATTTCCACGAAACTTGGTATGTAGCATCGGGGACTTCAGCCCATCATAGTTTGATAAAATGATGACCATAGGATGACCTTGACCTATTTTACGGCAAGGTCAATTTTGGAAACATAGGCTTTTACATGGGAAAAAGTGAAAACTATGGATTTTTTTGAAAACTATTGCAGCCTGAGGCCTGAAAAGTGGTAGATGTAAACAACTCATGGAGTAGATGAAGGTATGTGATTAATTTAGGTCAAGGTCATCTCTTGACCTTGGCCAGTCTGTCGTCCATACACACTTTTCAAAGATCTTTTTCTCTGAAGCTGCTGGGCCATTCAAGTCAAAATTTTATGTGGAGCATCCATGGGTAGGGGAGACGAAAGTTTGATCGCCAAGTCCAGGTCACATGACCAAGATGGCCGCCACGCCCATATATGATAAAAACTACTCAAAAATCTTCTTCTTCAGAACCGGCAGGCCGATTTTCATGAAACTTGGTATGTAGCATTTGGGACTCCAGTCCATCATAGTTTGTTGAAATGATGACCCTAGGATGACCTTGACCTATTTTACGGCAAGGTCAATTTTGGAAACATAGGCTTTTACATGGGAAAAGGTGAAAACAATGGATATTTTGGACACTGTTGCAGTCTGAGACCTGAAAGTTGCTAGATGCAGACAACCATTGGAGTCGATGAAGGTAAGTAATTAATGAAGGCCAAGGTCATTTCTTGACCTTGACCCAAGGTCATTTAAATATCAAAATTAAAATTATGGTTTTCTCAGAAATCACTGGGTTTTGAAACTTGCAGCATGAGACCTGAAACTTTGCAGATGCAGACAACTTATGAATTCAATAAAGTTGTGTGAGTATTCAAGGTCAAGGTCATTTCATGATGACTTAATACATGTACTCCAGGATCAGGCTTCAGGTGAGCCTTCTCAGGACCAATGGTCCTCTGGTTGTTAGTTTTGTCATACATCAGCTCATATTGTCATTCTTTCATAATCTTATACATGTTGCAGTTATAATAAACACAACCCTGCAATACACATCAGTTTTAATGCTGTAATACAGACATTTTTAGCTCACCTGAGCCGAAGGCTCACAGGTGAGCTTATAGGATAGGCAGGCATCCGTCGTCCGTCGTCGTCCGTCGTCCGTCCGTCCACAATTTCAAATAAGAATATTTCTGAAGCTAGTAGGCCGATCTTGATCAAATTTAATGTGAACCATAATTGGGTTGGGGGATTGATGGCATTAGGTTTTGGAGCAGATTGTATCAAAATTGTGGTTTCCATGGCAACAGATAGGTCCCATAGACTTACAATGGGAAAAACTAAAAAAATCTTCTTCTCTGAAACCACTAGGCCCACAGCTTTGATATTTGGTATGTAGCAATGGCTAATGGTCCTCTACATAAATTGTGCCATTCATGCCCCTGGGGTCAAATTTGGCCACGCCCCGGGGGTCGATAGTCTCCATAGACTTACTATGGGAAAAAAATAAAAAAATCTTCTTCTCTGAAACCACAGGGCCCACAGCTTTGATATTTGGTATGTGGCAATGGCTAATGGTCCTCTACATAAATTGTGCCAGCCATGCCCCTGGGGTCAAATTTGGCCACGCCCCGGGGATGGATAGTCTCCATAGACTTACAATTGGAAAAACTAAAAAAATCTTCTTCTCTGAAACCACTAGGCCCACAGCTTTGATATTTGGTATGTAGCAATGGCTAATGGTCCTCTACATAAATTG
The DNA here is from genome assembly GCA_964017185.1 of Rugalucina vietnamica. Classification (NCBI taxonomy): domain Eukaryota; kingdom Metazoa; phylum Mollusca; class Bivalvia; order Lucinida; family Lucinidae; genus Rugalucina; species Rugalucina vietnamica. Next base: position 60,235,449 of record OZ024875.1, on the reverse strand, counting down.
TGCCATTCATGCCCCTGGGGTCAAATTTGGCCACGCCCCGGGGGTTGATAGTCTCCATAGACTTACTATGGGAAAAAAATTAAAAAATCTTCTTCTCTGAAACCACAGGGCCCACAGCTTTGATATTTTGTACGTGGCAATGGCTAATGGTCCTCTACATAAATTGTGCCAATCATGCCCCTGGGGTCAAATTTGGCCATGCCCCGGGGGTCGATAGTCTCCATAGACCTACAATAGGAAAAAAACTAAAAAAATCTTCTTCTCTGAAACCACTAGGCCAACAGCTGTGATATTTGGTATGTAGCAATGGCTAATGGTCCTCTACATAAATTGTGCCATTCATGCCCCTGGGGTCAAATTTGGCCACGCCCGGGGGTTGATAGTCTCCATAGACTTACTATGGGAAAAAAATTAAAAAATCTTCTTCTCTGAAACCACAGGGCCCACAGCTTTGATATTTTGTATGTGGCAATGGCTAATGGTCCTCTACATAAATTGTGCTAATCATGTCCCAGGGGTCAAATTTGGCCACGCCCCGGGGGTCGATAGTCTCCATAGACCTACAATTGGAAAAACTAAAAAAATCTTCTTCTCTGAAACCACTAGGCCCACAGCTTTGATATTTGGTATGTAGCAATGGCTAATGATCCTCTACATAAATTATGCCATTCATGCCCCTGGGGTCAAATTTGGCCAGGTCCCGGAGGTTGATAGTCTCAATAAACTTGCTATGGGAAAAAAAACAAAAAAATCTTCTTCTCTGAAACCACAGGGCACACAGCTTTGATATTTTGTATGTGGCAATGGCTAATGGTCCTCTACATAAATTGTGCCAGCCATGCCCCTGGGGTCAAATTTGGCCACGCCCCGGGGGTAGATAGTCTCCATAGACTTACAATGGGAAAAACTAAAAAAAACTTCTTCTCTGAAACCACTAGGCCCAGAGCTTCTATATTTTGTATGTAGCAATGTTTGGTAGTCCCCATTATAAATTGTGCCAGTCATGCCCCTGGGTCAAATTTGGCCATGCCCCGGGGGTCAGTAGTGTCCATGCATAGACTTTCATTGGTCGATTCTCAATTAATTTAAATCTCATGAGTTTACAATGTGATAATCTCTCAGGTGAGCTACAGGACCAATGGTCCTCTAGTTTCAGATATCTTTGTATAATGTATGTTTCCTAGTTTTGTTCAGAATAAAAATTGTAGGTACCAGTTAGAACTTCCTGACTGAGGCGGTTCCAGCGATTACTTACACCTTTAAAGGGAGAGGTTTAAGGGGAATTAAATTATGTAGGCATGTTCTGATATTATCTCTTTGAATGACCATAATATTCTTTCAGTTATCCATTCAAAACATCATTCATCAGCTTCCTTGCTGCGGCTACACCCATGTTCTGGTCTTGAGGTTATTAAATGCTTTTCATGCTCAACTCAGCTGAGACTGAAATTGACATGGTCCATAAATTTTGAATTAGCCAAATGGGTCTCAATCACCCAAACCTGCAATTTATCCTGCTAATAAATGTTAAAATGCTAACAGTTGTTGGCATTTTAACATTTTTGAGCAAGATAAATTTCAGTCTCAGCTGAGTTGAGCATGGAAAATGTTTTATAACCCATGTGCTGGTCAGCATGACCTGTCTTCTCTTTTGCTTGCTTATAGATATTGTATGTCTTTAAAGCTGATGCACATATTATATAAAATGCACATATACTTGAAGCCAGTAAAAACGCAACTTTCAGTATATAACCTATCCAACGATTCTTGGATATTTTCACAATGTTATTATATAAAATCATGAAATTGTCGTCCCGATATGAAGGCCATATTCGTCTTGTGCTAAATTAGCAAGTGAAGTAAAGCGATCTGCGTTTGTCGATTAAGGGACACAACTTAAACATGGACAAAACAAAAGCAAATGCACCTTATCAATCCAGCTATACGTTAACCTTTATGACTAGCTCTTTTGTGTTCAAACTTTCGGTCAATGCCAATATTGCTCTAAAGTCTATGTAAACCATTCCGTAGATTGTTTGTTTTTTTCAAGTTTTGATCTTATAAAAGGCCATCAAAGTCAGTACATGAAAACCGGAAGTGAATTCAAGAATGCCATTTTTGAAAATTAAAACTGTCATAAAATGGACCCATATGCTAGAACGTAACATCTCCTGTGTCCAAACTATGGAATGATTCTGTTTTATTGAAGTTTCGGTAGATTCCCAAAATCTGTGGTATTTTTTCGAAAATTTGAACATTTGGAAATTAATCTTGGTCGTTCCATCAGGTGGAATTGTCGGTATTACACCGTTTTTTTTGTTGCTGGTATTCGGCCGCATACTTCCGCATTGAAATTGGGTTGCTATGCAAGGTTGAATGGGTTTGAAATTAAATTTTAATGATTTTGTCATTTTTCACCCAAAAATCAACCAGAAGTGCTAAATTGAGTTCAGTTTTCGCTGAACGATTCTCGGGCGAGGGGCAAGCTGACTTCGCTATAAACAAAGCACACAAGGTGTCCCTGAAAGGTAGAAATAACCTGTATATCAGTTGCGTTTTTAATGGTTTTAAGTATATGTGCATAGAATAATAATTGAATAGTGTTGAAGGATAATTACTTGTTGGGTGTATGGTGGCTGAGCGGTAGTACTAGTACAGGATTTTGGAGGGAGAGGTCCTCGGTTCAATACCCACTTCTACAATGTGGTGTCATTGAGCACTCCACTTTCAGCTACCAGAAGTTCTAATTAATACCCAGTTGTCCCACCATTACTGAAAAATTGTTGACTGGGACTTTAAAGGATGCAAAGCATTCTCACATTTTATCAACAAAAAAAATAACAGTAGTCAGCATTTACTTAATGAGTTGAGGTCTTAATGATACCATTAAACTAACAAAGTTTTAAACAACTGGGCCCAGATTGTCAAGCAGACAAATCAGGGTCTTCAGTTTGCCACCTTAAATGAATACCCTTCACTTCAATAGAATCATTTTGATTTTGAAGTATTAACTTGTTTGGCAGGGTATGAATTTAGGTACAGCATGATTTTAGCTTTTATGTGCAGCCTTAATAATGCCAAACAATAAGAAATGTTTAAAAATTAACTTATTTAAGCCTGACATCCATTTTATGGGACATAGGCGAACAGAATAGACCCAGATGTGATGCCGCAGAATGAAGCATCGCATCTAGGGCTATTCTATTTTCTTTAAGGAATTTCATTGAAAATTAAAAAAAAAAATTAATAATGAAAATCACTCCTGTTTCCTGATGCCCCTTAAATTGAAAGTAGACTCATCCAAATGAAATTGATGGACAAGTCCATTTGTCATATATAGGTAAAAAAATGAATTTTCCCATTATTGCTTCTAGATGGTGAAAGTCACATCTCCTGCTGTCACTCAGACAGATAAAGAGAAATGTTTAGCTGCCGTCCAGAAACGTGAAGGTGCTACACTGCCGTCCACATCTACGCAACAAACATCGGCTGTCGACCAAAAACCTGTGATAAACGTTACAGTAGATAGTGCTAAAATCAAAGCAGAAACTGATCAAACAGTGTCCGAGACTAGACAAATAGTGGGTGAAGCTGGCAATGAGAACAAAGTTGTAATCAAAACAGAACAAGAGGAAAATATGGAAGTTGACAGTAGTGCTAGTCATGTTAATTTAAATAATGAAAAAGTGGAGAAAATGGAAGTTGATTCTGGTCATACTCATGAAAATGAGGCTAAGTTAGAGATGACTGGTTTAGAGAAATCTAATGTAAAAGATAGTGACACAGTCAGTGAATCCAAGGTACAGATCCAGGTGTCTGTGGCCAGTGAGACGGAGAGTGCGGGCGTGACGGTGCCAGCTACAGTGTCACAGACTGATGTCACCAAGCCACTGACGATAGAAACAAAGTTTACTACCACCAGTGGTACTCCTAATGTGTCTCCAGGTTTGTCGACATTCTGTCTTGTATACATGTATTAACAAAAATAGTTACATGTACTGGGTCGGGAGACATATTGTTTTTCCCCGTGCGTCTGTCCGTCTGTCTGTCTGTCCGTCTGTCCGTCACAAATCGTGTCCGCTCTATAACTTGAAAACCGTTAAAGATTTTTCAATGAAACTTGGTACACTTGTAGACCACGACGAGACGATGTGTCATGCACAAAAACCATAACTCTGGCTTGAGTATTTTTTGAGTTATTTCCCTTTGATTATTTTCAATACAATTTTGTGTCCGCTGTATAACTTGAAAACCGTTTAAGATTTTTCAATAAAACTTGATACACTTATTGAGCATGATCAGACAATGTGTCATGCACAAGAACCATAACTCTGGCTTGAGTATTTTATGAGTTATTTCCCTTTGATTATTTTCCATACAATTTCGTGTCCGCTTTATAACTCGAAAATCGTAAAGAGTTATTTCAATGAAACTTGGTTCACTTATAAATCACGATGAGATTACGTGTCGTGCTAAAGAACCATAACTCTTGCTTGCATATCTTTGGAGTAATTTCCCTTTGATTATTTTCCATACAATTTCGTGTCCACCCTATAACTTGAAAACCATAAGAGAAATTTCAGTGAAACTTGGTACACTTATATTTTAGCATGATGAGACGATGTGTCATGCACAAGAATTATAACTCTTGCTTTCATATCTTTGGAGTTATTTCCCTTTGATTATTTTTCCACACAATTTCATTTGAAAACCATAAGAAATATTTCAATGAAACTTGGTACACTTATAAGGCACGATGAGATGATGTGTCATGCTAAAGAACCATAACTCTTGCTTGCATATCTTTGGAGTTATTTCCCTTTGATTATTTTTCATTCAATTTCGTGTCTGCTCTATAACTCAAAAACCATTAGAGATTTTTCAATGAAACATGGTACACTTATAAAGCATGATGCACAAGAATCATTACTCTTGCTTTCATATCTTTGGAGTTATTTCCCTTTGATTATTTTCCAAACACTTTCGTGCCCCCTCTATAACTTGAAAACCGTAAGAGATATTTCAATGAAACTTGGTACACTTATAAAACAGAATGACAGGATATGTGATGCACAAGAACTATAACTCTTGCTTGCATATTTTTGACATGCACGTAGACATCAGTTTTCACATAGAAAACAAATTCTAGTAACTTAATTGGAGTCTACGTGCATATTGTAACTCATAGCTATTTCTGTATTACAATCCATACTGACTTGACTGAAAAAGTGTTAACTGTGACATTATGTTACTTTACTAAATAAAAAAAGACAAAAAAAAAATTCAACAAAAAGACTTTAATTTTTCATTGCTTGCTTTAGATATTATCCTCAGGACAGACATTTAATGTTTGATAACTGTTCAGTTGTCTTTCACCCTATAGGTCCAAGTAGTGAAAGTACAGATACTGCATCAGAGGTGGGGAGTTGTTTCAGTTCACCTAGTAGCAGCACACTGGGAAACTCAGCACAGAACAGTCCTAATGTGTCAGGTAGGAACAAAATTCTTCCAAAGTGTTGGTTTGCTCTTCCTCCAACTGCTTGGCTTAGTGGCACACCCTGGTCCCTTCATTTAACCAGTTTTAAGAAATAAAGTTTTTAATGATGCCATTGATCTTGTTGATATGAGGGTTGCTTTGTTCATTGATATGAATAAAAAAGTATGTGCATTTTTATTCAGAAATTAAAGTTTTATTAGATTTGATGGGATCAAGGTCCTTGTCTTTCATTTCATTATGAAAATTTGTCCATGCAATACTAATACAGAGATTTTTAAAGTTGTGAAAAATGGAACTTTTTGATAATTTTCTTATTTTTGCTCAAAACCTAGATTGTGGGTACAATGTATGTCAGTCTATGTTTTGGAGCAAAAGTTAAAAAAAATAGGTTTACCCCTGCAAACCCCATTTTTTTCTATATAAAAGTGGGGTTCAAGGGGGTATACTTTTCATGGACATGTTTTCCTGATGATAGTGACATTAGTGGGTTTTGCTTTATCCTGTTTGCTCTTTAAGTTATTTAATGCCTAGGCAACTACAGAGAGCGGGTAAAACATAGTACCAAAGACAAGGGCGACCATAAAAAATAGTTGGTTTGCTGTGCTCCTACCTACCCATCAAAAATGCAGTATGATTCAGTTTCAGATAAGCGTTCGGATCAAAGCTTCCTAATTTACTTTCAAACAATATTTAACAATGAACAATGAATTCTCTTTAAATATAGTTTTTAACCATATTCATGTTTATAAAGATACAAAAGTGCTTTATTCTAGTTTACCAAAAGAAAAAGAAATAAATAAAGAAATAAATAAACAAAAAAAAAAGATCTACCTAGTACCTATCCATTCTGAAATTGATGGGTCGGAGCACGGCAAACACAGAATTATTTAAAGATGGCCCAAACCAGCAAAATATAATAATTGTTGATGAATATATTCGAACATCAATCTTGCTAACCTGTAGTAACCACTGTTTCAGAAGGGGGCAGTCCTCAAGTACCCAGCAGTAAAGTTGAAGGAGATGGGGTTAAAAAATCAAAAACTAAGTTCAGTAGTCAGCAAGGATTTAAGCCAAAGGTTTGTAAACTCTGAAATTTGAGCTGTGATGAGAGAAATATGTTGTTGGGGTTTCTGACCAGTTTGGACACAAATATGGCTTTGCAGTCACAGAAGAGAGTTATTAGCTTGAAAATTTGGATATATAAGTAGAAGAGAAATTGTAGTATCTGTTTAGTGAAAACAAAGATGCTGATCGACTGTGGAGTTACTGCCTGTTAATCCCTATGTCCGGTATATAAATGTTGATGATTGAAAAAACCTATAAAATGTTTCATGCATCAGTATTTACGTGTCAATGGTTTGACTTACACCTTCCGGGTGCAGTGGTTTCAAAGGGTATTTCCCGACTGAACGTGGAGAACTGCCCTGGCTTTCCCTCCCCACAACTAGATAGTCTGCGTCTAAGACGCAGAATTGCTCAGCTTGACGTCTATGTCCTTTTAAGTTGTATATTTTTTTAAGAAGATTTGGCCATTCTTCCTCATCTGGGCCCAGTTGTTCAAAGCATTGTTAGCTTAACGACATCGTTAAGACATAAATTTGTTAAGCAAATATCAGCTAAAGTAACAAATACACTGTTATTTTTTGTTGAAAAAATGTGAGAATCCTTTGCAGTGCAAAGGATTCTCACATTTTTTCAACAAAAAATAACAGTGTATTTGTAATATTAATGTTTGAAATTTTAACGAAACGTTAACTAACGATGTCGTTAGTTTTGAACAACTTGGCACTGCTGATTTAAGAAGAGTGTCATTTAGTGGTGAAAGAAATGTGCACTTAGTACTGTTGAACTGCCTCTGGGAATATTGCCAAGGAACAGTGTGGCTAGGCTAACTGACCGTTCTGACATGCATGTAGCTGTTGACCATGAATGTAAAGCTTTCACTTGACCAAACAACCAGCAATGTTTATCATTCTATCAAAATTTCAGGATCTGTTGGCCCTACTGAAGAATGTTGAAAACGAGATCAAAATTTGTGAGAATAATCTCCGAGATGAACAGGAGAAGATGAACAAATATAAGGTGGGTTCAGTGGGGGTTCGGGGCATTTACTCAAACACCTGTGAACCTTTTCATGGGGAAAGCTAAGAAAAATCAAACAAACTGAAGAAAACAAGTTTGAACACCCCTTAAATGTACCGGTAATCTTGGATCCTCCCATTCTCATGATTCTTGGACTTTTAGATACATGTTCTGTTATGATGATCAATGATACCGAAATTTTAGGCAATGGCAAATATTGCAGACCCTGTCTGATTGCTCCTGAAGGAACTTGTTTTTCATTTTGTGCAGTTATATGAGCCTTTATGTGAAAAAAAAACAACAACAATCTGGGTTTCTGACCAGGTCTGACCCCTGACACAAACCAGGCTTGAAAGTCAAAGAAAACAGCTAGAAGCGAAAATAGCTAGAAGCTTTAAACTTCAGATTTGACTTGAAGAGGGATTATACTATCCATATAGCAAAAACCAAGGCACTGTTCAGTTGTGCAGTTACTGCTGATCTGCACCTTTTATATGTGAAATTGTTGGTTTTCTGATGTGGTGGCTCATATTTTCTGCATGCTACTTTTGAAGTATTTATTGCTGCATTTATTAATATTAAAAAAAATCTATATTGAAATATAGAAATTTAGATTAACAAAATCGAGAAAAACATTCTGTTTTGATTGATCCCTAGCAACAGTGAATATCATGTGTGTAACAGGTAGACAAATAACACTTCATTGATCATTGTTATTCTTCTTTAAACATTATAGATTGATGACTGTCGGCGGACACACAACTATGACCAGTTCCTGTGTACATTCCTGTCCATGTTAGCCGAGCAAGGTCACCTAGCAGAACTAGTTCAACAACACAGCAATATCAAGAAGAGGGTACCTGGAACTGTCAGCAAGGTGACCAAAGTTGCCAAAGTAACAAAACTGGCGGCCAGTAAAAAGAAGAAAAACAAGCCCAAGAAGAGACGTTGATATTATATTTTGGTGTCAGACTGACTCTGAAAGTGTGATATTGATAGTGATGGTGCAAAATAATTGGTTCTAGTGGTGATTTTTGGTTCAATTTTGTGAAATTTTGGTCTTGTTTATTGTATGTGGGACTTAGTGCACAATATGGAGACGGAACATGGCCGAAGAAAACGGCTTACGGAAATCTTTACAGAATGTTATCATTTTCTAGTGAGAAATCCAGAATCTGTTAGCAAATTAGATTATAAAACATAGTCACTAAATTCATCAAGTCATACTGGAGGGTATGACAAGGTCCTTATCATTGTTATTCAATCACTTTGAGAAGCTGATATTATTATTATTTTCATACCTTGAGTTGAAGCAAACTGAAGATCTGAAATTACATTCCAAAATGTTTATTTTGATTTCATATTTTATAGCTTTTAAATCAGTAAGATGACAGCAGTAATCACTAAGCAATTCTCCTCGTGGGAATGAGTCATGGATAAATTGTGCACTAAATCACACACAGAAAAACAATGCAAAAGACCTCATTTTGGAAAGTAATATTAATAAATTTCTTCCTTTGCGAAGTTGCAAGGACTAGTAACACTGTGATGTGAAACAAGCTGCCTTATGCTAGAAGAAAGATGTAAATTATATTAAAATTGAGCCCATGCGTGAGAAAACCAACAATTTGGGTTTCTGACCAGGTCCGACACAAACCGGGCTGTACAAGCACAGAAGATGGCTAGAGGCTTGAAATTTTGGATTTAAGAAGAAGGGACAGTACTATCCGTGTAGCGAAAACAAAGGCGCTGATCAGCTTCACGGTTACCGTGAAGCTGATCTGCGTCTTTGTTTTCGCATAGGCAGATTGTTGGTTTTCTCACGCACAGGCTTAAATGATGTTTTGTCAGTCTTTTTTCTCAATGTACCTTGATTAGAATTTTCTTGTGAAGAGGATCCTCTATTGTACCTTTATTTTGTATTCTTCTGCATTTACTTTCTTATACATGAACCGCTGCATTAGAAAACCAACAGTTTGCATATGCGAAAACAAAGGCGCAGATCAGCTGTGCAGTAACTGTTTTCGCTACACAGATAGAACCATTCGTCTGCTACTTATATCCAAAGTGTCAAGCTTCTAGCTTTCTTCTATGTCTGTACAGGCTGGTTTGTGTCGGACCTTGTCGGAACCCAAATTGTTGGTTTTCTCACTCACAGGCTCATATATAAGTAATAGAAAGCCAGAGATCAGTCATCTCATTTTTTTCACATACATGTATTTGTTGCACACAAGAATGAACAAGCAATCACAAATGACAGCAAGATGATTCACACTTGAACAACAGAGGGAAAGACTCGATCATGTTGTATAAGCAGGCATTTATAGTTGTCTAGTTGTCTTTCATAAATGGGTCTGCACCCCGACCCCCACTGCAGTACTACTGCCAGAACTATTTCATGTCAGATTCATATACCAAAAAAAACTAATTAGTTTTGGTCAGTCACCCATATCTTTGATACCATGGGCCAGATAGATTCATAGCAGATCCTTGATTTAGGCATGATTTAGATGTTACACATCTGTGTTTGAAAAATATTATCTAACATGTACTCTTGGATTTGAATAGCTTAGTTTGAAGCAAGTTTCAGAAATGTTTGCTAGAAAGCTGGTGGAAAAAGTATATTAATGGAAAAAGAAAATAAAAGTGTGTTTTCAAGTATCAGATCAAGGTATTTTGAGTACATTTTCTAATTGTGTAAGTATAATCATTTTTTTTTTTTCTTGGCAACTTTTAGCATGATAAGTTTTTTGACAAGATCCTGATAAATTATTTAAAACAAAAGTAGGCATCTGCCTTTGTTGCGGACAGATGTCATGGATAGCTTTTAAAATATGAGCCGCCTCATGAGAAAACCAACAATCTACATAGGCGAAAACAAAGGCGCAGATCAGCTTCGCAGTAACTGCGAAGCTGATCAGCGCCTTTGTTTTCGCTACTCGGATGGTACAGTTCCTCTTCTACCTAAATCCGAAATTTCAAGCTTCTAGCTCTTTTCTGTAACTGCGAAGCTGATCAGCGCCTTTGTTTTCGCTACTCGGATGGTACAGTTCCTCTTCTACCTAAATCCGAAATTTCAAGCTTCTAGCTCTTTTCTGTGACTGTACAGCCTGATTTGTGTCGGACCTGTTCAGAAACCACATTGTTGGTTTTCCCACGAAGCGGCTCATATAGCTATTCAATGAAAACAACATTTTTCTAAGTGGTTAGAAGAGTGTCTTTCTGTCCTGGGGGATCTTTATGTTCAAGCTTCAATTTGTTTTCATGATTTACTCTTAGTAAGATGGGGGCTTAAGATGGATTGACGATAACAAGAACTGCCATTTTTGGGTACTGTTTTTACACATTGTCAGTATTATTAGCTCGCCTATACATAAGTACAGGAAGAGCTATTGCACTCATCTCGGCGTCTGCATCTGCGTTGCTCCATGTTAAAGTTTTTGGTTAATTTTTTTTTATAAGTCTATATTTGACACTTGAACTCTTGGATGGCTCTTGTTAATACTATGCATGTTTTAGATATTGGTCTGAAGTTAAATGCTGTACCACCCCAACCCACCTGAGTGACCTTGAATATTTTTTTTTTTTTTTTTTTTTTTTTTTTGCAAAATCTATGTTTCTTGAAGATGTGGATGGTTTTCAGGCCTGGATATTTTTTCGCCAAGACATGACCCTGTCTTTTTGATGCATTGATATATTTCAACGCATGCAATAGATTTTACCCCCTCCTACATAGTTTTTCTATAAAATTTGGTTTTGGATTTTTTTTTCTCAAAAAATCTTCCAACCCCCTCACCATAAAAATCAGTTGGTTGCTCCCTTAGATTTTTATCTCTCTTCAACATGTCGATTGATGTAGTTGATACTGGTTGTTATGACATATTGATCTGAAGTTTTGTGCTGTACCATCTCAACCCGTGTGACCTTCAGGTCAGGACAATAAACTTTGAAATTTTATTTTCAAATTTTTGGATAAAGATTTTAGACATCCATTTCTGTTATAATTATCTAGATAGTTCTTTGCGAGATAGTTCTAAATAATACTTTGCCTGTTGTTACATCTTGGTGTGAAGCTCTGTACCATTCGAGACCACCTGAATGATCTTGAGGTCAAGGTCATGGACTTTGAAAGTAGATTTAATAGTTTTAGGTCAGGGTGTTGTAAAAGACACCACGATGGATTTTTTAAAAAATTTTTTGCATATCGATGTATAAAATGCTCCCCCATGGGAAATGCAAAAATATTCCTTAATTACCGGATTAGTTTTTGAGCTACAGGCAATCCAAAAACACCATTTTTGCCATTGAACTCAATGGGGAAAGGGAAATAGATGTCGGATTTCGCACTTAAACATATTTTTCTCCTAAATTACATGATGAAATGCGTTTTTAAAAACTGATATTATCTGCATCAATCACTTTTGAACAGGTTGTTTGAAAAGAAGTCCTTGACAACCGTGCTTATTTTCGTGCTATCTGAGGTTTTGCTATGTGTGGTAGTGTGTTTTTTTTTATTTTCTGTGACGTAACTTAACGTCGTGATGCGAACACACGTCACATTTCAATGTGCGATTGACGCAAGATGCCCTTTACGGCAGAAATTCTCATTTTCTGTGTTTTGGTGAAAATTTGTCACAGTCTTTAATGGAGAAAAATGTAAAATTCATACTAAATGGCATAAAAACTACAGTTTTTTCCGGTTCAAAAAGGCGCGACATAAGAGCGTCGATTCTGGTTCCGCCGGCGTCGCAAAGCAATGTTGCATAACAACATTTTACAACACCCAGACCTTATAGGTGAAGCAAAATCAGGCAAGCTACCCTGTCATGTGACATCTCTTATTTCAGTACAATGATCTGTATCTCATTCTCTTTGCAAATGAACAATGTTGTGCAATAAAGCTCTTGAAACAAAATGTATCCATTTCATTGGTTTTATTATTTTTTCCTCATTTAACAAGTCAAATATCAAGAATCTCTTCTTGAGGATAATTGTTCTCAAAGTTTGATCAGGGAAGGTACATGTTCAAAGCTCTACCTTTTTTAGGTTTTTATTAGCTCACCTGAGCCCTAAGGTTCACAAGGTGAGCTTATAGTATACCCATGATCCATCGTCCGTTGTTGTAGTTATCGTTGTCCGCACTGTTCAAACGTCTTCTCCTCTGAAACCTCTGGGCCAGTCAAAGCCAAACTTCATGTGGAGCATCCTTAGGAAGGGGGAATGAATGTTTGTATAAATAGCCCAGGTCATGTGACCAAGCTGGCCACCATGGCTATAAATAGCAAAAACTTTTAAAAATCTTCTTCTCCAGAACCAGAAGGTCTGTGATTTTGAAACTTGGCAAGAAGCATCAGGCAATGGAGCTCTACAAAGTTTTATAAATCGTGACCCTGGGATGACCTAGATCTATTTTACAGCAAGGTCAACTTAGGTTGCAAATGCATTTGAATGGGGAAAATTAGTAATATGTAATTAAATTGGGGTACAATGCAAATGGACAGAAAATTTATGTTAATGAAAAAAAATTATCCCAAGGGGGTTGTCTGCCCATGCCCCAGGGCTATATACATGTATATGACCATAATATTCAAACATCTCCGCAAACGCTTGGCCAATCAAAGCCAAACTTTATATGGAGCATGTTAGGAAGAGAGAATGAAAGATTGTATAAATGGCCAAGGTCACATGACCAAGATGGCCGCCATGGTTATAAATAGCAAATACCTTTAAAAATTTTCTTATCCAGAACCAGAAGGCCTATGATTTTGAAACTTGGCATGAAGCATCAGGGATAGGAGCCCTACAAAGTTTACATAAATCATGACCCTGGGATGACCTTGACCTATTTTACGGCAAGGTCAACTTAGGTCGCATATGCAGAAAACTGTTTTTAAGGATGTTCGCTGCCAATGAAAAAGTATTCAAACTTTTTTTCTAACCACTCTTTTTTATTCCAAAATACTTTTTATTCCAAAATACAACACAAGACATTTGAAAACAAAATAAGTATACGGTAGTGTACATTTTTTCAAGCTACAGGCCTGTGAATGAGACCCCTGGACACCATATTTTAGATTTAGTAAAATTAATTTAATTTTCAATTCTTTGAAACATATCTGTCTTGAACAAAAATACACCTAGAATGCTTTCAAAAGTCAACCCATTTAAAGTAATGCAGACTATTTTGGACCAAAAGCACTAAAAAATTTGGAACTTGAAGTGGATGAAGTTTTACGAGTCGTTTTCCAACAGTACCCCCATACTTGAAAAGTCAGAAAAAATCAATATTTTAAAATGTGCCAAACCCATATTTGTAGATTCAAACTTTTTCTTGTATTTTCACACAACATAGAACTTAGTAATATTGTTCGAATAAAAGAAAGAAATATATAGGGTAGTGTGCATATAACCAACAAATTGAAAATCACCATTTTAAGACTTTTTTCGGCCGTTAAATTTTAAAACTAGCACACCAAAGACAGAAAGACCGACTTAGAAGACCAAGTACACATAAACTGCTGCTAAAACAAACATCGAACTCATGCAATTAATTTGAAGCTGTGTAATATTCAAGTTTAATCTTCCCTTCCCCCTAAATTTTACTGACAACTAAAATTTTCTGAAATGTTGCAGAAAATGGGGTGAAAAAATGAAGTTCCTTAGACTGACCATTTTCATGGCTCATTCAATGCATATCATCAATATGTATAGAAATACAAAATATTAGGAAAATATCTGCAACCATTTACGAGATATTCAACAAAAGAAAAACGGAAGTTCAGAAATGTCAAATGTTAGCAGCGAACATCCTTAAACTGTCATTGAAGGGAAAAACGTCCAGGAAATGGGCAAATGGACAGAATATTTATGATTCTGGGAAAAAAGTGGGGTTCATTTGCCCTTGCCCTGGAGCTATATACATGTATTATGACAATAATCATAGTCAAACAAGTTTATTGGTATATACATGTATCCCAGATCTCAGGAGAACATTTACAGTACCATTGGTCCTCTGGTTAATATGGTTGAAGATCTACACGCGGACAATGCAACTTGTTTTAGTCTGCTATGAAAAGAGGAGTTCTTTTTTTCGAGTAGTGAGTTTCGAGTAACAAAAGCGAGTTTCGAGTTAGAAAAGTGAGTTTCGAGTCAAAAAAGCGAGTTTCGAGTCAAAAAAGTGAGTTTCGAGTTAAAAAAGTGAGTTTCGAGTTTCGAGTTAAAAAAGCGAGTTTCGAGTTAAAAAAGTGAGTTTCGAGTTAAAAAAGCGAGTTTCGAGTTAAAAAAGCGAGTTTCGAGTTTAAAAAGGTGAGTTTCGAGTTAAAAAAGCGAGTTTCGAGTTAAAAAGTGAGTTTCGAGTTAAAAAAAAGTGAGTTTCGAGTTAAAAAGTGGCTTATTTAAAAAAAAAAAAAATCCAAAAACTGGTTTAAGTAATATTTATTCTCAAATTTCATTACGTAGCATTGAAAAAGGTCCACTCCTCGCAACCATACACACGCACACATCTGGGGCTTTTCTGTTTGCTGAAAGAAAATGTCATTAAAAAATTAAATAAAACATAAAAATCAAAACCGATTCCCCTCAAAATGACAGTGGACTTACCCAAATGATAACGATGGGAAAGTCCATTCACCATAAACTGGTTAATGGATTTCGCTTAATATAAGTAGCCCTTCTGCTTTGAGTAAATAATCGTTAATAAACTATCATCCTTGACCGACATCAATGTACATAATAAAGCCAATTTGAAGTATGAAAGTTTCCAAATATGCGTGAAGATTTGCATTGATTAGTTGCTATCCATCAACTTATAATATCCATAATTGTATTTATAGATACCCATAAATCAAACTGATTTAATGATATGAATAAGTCAAATTATGTATATTCATAAATCGTATTATGGATGTCCATAAGTCAAATTTTGTCTTTCCAAAATTCAGGCTGATTGTTGGATATCCAAAATTCGATTTATGGATATCCTAAATTTCCGTAATTCAGCTTGATTAAGTGATTTTGAATTATGGATATCCTAAAATGATGAATAAATAGTAAAACGGCACCCTATAGAAACTGAATTTTTTAACTCGAAACTCGAAAATTTTAACTCGAAACTCGAAAATTTTAACTCGAAACTCGAAAATAGTAACTCGAAACTCGAAAATTTTGACTCGAAACTCGAAAATTTAAACTCGAAACTCGAAAATGTTGACTCGAAACTCGAAATTTGTAACTCGAAACTCGAAAATAGTAACTCGAAACTCGAAAATTTTGACTCGAAACTCGAAAATTTTAACTCGAAACTCGAAAATTTTGACTCGAAACTCGAAAATTGTAACTCGAAACTCGAAAATTTTGACTCGAAACTCGAAAATTTTGACTCGAAACTCGAAAATTTTAACTTGAAACTCGAAAATTTTGACTCGAAACTCGAAAATTGTAACTCGAAACTCGAAAATTTTGACTCGAAACTCGAAAATTTTAAATTGAAAAATAGAAAAATGGCAATAGATGATCTCTTGCAGAGGAGTTTGATGATCTCTTAGCTAACCAATCGAAGAAATACTATTTAATTCGGATGACTTTCGCGGAAAACAATCATCGTGGGTTTATTGATTGACTTACATCCGGTTTTTTGATGTTGGTACGTGACAGATATCATGTTTCTGACATGATTTGAATTCGACCTTGGGGACATAAAACTGATGTAATATTTATGCAAATCGCATGTAACCTTGAAATTTTTATGTGTGTCATTGATGTGCTGACGCAATGTTTAAAAATGCCCTTTTCAGCTGAGCCGAAGTTACAGTATACACATGCTCCGGCGTCCGTCTCAAACACATCAGGCAAACATGTCCATGCAATTTATGCCCCCTTAAACCCCACTTTTATTATAATGCAAAACTGGCGTATGCATGGGTACATCAGGAAAACAAGTCCGTGTAAAGTATACCCCCTCAAACCCCACTTTTACATAGTAAAACTGGGGTATGCAGGGGTATACCTATTTTTCTTATTTTTGCTCCAAAACATAGATTGTGGGTACTCATTAGAACCGCCTCGCCGAGGCGGTTCTAACGTGTACCCACAATCTACGTTTTGAGCAAAAATATCAAGATTTTTCTGAAGAAATTTTCATTTTTTACAACTGAAAAAAATCTCTGTGTATTGCATGGGCAAAGTTTCGTAATGTACCTATTTTTCTTATTTTTGCTCCAAAGCATAGATTGCGGTTACTCGTTAGAACCGACTCAGCGAGGCGGTTCTATAGTGTATCCACATTCTATGTTTTGAGCAAAATTAGAAAAATATGAAATTTATTCAGCTGAAAATTTTCAATTTTTAAAGCCTATTGCATGAATACGTGTTCGTAATGATCTTCTCTAAAACCGCTTGGCCAATCAAAGCCAAACTTTATTTGAAGCATCGTTAGGAAGGAGGAATGAAAGTTTGCATAAATGGTCAAGGTCGCATGGCCAAGATGACCCATCATGGCTATAAATAGCAAATTCCTATAAAAAAATATTCTAAGGCCTATGATTTTGTGGGAAAATGTCATTTAATGGCAGGAAACTTGCTTGAAATGAGCAAATGGACAGAAGATTTATGCTTATGTAAAAATATCCCACGGTGGTTGTCTGCCAAGTTTATTGGTATATATCCCAGATCTCAGGTGAGCGTTTACAGGACAATTGGTCCTCTGGTTGGTATAATCCTTGCATTGTTTGTTGTCACCTCCCCATGACCGACTGAAACCCGTTTTAACTTTTTTTAGTTAACGGAACCAATCTGACATTTGCCACGACATCAGAATCAGAATATAGTATATTGGTGAAACGTCAACCTGACAATACCACACCAGGGGGATGGGGCTTGACCGGAGGGGATTAGTCCCGAGCTCTCAGGGTATCAGTTTAGTTTACCCCGCCATTTTGTCCACCAGACCTGTTATCGATTACTTTCAAAGTTAATCACTAACGATTACAATTAATTTCAATCTTACGATTAACGATTACGATTAAAAATATTTTTTCCTGAATTTAATCGATTACAATAACAATTGATTTGCAAATGTAATCGAATAATCAATCGATTAGTTTTGCATTTATAATCTAGCCAGTCTTGAATTAAGCAGTTATGATTTAACTGTATGTGGTATTATATTGGCATATAAGAATCATCTAGGTGTATTGGGCACTTTATCTTAAGATTGATTGATCAAAATTACTGCAACACTCTAATCAATTGGCATTTTTTTTTTTATCTAATTTGGAGTTGTTACCCAAATTATAAACACACACACACAGCATCGTGAGATCTAAAATTATGTTTTGACATCACTGAATTTGGTAATATCACTCTCTGTCATGGCCTCTCTACAGATAGGGGGAGATCGATTCCCTTAATCTTTTGCTTATTGCCACCAACTTGTTCCAGGGTGTTTTGACAACACAACCCATATGACACCTGTTTATTAGTTAATCTGTAAAGGTGTGACCAGGTAAGAATAGGTTTGAACTTTTGCAATAGGTTTCAAAGCCTATTTAGAATGAGGTCAATTCTATGTTTATAAGCATGGTCACTGAGGTCAAAGAAGAAGTGTTTTTCTTTTCAGTTCAGAAAAATCATAACACGTTACAGACGTATAGGTTATAACTTGAATGTTATGCGACAGTCTGCATGCTTAGTTTTTAACCCAATCATGGTTGATAACTATGCTGCCTTCTTTAATTGCACGCCGGTGGGTCGGGCGTCAGACTCTATGATGGCCCCGACTTAAAGCTATTCATTTTAGTTGCTTTGGGGCCGGAGCTTCTTGTCTGTTGCTTGGCCCACCGGGGTCCAACTGGTGTTTTTCTTTTGCTCCGAAGTTAGTAGGTTATTCGGCGCCCAGGGATCTCCATCGTTGGGCAGCTTACTCAATCTGTGAGTCCTTGTTTTTGATTCATCAGGATGTTTGTCATAATTTATTTGTTTGTTCTTGATGATTCATTGACTAGTTAGAGATTCACCACGAGGACCGAAGAACTTATTAAATGTTATGAACCACTGCAGAAGCTGAGGGTGAGGTTAGGGTTTAAGCCCGCCAGTAACTTTGTGTTACTGATCGTTCCAAGGCGATACTTCTGTGGTGGTTCTTTTTGTTTTATGTCTTGGTGTTTAAAATTTTTTCGTGCTGTTGGCGCCTTATGTATGTTTTCAATTAAGTTAAGGTAACTGAGTGGCCACCTATTGGGAAAATAGCTGCTCATTTGGCTTACGATATGTTTCATGGTATAAGTGCCTGATTGTTAGTTTGGTTTTTTTCCCACCTCGGTTTTTGGAGTGGGAATCTCTTTCTGATTGCGCCTTTTCCTGATCTTTGCCTACTTGTACTCTTTTAGCAGGGCGGATATGTGAAATGATTGTGCACTTTTTGATAAAAGCATGAAACTTGGTACATGACTATATCTATAATTATAAGAATTTTTGAGGGTCAGTGCCACGTGAAATTCGCCCTGTGACGGCCGCCATCTTGAATTTCAAAATGGCGGCTTTTTCCCATTTACAGCCTTTACAGTTAGTTATCAGTTTACAGTGTTGCTTTCTTTAAAAGTTTTAAAACCCCCAAATTCAATAAATGAAAATTTCAAGATATCAAATTATGAAAATAAACTCGTAATTTTCAAAGATGGCGGCTATTTTTTCAAAATGGCCGCCATTAAATTACCGGAAATTTAGTACACACAGTACTGAAAGTGTGATAAAACATTCTGTTTTGATCAGAATGGAGGATTTGCATTGATGAAATGTTCTCAAGCACATAACACCACAAATGCAAGTTACATTTTAGTTTGTATAAGGTAAATTATCTTTTTACTGATTAATGATGGCATCCAAAATGGCTACCAAAGTAGGAAAATATTAATATATTCTTTTTTTCTTTCATTTTTACACGTTGTTTTTCAAAGTTCTTATGATTAAAATTATTTAACATGTATTTGTTAAGTGTATCTAAGTTTTAGTCAATCATCATCATCATCATCATCATCATCATCATCATCATCATCATCATCATCATCATCATCATCATGTCCATTTTGGTCGTCTTTTGTCCTCTACCGAGAATTGTACTTGTCTGACAAGTTATCTTCCTAGACGACTTCTACACTATGAATGATTCTGAGGATCAGCATTGCATGAAGAAAACATGGCCATGAAAAGTATACACCCTCATACCCCACTTTTATAAAGCAAAACTGGGGTTATCAGGGGTATACCTATATTTCTTTTCTTTTTTTTTTGTTCCAAAACAAAGATTGTGGGTACTCATTAGAACCACCTCGGCGAGGCGGTTTTAATCTGTACCCACAATAAATGTTTTGAGCAAACATTTTAAAATTATCAGAACTCTTCCAATGATTTTTTTAATATTTAATGCTGAAAAAATTCTCTGTATATTGTA
Organism: Rugalucina vietnamica; assembly: GCA_964017185.1. Taxonomy (NCBI): domain Eukaryota; kingdom Metazoa; phylum Mollusca; class Bivalvia; order Lucinida; family Lucinidae; genus Rugalucina; species Rugalucina vietnamica. Next base: position 60,215,425 of record OZ024875.1, on the reverse strand, counting down.
TGGACAAGTTTTCGTAATGGCCCTTTCCAAGCTCCATTCTCATATCAAACGACATTTTATCCCATGGTTTCGTTACCAGTCTCTTTTGTGCAACTACGTTTAGCTTGTTTAGCAATCTGGCCATTGTTGTGCTCTACATGCTGCATTTAGCATTATACGGGAAATCAAAATCATTTTACCGTTTGTCAGAAGCAGCAGAAAATGTTGGTGAAATTGGCGAAATTTGCCAAAAGCTTATTGTAACAGCCAGTGATGACAAATGGGTCATATTCACAACAAGTAGAAAAGATGTCTACTAGATAACAGACTTTTGGAACTACTTCAATAATTTCATTATCAACTTCAAGCTTCTTCACCATTCGTCCATCAATAGGACGTTTCTTTCCTAGACATCAGGCCCCTAGATATAACCTCTAGCAAAATGATGCAGCGTGCTATTGGCAGAGCCCTTGTGAACATCCACTAAGACACCAAAGTCCTCAGTGTACCCAATACCAACTCTAACCTTGCTTCTCACATCCCAATACATGTACATGGATTGGACAAGAGGCACTAGCCTCTCATCATTTCCTAGTTTTCACAGTGTCTACCAGATGAAATCCAATTTGACGCAATTAAATGTTTTCTGCAGGTCAAATGAGGCCATGTAGAGAAGCGTATTATCAGCCGAGTGATTCTCTAAAAAATAAAAACTGCATCTGTAGAGCCTCAACCTGACATCAAATCACAATGCATCTCATCAAGCTCAGATCTTTTCCCTTTATGCTCCAACACCTACACCACTTGTTCAATCAGCATCAAGCCCTTGTTGCCTCTGTTCAGAATGTGCCCTTTTCCCTTAAACTGGTGGACAATGAAGCTCTAGTGCCAGTCACTTGGAATGCAACTGTCTGTGGTGATGTCAACAAGATCAGGCACTTTGGGTGTTCCAGTTTTCCCGAGTGACTTCAGAATTTTTGTGATGGTACCTGAAGGCCCGGCTGCTTTGCCAGATGCTATATTGCAGATGGCCTTTGTGTTCAACTCATTTCGGTTTTCGACATGGGTTTTCTCAGACTGGTCCTCCAGATTCCAAGGAAATTCAACAGGAGATTTTCATAATGCTCTTTTTCTGCTTTCTGGTGTAGCAACAGTTGGTCTTCATTATTCCTGACAGGTTTATCTACCAAGATATCCTGACTACCACAACATATTTACTTGGTAAAACAAAATACATTTTCTGACTTAGGATATAAAGTCCCCCCCCCCCCATTCTATTCTACTGGATGAACTCTTACCAGTTGTATGCAGTTTGCCTGACACCTGCCTTTCACAGTTTGAAGGACCTGACCTCCTCCCTTACTGCTTCCTCTACCAGCGTGTTTAAGTACCATTTCTGCTTTCTCCATGGTTAATTTGCATACTTCTTTTGCAGCATGCAGAAGGTTGTACTTAGAGAAGACATATGCTCATTTACTGTGCTTTTCTGTTGCAGCTAAATGTCTTATGACAAAGGAAGTAAATTACTTCAGAAAGTGGAACTCTGCTTGTTTCTCTTGACCCTTCAGCTCCTGCAGTTTGATGTGTGGCACAAACTCGCACTTGAGCTAGTAGGGATAGAAATTTTGAAGTCTCCAGCCATCACCCTATGCAATGGGAAGTCCTAACGTAGATGTCATTGATGCCAAAAACTCATTGAAAGGTTGCAATTAGTATGGCACTTGCCAGAAAGCAGGCATGAGATGACCTGTTACTCGAGTAATAAATGTAGGCGGATTCAGAGATTGATTCGGATATGTAGAATCACTATATATTTTTGCTAAATTTGTTTCAATGATAGCTTGTTTGCTGGATGTATGCACATATCTTTACAGGATTTAGTAAAATCTTAAACGTGGAATAGTTTGCATCAAGCATTTGAATGTGCTGCAAGACTGGCAGTAGTGTCTATTACAAAAATCACAACTGATGACATATATGATTTTGACAGCTATTTTGAATGTCAAATATAATGTCATTACTTCTATTCAAGGATAGTTAACATCAACATACTAGAAAATTAATAAGATATTCAGCAGTTCAAACTATTCAATCAACATTTTCCTAAAATATGTTTTTTCTTTGTCCTTTGGCAGCCATCTTGAATACCATTCTGATTTAAATATGCAACTGAAACAATACAGATAGGTAAGATTTTTGTGAAAGTAGAATGTTTCTATTCATTAGAACAGATTAAGAGATTCCCATCCAAAATCATAATTTATAGTATCCATATGTAACATACCAATATACACTGAAGCTAAATATGGCAACCATCTTGAGAATTAGCATCATTCTTGATATTTCTAATCAGCAGTATGAGTTTAAGGTGTATGAAAATGTTTATTACAGCAATTTATGTAACATTATTCGAAGAAAGTATGATTTCGGCAATTATATATTAAATGTCATATTGATAAAGAAGTTGCAAATAGGTGGCCACTTTGCAAAAAATAATAAATTTCGGCCATTACAGGACATTTGTGGCACTAAATCTGTTTTTGTTTTGATATTATCTACTTGTAACTTGTATTTGTGGCATGTAGTGTGCTTGAAACATTTTATAATGAATAATTCTTCTTTTTATTAACTGCGTCATATTTTCGTCTCGCTAACTCGATTTTTAGTAAATTAATGGCGGCCATCTTTGAAAATAGTCGCCATCTTGAAAACTTTTAATGTTAAAATGCATTAAAATATATCTTGAAATGGATAAGCATTAGAACTTTGGCTTTTGATACTTTTTACGAAAGCAGCAGTGGAAACTGATATCAATCTGTATAATGCTTTTAATGAAAATGCCGCCATCTTGAATTTCAAAATGGCGGCCGTCACAGGCCAAATTTCACGTGGCACTGACCCTCAAAAATTCTTATAATTATAAGTCTACATCTGTGCCAAGTTTCATGCTTTTATCAAAAAGTGCACAATCCACCAAAAAATTGTTACATATCCGCCCTGCTATTTGTAAGAAGGGTCCTGAAATGATTTGAAAAATGTCAGAGAGAATTTCGATAAAAATAAGAGCTGTCGTAGGACAGCGTGCTCGACTGCTTCTGACCTTTGTCAAACATAAGGTCAAACCCGACCAGTAACCCAAAGCATTATGCTCATACATCTTTTTGCCTTGATGCAATAAGGCAAAATCACTGAACTATGAAAGTTAACTATAACTACCTAAGATTTAGAGGTCTCACTCATATTGTTCATATACCAACTGAGTGCCAAGACACAATGCAAAATCACTGAACCGAGAAATAAGCTCACACTGACCTATAATGTCTAGTGATACTTACTCATAATGTGAAAGAAATATGATCATATACCCATTCAGTGTTGAGATATAAAGCAAAATCACTGAACCATGAAATTAGGTCATAGTGACCTATAAGTATGTTTGGGTTAAAGGTCTGGTCATACTCATTCATAATCAGAAAGAAGTATGAAAAAATACCAACTGAGTGTCGAGAAATAAGGCAAAATCACTGAGCCATGAAATTAGGAATACTTTACGGTCAAAGGTCTTGTCATACTCATAAACCTCGTGCAAGAAGTATGTCCATATAGCAATTGAGTGCCGAGATATAAAGGAAAATCACTGAACTGTGAAATTAGGTCACAGTGACCTAGGACTACTTTAGGGTCAAAGGTCTTGTCATACGCAAACATAGTGTGAAAGAAGTATGTTCATAAACCACTTGAGTGTTGAGATATAAGGCAAAGTCACTGAACCGTGAAATTAGGTCACAGTGACCTATAAGTATATTGGGGTCAAAGGTCTGGTCATACTCACTCATAATCTGAAAAAAGTATGAAAATATACTAATTGAGTGTCAAGATATAAGGCAAAATCACTGAACCGTGAAATTAGGTCACAGTGACCTAGGACTACTTCAGGGTCAAAGGTCTTGTCATACGCAAACATACTTTGAAAGAAGTTTGTTCATAAACCATTTGAGTACCGAGATATAAGGCAAAATCACTGAACCGTGAAATTAGGTCACAGTGGCCTATAAGTATATTGGGGTCAAAGGCCTGGTCATACTCACTCATAATCTGAAAGAAGTAAGAAAATATACTAATTGAGTGTCAAGATATAAGGCAAAATCACTGAACCATGGAAAGTAGTTCAAACGACCCTTACCGTCATGACACACAAGTCAGTGTCACAAAGTCAAAAGATGAATGACCAACCATCTTCCTAAGTTGTTTCTATTAAGAAATAAAAAGAAAAAAAAAATTCGGGGAGTTCTAGATTTTGACCTCTAGCCACGCCCCCCTCACTCCGACCTAGAGGTCCGATGTCATGGAACCTAAAGTGTATGAAGTATGAATGCTTTATGATAAGTTGTTGTCAAGATATGGACTCCTTGTAAAAGTTACACAGCAGTACATCTTTTTTTTTACAGTGTTCTAGTTTTTAACCTCCAGCCCCACCCCCCAGGCATGGACCCAGAGATCCGATGCCATGAAATGAAACTCAACCCTACAGGGTACCTATGGTCCGAGTATGAAAGCCCTCTGATAAAAAGTTTTCAAGATATAGACTTCTAGAATACTATATCACAGAAAAGCCATTATTATTAATGGTGTTCTAGATTTTAACCTCTAGCCCCACCCCCTGGCATGGACCCAGGGATCTGATGCCATGGAATGAAAGCCGACCCTACAGGGTGTCAATGGCCCAAGTATCAATGCTTTCTGATGAGTGGTTGTCAAGATATGGACTTCTAGAAAACTTTAACACAAGAATTGCCATTTTTGAAGGTGTTCTAGATTTTAACCTCCAGCCCCATCCCCTGGCCTGGACCCAGGGGCCAGATGCCATGGAATGAAAGCTAACCCTACAGGGTATCTATGGTCCAAGTATGAATGCTTTCTGATGAGTGGTTGTCAAGATATGGACTTCTAGAAAACTTCAAGTGTGACGCGCACGGGAACGGGAACGCACACGGGAACGGGACGACCGGGGTGACTGCAATAGCTCTATGCACTTCGTGCAGTCGAGCTAAAAACCCAAAGAGGACAAGAAAATATAAAATAATGTTAAATTGTTGACCAGTATGCATGAATAACTTTATTATGTGCCCATGTCATTGAAACCATAATCTGTTCCATATAACTGACGAATTTATTACATCAATAAAGAAAATGCTTTTTTGACATTTAGAGTTAGAAGCCAAAAATAATGACAAAAATAATGACAAATGTACACAGTCTGATCTGTTACTGTATCAGAATTCCCATTTGATATATCAACAATTCTTGAAAGTCAAATAATTCCTGTTGTGAACATAATATTAGATATAAATTTATTTTGCTTTTTTCTTTTACTCTTTTTTTTCAGAAAAAGAATTTTCAGCACATCTTGAAATATAATCAGAATTTATTCATAAAATCAATCACGATTACAGGCATTTTTGAAAAGTATTCGAATAAGATTAATTTCAATCGTAAAATCTACGATTACAGAATAATGTTTGATTGAAAATAATTTCAATCGGATAAAAGTAATCATGATTAATGATTAAGATTAACCCAGGTCTGTTGTCCACCCTGTCATTGTTGTTACAGACATTGTCAATGACGCTACGGTTTCCTTCAAAAGTGTTAATATACACAAGAACTGTATTGTCTTAAGAGATGATAATCCTCTTGGGTGTGATTTTGAATATGAGAGTTACCTAAGGATGGCATGTATTGGATTAGTGAGCTGTAATCATTTGTCTACACTGCTGATAAATAAAAAGTGTGTAAAAAGACTAAAATTTGATCAAAATTTTCATTTTTATTTAGTTTTAGCAGCCATCTTGGATTCCATATTTTATATTTCACAATGATATAAATCTCATTTTATATGTGTGCAACGTTTACACAATATGATACAAATATGACATAACTCGACTATATTGGGTCAGAAAACACAAGAATTTGCACTACAGGCGTTTAGTACTGTGTGGTTGAAATAGATGGCAGCCATCTTGAACTAATTTTATTGCCAAATGGTGACAAGGTGATGTCAGTTGTGTTCATTTGTTGCATATTCATCCTCTACACCACTTATAATGTTCAAAAACATGAAAAAGAATGAAAGTTGGTTGAAAATTCAACTTTTTTTAAATTTAGGCGGCCATCTTGGATGCCATTTTTGTTTTACACTCACAAAAGACCATTGAGAGTATGACTCTTTCACAAAATGATACATCTGTAACAATTATTGATAAAATATGCTCAGAAAAGTTTGGATTTTGCACTATACAGGTATTGTACTTTGAAGTTTTAACAGATGATAACCCTATTGGACACCATCTTGAATTATGAGAGTTGCCCAAGGATGACAAAGTGGCATCAAGTGGATTCTTGTTTCTGAAGGTGTTGGCTGTCCTAATCAGTCAAAACATTTTCTAAACACCGCAAATCCAGGTCCACCCCCGAATCTGCCAGACTATAATGGATTTTGCTTAATATAAGTAGCCCTTCTGTTTTCCTTGACCGACATCAATACATAATAAAGCCAATTTGAAGTATGAAAGTTTCCAACGATGCGTGAAGATTTGCATTGATTAGTTGCTATCCATAATTCAATTTATATCCATCACTGTATTTATAGATACTCATTAATCAAGCTGATTTAATGATATGAATAAGTCAAATTATGGATAACTAGTTAATTTTACCCGTCTCGACGTAGCAGTAAGATGATTGCGGCGATGAAGACAAATAACACACACACATACACACAATCTCAAATAAGACATAACATGACAAACAGAAAAAAAAACCCCATAAATTTGACCTTTGATCTCGATGACCTTTGAACAAATTGGACCCATAAATCTTAATCAGGGATCACCCTGTATACACTCACCAAGTTTCATGCAAATCGGACCAAGGACTGCCGAGATACAGAAAATTTGACCTTTGACCTCTATGACCTTGACCTTTAAGATCGGCCCAAGGACCTGGGAGAAGTAGGGGAACAAACAGAAAAAAAACATGACCAACTGAAAAAAAAAATTTGACCTTTGACCTCGATGACCTTTGACCCAATTGGACCCATAAATCTTAATTAGGGATCAACCTGCATACACTCACCAAGTTTCATGCAAATCGGACCAAGGACTGCGGAGATAAAGAAATTTGACCTTTGACCTCGATGACCTTGACCTTTAAGATCGGCCCAAGGACCTGGGAGAAGTAGGGCAGCAAACAGAAAAAAAAACATGACCAGCAGAAAAAACTAACATAAATTTGACCTTTGACCACGATGACCTTTGACCCAATTGGACCCATAAATCTTAATCAGGGATCAACCTGTATACACTTACCAAGTTTCATGCAAATCGGACCACGGACTGCCGAGATACAGAAATTTGACATTTGACCTCGATGACCTTGACCTTTAAGATCGGCCCAAGGACCTGGGAGAAGTAGGGGAACAAACAGAAAAAAAACATGACCAACAGAAAAAAACACATAAATTTGACATTTGACCTCGATGACCTTTGACCCAATTGGACCCATAAATCTTAATCAGGGATCAACTTGTATACACTCACCAAGTTTCATGCAAATCGGATCAAGGACTGCCGAGATACAGAAATTTAACCTATGACCTTGACCTTAAAAAAATGAACCCCTTGAGCTAATATCCGGGGCCGCCCTCAACCTTCCCACCAAGTTTGGTGAAGATCGGCCCAAGGACCTGGGAGAAGTAGGGGAACAAACAGAAAAAAACAAATTTGACCTTTGACCTCGATGACCTTGACCTTTCAAAAAATGAACCCCTCAAGCTAATATCCGGGGCCGCCCTCCACCATACCTCCAAGTTTGGTGAAGATCTGCCCAAGGACCTGGGAGATACAGAAATTTGACCTTTGATCTTGATGACCTTGACCTTTAAAAAATGAACCCCTCGAGCTTATATCTTGGGCCGCCCTCAACCTTCCCACCAAGTTTGGTGAAGATTGGCCCAAGGACCTGAGTAGTAGGGGAACAAACAGAAAGAAACATAAATTTGACCTTTGACCTCGATGACCTTGACCTTTTAAAAAATGAACCCCTCAAGCCAATATCCAGGGCCACCCACCATCCCGCCAAGTTTGGTGAAATTCGGCCCAAGAACCTGGGAGATACAGAAATTTGACCTTTGACCTCGATGACCTTGACCTTTAATAAATGAACCTCTGGAGCTAATATCCGGGGCCGCCCTCAACCTTCCCACCAAGTTTGGTGAAGATTGGCCCAAGGACCTGAGAAGTAGAAGAACAAACAGAAAGAAACATAAATTTGACCTTTGACCTCGATGACCTTGACCTTTCAAAAAATGAACCCCTCAAGCCAATATCCGGGGCCGCCCTCCACCATCCCTCTAAGTTTTGTGAAATTCAGCCCAAGGACCTGGGAGATACAGAAATTTGACTTTTGACCTCGATGACCTTGACCTTTAATAAATGAACCCCTCGAGCTAATATCCGGGGTCGCCCTCAACCTTCCCACCAAGTTTGGTGAAGATCGGCTCAAGGACCTGGGAGAAGTAGGGGAACAAACAGAAAAAAAAAACAAATTTGACCTTTGACCTCGATGACCTTGATCTTTCAAAAAATGAACCCCTCAAGCTAATATCCGGGGCCGCCCTCCACCTTCCTTCCAAGTTTGGTGAAGATCGGCCCAAGGACCTGGGAGGAGTATGGGAACAAACAAACAAACAAACAAACAAACAAACAGACAAACGTTGCTCAAATTATAGTATGATTCATAAATCGTATTCTGGATGTCCATAAGTCCAAAACTGAGGCTGATTGTTGGATATCCAAAAATGGATTTATGGATATCCATAAATTTCCTTAATTCAGCTTGATTAAGTGATATTGAATTATGGATATCCTAAATTGGTGAATAAATAGTAAAACGGGCCCATAGAATCTGACTTTTTAACTCGAAACTCGAAAATTTTAACTCGAAAATTGTAACTCGAAAATTTTGACTCGAAAATTTTGACTCGAAAATTTTAACTCGAAAATTGTAACTCGAAAATTTTAACTCGAAACTAGAAAATTTTGACTCGAAACTCGAAAATTTTAACTCGAAACTAGAAAATTTTGACTCGAAACTCGAAAATTTTAACTCGAAACTAGAAAATCTTGACTCGAAACTCGAAAATTGTAACTCGAAACTCGAAAATTTTAACTAGAAAAATAGAAAAATGGCGATAGATGATCTCTTGCAGAGGAGTTAGATGATCTCTATGCTAACCAATCGAAGAAATACTCTTTAATTCGAATGACATGTGCTTTCGGTTGACAATCATCGAAGATTGGGTTTATTGATTGACTAACATCCGGTTTTTTGATGTTGGTACGTGACATATATCATGTTTCTGACATGATTTGAATTCGACCTTGGGGACATAAAACTGATGTAATATTTATGCAAATCACATGTAACCTTGATATTTTTATGTGTGTCATTGGTGTGCTGACGCAATGTTAAAAAACGCGCTTTTTACAATCAATTTCTGTGCACCACGACGATTCATATTGCGTCAATCCAAATATTTTGAACCAAGGTCAGTGAGCGTGTTTTCCGAAAATGATACACTTTTAAAAAGGAAAGGTCATTAGTACAGAGCTGTGTCATGCGAAAAGACGTTGATTTTCCAATAATCGTTCTTGACTGGACAGTTTATCTCATTCAGTCACAATGTTCTATAATAAATCTACCCTATAACTGATCTGTATCTAATTGATTGCCTCTAAGTTTATGATAATGATGTAAATCAAGAAAAAAACATTGATAAATTCATTGATATTTTAATTTCCTTTTCTCTGGACATGACCATTTACTGCACTAAGAACAAACTTCAATCAGAAAGAATTCGTTTGATGTGTATTTTTGACTTCCGCATTAGTACAATTTGATCTCGTGACCTAAAATATTTCATTGACAGGTCTAGTTTTCTCATGTTTGCATCACCGCTTTCGTCGTGCCTTTGTGAAATCGATTGTAGCTCACCTGAGCCGAAGTTACAGTATACCCATGCGCCGGCGTCCGTCCGTCGTCCACAATTTCAAACATCTTCTCTAAAACCGCTTGGCCAATCAAAGCCAAACTTTATTTGAAGCATCGTTAGGAAGGAGGAATGAAAGTTTGTATGAATGGTCAAGGTCGTATGACCAAGATGACCCATCATGGCTATAAATAGCAAATTCCTTTAAAAATCTTCTAAGACCTATGATTTTGAAACTTGCCTTGAAGCATCAGTGAATGGAGCTCTACAATTTTTTTTATAAATTATGACCCTGTGGTGACCTTGACCTTTCACGGCAAGGTCAACTTAGGATGCCTACGCATTTGAATGGGTAAAACTGGGAAAATGTCATTTAATGGCAGGAAACTTGCTTGAAGTGAGCAAATGGACAGAAGATTTATGTTTATGTAAAAAAATTACCCCACGGTGGTTGTCTGCCAAGTTTATTGGTATATATCCCAGATCTCAGGTGAGCATTTACAGGACCATTGGTCCTCTGGTTGGTATAATCCTTGCATTGTTTGTTGTCGCCTCCTCGTGACCGACTGAAATCCGTTTTAACTTTTTTAGTTAACGGAACCAATCTGACATTTGTCACGACATCAGAATTAGAATAGTTTATTGGCGAAACGTTAACCTGACAATACCACACCAGGAGGATGGGGTTTGACCGGAGGGGATTAGTCCCGAGCTCTCACAAGAGAAGTAAATTTAGGCACACAATCATCCGAAATTTCAGCAGAGGAGATCAGAGAATCAGGGAGTTCATTCCAATCTTTAATACATTACGTAAACTTGCCCATGCAATATGATATTTTTCAGCAGCAAAAATTGAAAGTTTCATTGGAAAACTTGATATTTTTAGTATTTTTGCTCAAAACATTGATTGTGGGTACACGTTAAAACAGCCTCGCCGAGGCGGTTATAACGAGTACCCACAATCTATGTTTTGGATCAAAAACTTAAGAAAAATAGGTATACCCCTGCATACCCCAGTTTTGCTATATAAAAGTGGGGTGTAAGGGGGTATATATTGTATGGACATGTTTTCCCGATGAGTCTGGAGGAAAAAGCTATGCAAATAGGCATTTGTACTTGCTGAGGGTATATGAAATGCCAAGGAGTGCTGATTCCTACACAGCCTGTTTTTTGGGGATAAGGTCATCCGTGGGTACGGACTTAGAAATTTTGTGTTTAAGTTTTTGGTTAAAGTTTTTATAAGTCTATATATCTCTTGGTCCTGTTGATGGATAAGTAGATACTTTGCATGTTGGTAGAATTGGTCCGAAGTTTTATGCAGTACCGTCATGACCAACCCTGGGTGACCTTGAGGTCAAGGTCATGGACTTAGAAATTTTGTGTTAAAGTTTTTGTTTTTTTATTCCGATAGTCCGAGGATTTTGTGTTAAAGTTTTTGTTTTTTTATTCCGATAGTCCGAGGGCCCAATAGTCCTAGGGCCCGTTAATCCGAGGGCCCGATAGTCCGAGGGTTGTGAAGCCAAATGATTTGCAATTAAATGTATCCCACCCTTTTCATTTTCTGTCTTACAGCTGCAATTTGGTATGTTTTACAACACGTGACCTGGCGTGGCTTCATATAAAGTATTTGATATACGTTGCAAATTTATAATCGTTTGCCTCAGATTTAAGTAACCCCAATCGCAGCAGACTTGTAAATGACCAAAATGACCTAAAATAAAAAACAACACCATGGTATGTCCCACAAACTTGCATACATACTACCCATCTTGAAAAATCATTGTTTATGTTTAAACACGGTACACCGATAGCCAGGACCAGAAGAGCCGTAATATATAAGGCAAAAATGTATACATATATATCTGGCTCTTTGTTGTATTCCTTTAGGGAAACGCCCAAAAATAAACAGAAGTCAATTGCAGTCCTGTATTCAAAATCTTGGAACACAGTAAATCAGAAATGTCTAAATTGGCAGTTGTCTGTTTCTATTTGATTCGATCAAAAATGACTACTTGGAGACTCAGCATCACAGAAACATTGTAACCAATTAATCCCTCATATAGGGACACTTAATATGAAACAAATTTGGAGAATAACAACAATTAAAACTTTCAACAGTTACTAAACCTGCAAGAGCTGTCAAAACTAGCTTCCAACACTTAATTTCTTTCACGATAATATCTGATTCCACCATGTAAAAGCTGTTTTCGTGCACAAAAACAAAAATAAGCTGACTTTTGATAAAAAATAATTTGAGAATGTGATCAAGAACTTCGTCACTGTATGGGAGACATCCTGCATGTCTGGGGTCAGATCGAGGCTGCAATAAAACCAGATCTTACTTTCTTCTTAGGGCCTCAGTTTCCGTATCAGAAGGTTTATGTTTAATATTCTAAAGAATTCTGTTATTTATGAAAATGGACCTATAAAATGGTGACCATTTGACTATTTCAATTTTACAATTAGTCAAGTCAAAGAAGATGTGGCTAAATTCTTACTAAAAAGAAACAATATTAATAATAATAATAGCAGCTCTGTCATACATTCACGTATCAGCGGCTCAGCTCTGTCATACATTCATGTATCAGCGGCGCATCGCTCGCGTATCTGTGAGAATTTCGAAAAGCCGAGGTCTGAAGCGTATTTTGTTCGAAGTATATACCACGTACGTGTGACGTTCCTGCTACTCGCTTTGTTAACTCTAAACTCGCTTTTTAACATGAAACTCATTTTTTATATATTAACTAGAAACTCTCTCTTTTAACTCGAAACTCACTTTTCTAACTCGAAACTCATTTTTCTAACTCGAAACTCACTTTTCAAACTCGAAACTCGCTAATTTAACTCGAAACTCACTTTTTTAACTCGAAACTCGATTTTTTAACTCGAAACTCGCTTTTCTAACTCGAAACTCACTTTTTTAACTCGAAACTCACTTTTTTAACTCGAAACTCACTTTTCTAACTCGAAACTCACTTTTTAAACTCGAAACTCGCTTTTCTAACTCGAAACTCACTTTTTTAACTCGAAACTCGCTTTTTTAACTCGAAACTCACTTTTTTAACTCGAAACTCACTTTTCTTACCAGAAACTCGCTTTTCTTACTCGAAACTCACTCCCTACCAATAGTGACACACCTATGAAAAAGAATGCTATTTTTCTGCAAAATCAAAAGTTGTTTAAATTTTATTCCTTTATTATTTCCTATGTTGGAATGGGAACTTCTTGCACCCACACTAATCTAAACCTAGGTCGACTTTATCAATGGGTTGTTTAATCAGATATAATGTGACAGTCAAATGGGTCAGCTATAAGAGCAGAGTTAAATCTTACAGCAGACATCAATGATCAATTGCAAGTGCCCCAACATAATTTTAACACCACACATGCTGCAATGGCACAGTATCAATCAAATGGACTGTAGGCTGAAATGGTGACACAGACAAAAGTCATAATATCTGCCCTAACTCAGTAGTGAGTGAGGGAGTTTTCTGCTGAGATGCATACCACTTTTAAAAAAAAATTAACCCTTTGATTATGTGGTTGGTAGTCACTAGGCAAATACAGTGGTTTTACAGGCATATCCCAAGATATGTCCTAGCTAGCCTCCACCTCAGACAGTCCTCGCGGACCTCGCCATTACTGCATCTCGGAGAGGGACTTTGGGTGGAATCATGCAATATTGGCAAGTTGTTTAGCGAGTGTTATGTCTTTGACACGAGTAAATAGATTAAGGTGGTGGTTGGTGGTGGGCGGTGTAGTTCTGTCATTGGGGTCTGGTGGTGGAAATATTCTTTATCGGGCTGATAATGAGGTGCGCCGAAAGAGAACGGCGGGACAACTACAATGTACAGTGCCGATACGACTCTTTCCGCGATTGGTATCCGGCTTTTGCGCAAAGGACAATCGTATCCGGAAATCAGCCACATGTTGCCCTTGACTGCAGCTATCAACATCCGGTTGGGAGTTCGTGTTCACACTCGAGACAATGGCATCAAAATTGGCGTCCTCGCGGGATCCATATCCTTTTCCAAAGTTACAAAACGACGAAAACTTTTACGGGACAGGCAATAAACAGGTAAATGAAAAATAAAACCGTCACGCTTATGTGTAAGACTGCTTTTATTGAGAAAACGCACACGGTTGAAAATGTTTCATTTTGACAGCTGTTTGGTTGGTTGGTTGTAGCTAAGCCCTAATTGGCCGTAGTGTTCTCTCGGTGAAGTGACTCTCTGTATTTTCTCTAAGTATAACTGTCACACAAGTAATCCTGCGTAGGTGGTGCGCTAATGTCTTGTTGAGATAGAAGTAAAGTCTATTTTCCAATCAATGCCACTCTTCGAATGTTATTTAACCAGAGCCCCTTTTATCTGAAATTGTCAAACAATTCACAGTAACCACTTGTAATTGTATCAGCCTACTAACTAAGACACCCATTTGTAGCTCACTATGCAGAGTTCAATTCCGAATGCTCCTTGTATAAACACTGAACGCTGGTGTTGACTCAGACTTAAATGTACCTTAACATATTGGAAGTGTCTCGGCGTCCGGTACCGGACGAATTAGGCTAGAGTCTCCGCGTCCGGCAATGCCGGACACTGAGCCTATCCTCACTGGAATGGCTCCGTGTCCGGCACTACATTTTTCCTAACAGTTTCTTGGTTAGAATTAAAAGTACAAATAATTACAGTTTGAAGAATAAATATTTATGTCCCCCCTCCGAAGGGGTGGGGGACATATTGTTTTTGGTGTGGATCCCGTCGGCGTCGGCGTCAGCGTCGGCGTCGTCGGCGTCAGCGTAGCTTTTTGTCTGCACTATATCTCCTGAACCACTGGATGGATTTAAACCAAACTGGCACAGAAACTTCATTGGGACAGCCGAATGGAGTGATTAGATTTCGGTGACCTTGACCTAATTTTGAAGGTCACAAAGGTCAATAAACTGTTTGAAAATCCAGGTGTCTTCATTCGTTTCCGCTCTCTAACTTGAGTAGTTTTTGACCGATTTTCTTCAAACTTTGCATATGAGTTGATACCGGCAAGGAGTGGTTTGGGATTGTTGATGGGTAAATTTCGTCAAATGACCTTAGAGTTATGGCCCTTGATTGAGGTTAAAAATTGCATTTTGTTCATTTCCGCTCTCTAACTTGAGTAGTTTTTGACCGATTTTCTTCAAACTTTGCATATGAGTTGATACCGGCAAGGAGTGGTTTGGGATTGTAGATGGGTAAATTTCGTCAAATGACCTTAGAGTTATGGCCCTTGATTGAGTTTAAAAATTGCATTTTTTTCGTTTCCGCTCTCTAACTTGAGTAGTTTTTGACCGATTTTCTTCAAACTTTGCATATGAGTTGATACCGACAAGGAGTGGTTTGGGATTGTAGATGGGTAAATTTCGTCAAACGACTTTAGAGTTATGGCCCTTGATTGATGTTAAAAATTGCATTTTGTTCGTTTCCGCTCTCTAACTTGAGTACTTTTTGACCGATTTTCTTCAAACTTTGCATATGAGTTGATACCGGCAAGGAGTGGTTTGGGATTGTAGATGGGTAAATTTCGTCAAATGACCTTAGAGTTATGGCCCTTGATTGAGGTTAAAAATTGCATTTTGTTCGTTTCCGCTCTCTAACTTGAGTAGTTTTTGACTGATTTTCTTCAAACTTTGCATATGAGTTGATACCGGCAAGGAGTGGTTTGGGATTGTAGATGGGTAAATTTTGTCAAATGACCTTAGAGTTATGGCCCTTGATTGAGGTTAAAAATTGCATTTTTTTCGTTTCTGCTCTCTAACTAGAGTAGTTTTTTTACCGATTTTCTTCAAACTTTGCATATTAGTTAATACCGGCAAGGATTGGTTTGGGATTGTAGATGGGTAAATTTCGTGAAACTTCAAACTTTATAAATATGGAAAGCTGAAACATGTGATATTTTAAAATGTCTGTCGGTATATATTGGTTTTAATTTAAAATGTCTGTTGGTATATATTTACAAAATTAAAAGTGGGTTGGAGCAGAGAGGGGGGACATATGTTTTCCTCTGAAAACTCTTTCTAGTTTTTCATTCGTGTTCCGCCATTTTGAAAAGGAGATGTAACTCTTAATTTATGTCTTGTGTAAAATAATAATAATAATAATAGACTTTATTTTCAGAGGGTTACACATTTAGCAACAAAATACAAGCTAATCTTCCATGAGGCCCTCCATTATTTAGATTATATACAGAAAGTGGAAAAAAGTAACTCACACACACACACACACACACACACACACACACACACACACCAAAATAGTAGCCTGTACAACTATACAATAATGTTTTAAGTCTGAATATCATTAATTCCTTTAATCCATTTTATGCAATTTCTATGAAAACTATTTATGGTGCCTAATTGTTTAAGAGTATCAGGTAAATTATTCCAAATCAATCAACCAGAGTAAATTAAACTTTGTTTGAAGAGTTCTTTATTGGGTCTTGGTAACACATAATTTATGGCTGCTGATGATCTGAGGGACTGAAGAGTATTATTCAAAGGCCTCAAGTGAAACATTTCATTTATATAATCTGGTGTTAGAGAGTTAGAAATTTTGAACATGAATTTAGCTTTTTTAAGATATATTCTTTCATAAATATTAAGGATTTTGAATTCTTCCATGCTGTCAGTTATATTATCATACTGATAGTCTAAAATTATTTTACAAGCCCTTTTTTGCAGCCTATATATCCTGTCAAGATTTCTTTGAGATGTACCTCCCCAGATGGCATTGCAATAATCAATATGGGGTTGAACATAAGATTTATAAAATTGAACTCTTTGATTAGTAGTTAAATATGATTTAATTCTTGACAGTAGCCAAAGGTTAGAAACAATTTTCTTTGCAACAGCATCTATATGGTTTGTCCATGTTAAATTATTGTCTATTAATACTCCTAAAATCTTTTCACATGCCACCACTGATAACGCTTCATTATTGTATTTCAATTGTAAGACATAATTATTTAGATACACTCTTTTCTGTGGTGTGGTAATAAGCATAACTTTAGTTTTTGTAGTATTTATCAACATTCCATTTTCTTTACACCATTCTGAAAGTTTAAACAATGCAGTTTGTAACTGCTGTTCAATACATGCTTGGGATGTGTCAATAAAATAAAAAGTTGTGTCATCGGCATACAGGTCTGTTAAAACATTATCTATGTACAAAGGCAAGTCATTTATAAATGTAAAGATGAAACTGTAGCGAATTCAATGTCATGTTGCATTTTGGTTGTTGAATAAAAATATATCATCTTGTTGTTTTTTTTATCAAATATAATTATCTATAAAATAAGTTCTTTAAGCCCATGTATTTAACCTTGCGTTAAATGGTGCCAATTAGCCTCTTCTCATCTTTAAGGTAGCTATTGCCAGCTAACCGCGAATTGCGCGCCTCTTTTGTTCCTTTTGAAATGATGTCCGACAACAAACGACCATTCTCAAGTAAAACAAACAAACAAACAATATAATTACGTAAATTAGAAAACAATCCATCCATGATGATGTGCAATGCAAAAATAAATTATGTTGTCTCTGTTTTTGACCAGATCAGACACAAACCGATGATCATGCAGATGCAACTTATATGAACTTACGGCCTATGATTAAAACATGTATATAATATTTAGTTAAGCTTGTCATATAAAAATGTTTCATTTATTTTCGTCCAGATGAGACAGTGTCAGATACAAACCGGTGATCATGCAGATGCAATTTATATGATATTCGTTATAAGAACTTATGGTCTATTTTCCACACAAGTATATAACTAACCTTGTTTTATCATGTTGAACTTCGACCAGATCAGACACTAATCGGCTAGTATGCATAGGCAACATAGAAGCATTCCATTTGCCGTTTATATGACCTATGTGATTAGAACGTACGATCTATGTCTAACACATGCATATAATGTTTAAATAACGTTGTTGTCATGTTTTATTTGATTTTCGACCAGATCAGACACAAACCGGCTAGTATGCATAGGCAAAATAGAAGCATTCCATTTGTCGGTTATATGACCTACGTTAATAGAACGTAAGGTCTATGTCTAACACATGAATGTAATGTTTAAATAAAGGTCGCAATCACTCTCTTGCATTTGGCAAAAATTAATTACATGTAGCATGTACACGGTCGGGTATATAAGTTTTATTAATTTTGATCCAAAACATAGATTATGGGTACTCATTACAACCGCTTCGGCGAAGCGGTTCTAACGTGTACCCACAATTCGCTTCGGCGAAGCGGTTCTAACGTGTACCCACAATTAATATTTTCAGCTTTAATATTAAAAAGGTCAAAATTTTTCTTATGCAATTTTCAAATTTTAAGGCTGAAAAAAATCTGTGTAGATTCTATATTACATGGGCGTTGTGTAGTGACATGATAAAGGTTCATGCAGTAGCGCATTTAGACGGATCTTTTATCACCATACTGAGATGACACATCTCACTAGCTTTTGACAATAAAAATAATTACAACAAGTGAGTGGAAAATTGCTCAGCTAATTAGGACATTTAGGCATAAATCTAATTTTACATTATTACTGTCACACTAAACTTTGATCAAATCCTGTTTGAAAAACAACCTTTATGAGAATCACTTTTCATTTAATATAGTAATTATCATTAACAATTGTAAGTCAAATAATCAATGTATCTTTTACTTTTTGCTGATTAAAAATGTTTTACCAGCCTTTACCATTTAGCATATACGGAGCGAACAAATATCTTATATTTCTGTGTCACTAGCCCTTATATCAAACGGCATACTGCGATTGGACAAATAGTCACTGTAAAAATCCAATATGGCGGCGTTCGATGTGAAAAATATCTAGCGAATTCATTTTGTGACACATTAGCCGGTATTAATCTGATTTGTGTTTCTTTTGTTATCATTTACTACCAGGAAACTTGTAAGAAAAATGTAGTGCCGGACACGGAGCCATTCCATTGAGGATAGGCTCGGTGTCCGGCATTGCCGGACGCGGAGACTCTAGTCTAATTCGTCCGGTACCGGACGCCGAGACCTAACATATTCAGTCCCAAGGTAGGAAGTAGTCTTTATCACAATTGATTTAAAGTAAGAATGCAGAAAACAACAAACATCACAAGGAGATGAACATCACAATATTTGCTCTTTATCACAGATCAATGCTTGTAGCATGCTTATATAAAAACCTGTGAAAAACCTTTTGACTAGACTTATATTGAGAAATACTAAACAATAAATTGTTGATATTTGCCATGCATACAATGTATTCAAGCACACAAACATTAACTATGAAAACCTTAAAATGAAAATGTGTGATGACTGATGGAAGATACATACAAATTTCTTTTTTTTTTTTTTTTTTTTTTTTTTCATATATAACAATGATAAGTGCATGACCATGAGACTATGATTATTGTTGATGGAAGCTGAAATCTACATGTATAATTCATTTTGAATGACAGCACATACTTATATTATCAATTATTGAAATGCTCAGACATGCCTTAAACAGCATTTCTAAAGTCAGTCAAGCAACAAAATTCACAGGCACCCCAAAGAAACCGCCACCATGACAATGAAATATTTGGCTATTAACCAAAAAGAGATTATTTCACTCAATGATAAAATACCCCATAGCGGATGGTGCTCCTTTATCAACAGTGATAATTCAAAAAAAAAAAAAAAAAAAAAAAAAAAAAATAATAATAATAGTAATAATAATAAACAGTAATGATTAATGTGTAGGAGCTGGTGGCAGTTTATGAATTACAATTAATGAATTAAGTATCCAACCATACACACATAAAGTAAGATTCAGTATAATACATTACAGGGAATGAGGAGGGGCTGGGCGAGGGGGGGGGGGGATTTTGAGTTTATCTATATATTCATTCTCATTATTGCAGAAATCCAATTTCATGATTTTCTGTAACTTGTGAATCGTTTTAAAACTTTATCCTCTTTGAAACCTTGTGACAGAAGATTTAACCTCAGAATAACTGACTGTTGTAACTGACTGGACCCTATCGCTCAGAGGGAAGAGTGTGTCGAGATTAGACCAAAACATAGAGCTGTCTTAATGCCAATACACTTAACAAATATTACACTGCTTGTTCCTTGTCGTAGTCACTCGTAGATACTGTTCTTCCAAGGGAGGTTAAGTATTGGAAGAAAGAAAAGTTGGTTAATAGCTATACATGTACATAGCTAGTTGAATACATAGCTAATGTTTACTTGATAAAATGTCCTACTGTTACGAAGAAGAAAATTACCGCGAGATCTCAACTTACCAACGAGACACTACTGTTGTTCCGACATTGAATCAACGAAGGAAATAAAATTTGTATTCTGTATTCTGAGCAGCATTTCAATGTGTGACTGATGCAAGAATTACAATGAATGCCTCTTCCGGTAGAGCCTTATGGTGAAATGTTGGCGCAGTCTTAAATGGACAAAAATGTAAAATTCATACTAAATGATGTATGTAAAATCTACAGCTTTCTTTGGTTCAAAAACACCTTTTGTCTTCGTTAATCCAAACCTTTTAATATTATGAGACACAGGTATTTATTTGGTACATTATACATTTATTCCAAAACAGTATTTCAACCACAAAACAATTAATGGAATAATTTGTTGCCAATAATTGAGTTACAATTGTAACACACAGTCGAACTGGTTTTGAATGTGGTTGACTTTCTTCAATTGCTGAATATTGGCTACCTTATTCTTTATCCCATTGTAGCAACTGCCATATGGTAAACCAACTCATCTAGCTCAGAGAGAGGAACCATGGAGCAGACTGAACTCAAAGCCTACGCTGGCTTCAGCTCGACATGAGATCTACCATTCAGACCCTGTGGCACCTAATGATAGTCTAGACTTTATACTCAAGTCACACTATGACCATCACGAAGAATTCCTCAATCCTAAAAATGAAACCCTTTACCAGCCAGAAACTCTAGGAGTAGAACATGGGTAAATATTGCCGCAACCCACCAAAACACTTTAAATGCTTGGAAAGTGAGAAACATTGCCATTGGGAGTGAAATTATATGAAATTAATGTTAAGCATTTTCACTACTAAGTGCAATAAATCCTTATTTTCAAACTTTAAATAAATTTGTAGCCCTTTTAGAATAAGGGCAAGATCATATATGTCTTGCAGTGGCTATTAAGTTATGTTGTATTTAACTATGTGCAGGAGAGTGCTGAAGAACCGAGTAAAAGAGGTGATAGTCCCCCCACCTGTGATGGGCCACCCCCTGGATGTCACTGCCCAGAAGAAGAAAGAGAGTATTCACAGCATCAAAAATGCAATAGGTTTGTATCTTAACCATCTAGATAAATTGAAGCGTACCAAAGATATGAGCTGCATCATGAGACAAGAACTCCGCGGAGGTCGATATCGCACCTGCATCGGGCAAAGTCAATGGAACGTGAAATATAGGTCAAGGGCACCGGGTCAAGGTGCGTGCTTGAAGAGTATGTCAATGACAATTACTATGCAAGGTTTCACACTCGCAGCTATCAATGATGCAGAGAAAACCAAACTTCGAAGTAAAAATTTGCAAAGTCAATGGATCGCAAAATATAGGTCAAATGCACTGGGTCAAGGTGCGTGCTTGAAGGGTATGTCAAGGACAATTACTATGCAAGGTTTCACACTCGCAGCTACCAATGATGTGGAGAAAACCAAACTTCGACATAAAAATTAACAAAGTCAATGGACCATGAAATATAGGTCAAGGGCACTGAGTCAAGGTGCGTGCTTGAAGGGTATGTCAAGGACAATTACTATGCAAGGTTTCACATTCATGGCTATCACTGATGCAGAGAAAACCAAACTTCGACGTAAAAATTAACAAAGTCAATGGACCGTGAAATATAGGTCAAGGGCACTGGGTCAAGGTGCGTGCTTGAAGGGTATGTCAAGGACAATTACTATGCAAGGTTACACATTCATGGCTATCACTGATGCAGAGAAAACCAAACTTTGACGTAACTTCGACATAAAAATTAACAAAGTCAATGGACCGTGAAATATAGGTCAAGGTCAGCGGGTCAAAGAGCGTGCTTGAAGGGTATGTCAAGGACAGTTACTATGCAAGGTTTCACATTCATGGCTATCACTGATGCAGAGAAAACCAAACTTCGACGTAACTTCGACGTAAAAATCAACAAAGTCAATGGACCGTGAAATATAGGTCAAGGTCAGCAGGTCAAGGTGCGTACTTGAAGGGTATGTCAAGGATAATTACTATGCAAGGTTTCACAGTCACAGCTATCACTAATGCAGAGAAAACAAAAACTTCGACGTAAATGTCAAACTTCGACGTAAATGTTGACAGATGGACGGACGGACGGACGAACGAACGGACGGACGGAAATTTGGACTCCTATATCGCACCCTGCTATAAGCAGGTGCGATAAAAACCAGATTTTTGCCAATGCGAAAACAAAGGCGCAGATCAGCTTCGCAGTAACTGCAAAGCTGATCAGTGCCTTTGTTTTCGATAGTACAATTCTTCTTCTTCCTAAATCTAAATTTCCAAGTTTGTGCAGCTCGGTTTGTGTCGGACCTGGTCGGAAACCCCGAAGGACCGTTTTCTTGCGTCGTAGCTCATATTTGAATCTGTCACAGTATGGCAGTTTATATAGTAGCCAGTAAAGTGGAGGTGGGCTGGTGCAGACCATTTTAGCTAACGTTTGGAGTGGTGTCTCAAAACAACTCATTGAACATGAACAACCTATCTAAGAATGCAAAATATTGCTTAGTCATTCATTGATTCAAACAAGTAATGGCTCAAAAGATACAGATGTGGATCAAACGAAAGTAAATATAGTTGACGTGTAGTTATTTGAAAGTGTCCATTTGTTTTAATGTCTTAACTCCATTCAAACCTGCAGAATAATGACTTTGTTGCTAAGAGTGGCTTACAAATGAGCAGTTACGCGAGAAAACCGGTTTTCGGGGTTTCCGACCAGGTCTGACACAAACTGGCCTGTGCAGCTACAGAAGATGGCTAGAAGCCTGAAATTTTGAATTTAAGAAGAAGAGGAATTGTACTATCTAAATAGTGAAAACCAAGGCGCTGATCAGCTAATGCACAACTGATCTGCGCCTTTGTTTTCGCATAGGCAAAAATCCGTTTTTCTCGCATTGCGGCTCAAATAAGCATCATCATGAGAATACTTGCTTTCTGTTGCATGTAAACTAAAGCACTTATATTAGCATATTCATTCTAATTAGCGCACATGCTCCAATCAAGGCATATTCAATTTTTTATTTTTTTTTTTTTTTGAGCGATGATAAAATTGTTCAAATTAGCGCACAGATTTCTGCCTCAAAAATACCTTTAGAATGCAGTCGTTGTAGAAAACTTCATGATCAAAACTAATTTTTAGTATGAGTATAATGCTGCAAGCAAGATAAAATACACAAATGTTCATTCTATCTATTGTATATCACTGTAATAGCTCAAACCTTAAACTATGTTTTAAGTTTTCAAATCTGCACTTATTAGAAATCTGTTTTGTTACCTTAGCTTTAATTTATTTTGAAAAGTTAAGTGCATCATGTGTTAATTAGAATGAATATGGAAGCCTCCTAGCCACATGTAACTGATCAAGCTGGTTGATGCCTTATCCAGTAATTGATGCTTCTCTTGTTTTCTCATGTTGAAGCTGAAATGCGATGCTACAATTAATGCTTGTTTCTACTCATCTTTACAGAATCCCATCACACCCAGACAACGAACCGTGGTTACTCACGTAAACCAGATGGTGGCTTCTTTGCTACTTAATTAAATACTGCCTTATGGGAGAAAAGTATAACACACTGAACTAAACCTTAACATGTTGCACTTTTCTCCTTGCTCATACATTAGTCACAAAAACATTTTCATTAAGCTGTGCTTTGAAGACAGCTACTTGCAGACAAAGTATTGACCTACATGTGCAGATTATTTTCGTGCAGTAATATTAGTATGATGGTAAAAAAATGGATTTTTGCAAGTTAAGCCTTCAATTTACTATTTTAACAAGAACAAGAAAGCCAGTATGTTTGGATACTGTTTTTCGCGTGTCTCTACAGGATTTCTTAGTCATTTGGTATTTGTTGTTCTAATATTTTAATAGTGCATTTATTAGGACTGTATTACAAAACGAAAAGCATTTCATATCTTTTAGACACCAACTTTGTTTCAATTTGTAGAATTGGAAAGTCTTTGAAAAAAGTCATTAAGAAATGCACAAACCTTCAAAGGATGTTTTAGTTATTTTGGATCCACTCACATTGTTTTATGTTTATGTCTGAATGCTACAGGGTCGCATGCTATGCATAAGCTATTTATATTCGTAACTTTTTATATATTCTATGTATACTATGAGTTTCTTTTTTCATGTCTGTTAGGCTAAATTTAAAGCCAAGTTCTTAATGTTGTGAGAGAACCCTTAATCAAAATGTTTTATCTGAATAGGCCTATTAACAGTATTAGCTTTTTTCGTATAACAGATTTTTTTTCAATACGAGGAAAATCATATGTAATGTTAAACACAAAATCAAATTTTATACACAAGTCATAATGTAAGTTTCTTGATCCATTACAAAAGTCTATAAGTGTCCAGCTCTGTGGTGCCACTATGTCACTCAGGGAAAGTTTCCTTCTCATCTGGTATAGGTACCCTGAGGGAAACAACTGCATGCAACTAACCTCAACTTTAGTCTTGATTATTTCCCCCTCTCACATTTCAGGTGGTGGGCCATACATACTAACATCCTATATTACTAACTGCATGCTGCCAGTTGAAGTGCTTTAGATAATTTTCTTACTGGGCATCATTTAGATACACCAATTTAATCAAATGAATAATTTTTAGCATTTAAAGTCGAATTCAGTATAGTCTAACCTTTTACAATTTTTATGCCAGTAGAGAACGAAAGGATCGAAGGGTACCACAAATTGCATGCCTGGTGGTGGGTTTTGTATTTAAACTTTAGAAGAGAAACTACTAACTGCATGCCTGGTGATGGGGATTTGTATTCGGATGTGCTGAGGAACAATACTAATTGCATGCTTGGTGTTGGGGTTTTGTATTCGGATGTGCTAAGGAACAATACTAATTGCATGCCTGGTGGGGGGGGGGTTGTATTAGGATGTGATCAAGAAGACTTAATTACTTACTGCATGCCAGGTTGGGGTTTTGTATTTGGGATGTGATAAAGAACAATACTAATTGCATGCCTGGTGTCGGGGTTTTGTAATCGGATGTGATGTAGAACAATACTAATTGCATGCCAGGTCAGAGTTTTGTATTCGGATGTGATAAAGAACAATACTAATTGCATGCCAGGTCGGAGTTTTGTATTCAGATGTGATAAAGAACAATACTAATTGCATGCCAGGTCGGGGTTTTGTATTCGGATGTGATAAAGAACAATACTAATTGCATGCCAGGTCGGGGTTTTGTATTCGGATGTGACAAAGAACAATACTAATTGCATGCCAGGTGACTGGGTTTTAAATTCGGATGTGATCAAGAAGACTTAATTACTTACTGCATGCCAGGTCGGGGTTTTGTATTCGGATGTGATAAAGAACAATACTAATTGCATGCCTGGTGATGGGGTTTTGTATTCGGATGTGATAAAGAACAATACTAATTGCATGCCTGGTGGTGGGGTTTTGTATTCAGATGTGATAAAGAACAATACTAATTGCATGCCAGGTGGGGGGTTTGTATTAGGATGTGATCAAGAAGACTTAATTACTTACTGCATGCCAGGTCGGGGTTTTGTATTCGGGTGTGATAAAGAACAATACTAAATGCATGCCTGGTGATGGGGTTTTGTATTCGGATGTGATAAAGAACAATACTAATTGCATGCCAGGTGGGGGGCTTGTATAAAGATGTGATCAAGAAAAGACTTAATTATTGCATGCCATGCCAGGTCGGGGTTTTGTATTTGGATGTGATAAAGAACAATACTAATTGCATGCCAGGTGACAGGGTTTTGTATTCGGATGTGATAAAGAACATTGTTAACAGCATGCCAGGTGTTGGGTTATGTATTTAGATGAGTTAACTGCATGCCAGGTGGTGGGGTTTTGTATTCAGCTGTAATAAAAATCTCTTCTAACTGCATGCCGGGTGGAGGATTTTGTATCTAGATGTGATTAGGAACACAACTAACTGCATGCCAGGTGAGGAGATTTCACAGAGTGATTGCAATGAAAAACACAAATTAACTGCATGAGGGAAATAGCACTACTAACCAGAGTGTGATATAGAAAACTAACTGCATGCTCTGGTGAAGGGTTTTATAAATGTTTTTGTTGTTGTTTTTTTGTTTTTATATTTTAGAAAACTACATACAATTCTAAGCAAAATAAATTAAGCAGCCAACAAATTTTCATTTCAGTTTGAAGAAAACAATAATTACTTTTTCGTTATCTTAATGATGCCCAGTAGAAACACTGTAGAATTTCAGCACCATTTAAACACATCCTCGTAGAATGACATATTTGTTGTTGTGGTTTAATATTACACAATTTTTGTCACCTAATTGCATGCTGCCCATTTATTGTTTTTGTTGCCGTTGTTGTTCATACTATTTAAAATCAGTTTTCACTTTAGATTGCTAGAGTTTGCTGCACTTTTAATACTAAATTTACTTCGAATTTAACTGCATGCTGCCCAATTTATATTTGTAGTGATGCTTCAATCCCTGTAAAGTCTTAACATACCCATGGCTTAGCATAACTTTCATGTTGTTGTTGTTGTTGTACAAACTATTTGAAATCGGTTTTCACTTTTGCCAGAGTTTGCTGCACATTTTAGACTATAGATTTACTTCAAATTTAACTGCATGCTGCCTAATTTGTTTTTTAGTGATGCTTCAATCCCTGTAAAGTCTTAACATACCCATGGCTTAGTATAACATTCATGTATTTTTCTTTGTTTTTGGACTAAACTTTGATTCTTTACTTCTTCATTTTGTAGGTATTCATAGATGTAGATTACTGCTTGCTTACTAACAATCATCAAGACTTTGTTGAGGGAATAATGCCACAAAATCAATGAACTTGCCATTCAAAAATGAGCCTCACCAGTCACCATAAACATTAGAAGAATTAGGTATCAGGCCAGTGGTTCAAAAAAGCAAAGTTCAACAGCTAAGTCAGCTTTGACTTCTCTCAATGAGGCAGAAAAGCTTTTATAGAACACAATACTATCTGAAAGTCAAGATCCTACTAAAATGAATGCAAGGCAAAGTCTTGATGTACACGCAGTTGTTGTATATTTGTTTTATCCTGCACTCTGCATGCTAGTTGCTCATAA
Source organism: Rugalucina vietnamica (assembly GCA_964017185.1). Taxonomy (NCBI): domain Eukaryota; kingdom Metazoa; phylum Mollusca; class Bivalvia; order Lucinida; family Lucinidae; genus Rugalucina; species Rugalucina vietnamica. The sequence continues at coordinate 60,188,024 of OZ024875.1, read as the reverse complement.
CATCTTTTCCCTCCTTTCCTAGAGAGTCCCCACAGTGCTGGAACAAATGGTGGTTATTCCCGAAAACATGACGGCGGTTTCTACTGCACGTAAAGAGTAGAGATACATCATTGTGAAAATAGAAGACTGCATAATATATTAAGAAACTATATTTATACATGCTAATTGTCTATTAAAGAACAGGTTATATACAAAAAATAAATTAAACATCAGATTTATGAAAAATATTTTTAATATATTTGTAAATATGCTATATCTAAACATTTTGCATACATTTCTTAACAATTCTGAATCAGTGTATCACAACTGTTAGGGTGCATAATGTAAGGATGATTATAGGCTTATTTCGGTTTCATGTCATTGATGTTATTACTTATTAGCAACATCTCAATCATTACAAAAACATGTCCATGTAATAAACAGATCTCCTTACCGCGGTAATGATACTTTTTCAGTTGATATTTTTTTTATAGTTTTCTTACTTTTGCTCAAAACACAGAATGTGGGTACACAGCAGAACCACCTCACTGATTAAAAATAAGAAAAATAGATATGCCCCTGTAAACCCCAGTTTTTCACATAACGAAAACTTGCCCGTGTGATTTACAGATTTTTCCAAAGTTGTAAAAATTGAAAATTTTCGGTAGAAAAATGCTTATTTTTGCTCAAAACATAGATTGTGGGTACACGTTAGAATCGCCTCGGCGAGGCGGTTCTAACGAGTACCCACAATCTATGTTTTGGAGCAAAAATAAGAAAAATAGGTATACCCCTGCGTACCCCAGTTTTGCTATATAAAAGTGGGGTATGAGGGGATATACATTACACGGACATGTTATCCTGATGAATATAAAAGTGGGGAGTAAAGGGGTATACATAACATGGACATATTATCGTGATGTTGAGGGGGACGCTAATTAACATCAAATGCAATACATGACAATTATTAATACTTACTTATATAATGTAGTAAAATCAAATAGGCACATTATGTTTTTCTGTGATAGCCTACAAGTCAATCAAAATTTAGCATATGAAGCAGCATTACTTTTTCTCTTGAGTTTATGTCATAGTTTTATGTCTTGATGTTGTTATTGCATATTTATATCTGTAACACGGTGTATGTATTATATAGCTGCAAAACTGTGATACAATTGCAAGCTTTCTTTTAAAATATATAGAGTACATTTGGATTATTTATGGGAAGTTTTTCACATATTAAATTTTATACGTCTTTCACAGTTTGTGTTTTCATTTCTTGCATATAATTTTGCAAACCCCTACTTTAATATGTAAGCACTGTCCAAAAGCATAAAACAACCTGGAAGACTGTTGACTGAGCCTTTGTGTGAGAAAACCAACAATCTGGGCTTTCACCAGATCCGACACAAACCAGACTGCACAGTCACAGAAAATAGCCAGAAGCTTGAAATTTCAGGTAAAGAAAGAAGAGTCCCCATACTATCTATTATTTGCATCTTTGTTTTTGCATATTCAGATTGCTGTTTTTTTATATGGCGGCTCAGTAAGTGACAACACAACAGAGATTGATTACAATTAGTGCAAAATGTAAGGTTTTTGATACATTTATCATACAGCAGTTATATCACAAAGAATTGAGCCAATAAAATGGCAGTAGATCAACATTAATGAGCCGCATCGTGGGAAAACCAACAATCTGCATAGGCGAAAACCAAGGCGCAGATCAGCTTCGCAGTAACTGCGAAGCTGATCAGCGCCTTTGTTTTCTCTACTCGGATAGTACAATTCCTCTTCTAATTAAATCCAAAATTTCAAGCTTCTAGCTCTTTTCTGTGCTTGTACAGGCCAGTTTGTGTCGGACCAGTTCGGAAACCACATTGTTGGTTTTCCCACGAGGCGGCTCATTTAATGGGCCATCACAATCACATGATCACTTTGTTGTATGAGCTGATGCTAAACTTCCATGAATAACAGCTGGGGTGATGTCAGAATGGTTATATACATGTATATACTAATCACATAGTTCTTAAAGCAGTTAACCAATACTTAAGTGTACATCTACAATTTCAAAATAAATTAACAATTTGTCTTCTTGAATCAGCGGTGAATGGCTGTAGAAAGATATTCATGACCAAATCTTCAAAAAAATGCGGGCGTTGGCATTCAATGCTACCTAACACCAAAATAACAATAACATGACTCTAACAATAATTGTTTGCTTTGTTTTCATTCATATTTCCTATAAAAGCAGGTTAAAACCAAGTTTAGTCTGTTGTTTTCAAACTTTTTACCAATTCAGCTTAATGATGTGGCACCAAAAAGTGAAACTTCCTCATAAAGTGTTGCTATCATTTGAGCCACTGCATGAGAAAACCAACAATCTGCATATGCAAAAACAAAGGCGCAGATCAGCTTCGCAGTAACTGTGAACCTGATCAGCACCTTTGTTTTCACTACACGGATAGTTCAATTCCTCTACTTTCTAGATCCAAATTTCCAGTCTCTAGCCATCTTCTGTGACTGTACAGCCTGGTTTGTGTCGGACCTGGTCTAAAACCCAAATTGGTTTTCCCACCACCTGTCCTAAAACTTAAAACAAATCAATCATTTGAGCCATCTGTGAGAAAACCAGTCTTAATTTTTTCTGACCAGGTCTGACACAAATCGGCCAGTACATTCTCAGAAGGAGGCTTTAATCTTTAAATTTTGGATTTAAGAAGAAAAGGGATAGTACTATCTAAGAAGAGAAAACAAAGGCACTGATCAGCTGTGCTGTTACTGCTCAGCTGATCTGTGCCTTTGTTTTCACATAGGCATCAGGATAACATGTCTGTGAAATGTATACCCCCTTGAACCCCACTTTTATATAGCAAAACTGGGGTATGCAGGGGTATATCTATTTTTCTTATTTTTCCTCCACAACAGATATCTGATTGTGGGTACTCATTAGAACCGCCTCGATGAGGCAGTTCTAACGTGTACCCACAATCTATGTTTTGAGCAAAACTGAAAAATAAAATAAAAATTTTTCAGCAATTTTCAATTTTTAAAGCTAAAAAAATCTCTGTTTATTGCATGGGCAAGTTTTCGTAATGAAAAATATTGTAATCTCATGAGACATGGCTCATTTATTGAGGCACTGATCCTACAGCATGTCCACTAAATGTCAAGGCTATATCCAGTAAGGCCTTTCCCTCCAAATGTCTCTCCCCTCTCTCTAAAAACTCAGCTGACAACTCCCTCAGAGTAACAGCCAGTCGTCTACTGTGAATATCACTCCTGTGTATTCCATGCTTCCATTTCTGTCTCGCCTCCCCTGATACCACAATCAAACACCTCTGGGGCATCAGTACTTTAACCTCTATATCTGGGTGTTCATCACACGTGAAGTAAAGGAATGTATCAGACAGAAGATTAATTGTCACAAGCCTGTCACCCCATAACCAGAAATCATCAAAATGTGGGTCAATAGCAGAGCCTCTTTCTGGAGTATACTCAAGGTGACATTGCTCCACAGGAATAAAATCACACAAAACTTCAATCTGTTTCATTCTTTGAAACAGTTTTTCACTAAAGGGGGGTAAGCCAGTGAACACATCCGCTTTCACTTTTTTTCTTTTAAAATTCACTTTTGGTCCATAATCTTGCTTTCTCCTCCCAGACTGCGAGTCAATGAAACTTGTCTTGTATATCTCCTGCTCTATCACAGATTCTTCCTCTTCTGATACAAACTCGGGCATCAAAAATATACCGGGAAAGTCAAGGCCATCACCTTGGTGATCAGGATGGTCATGTGACCCTGGCCACGCCCTCTTGCAGTGTTCACAGTAATAAAACACTGTCCTGCCTGTGTCTTCATATTGAGGGATTTTCTTAGGGTTGTCAAAACTTTCACAGACTAAACATGTTCTAATTCCTTTACAGGCACAAGTTTTGACATCCATGTTTGATGCCATGATGACATCAGGATTTGATATGAATACCTAGTATTTATATTTATTACATTACTTGGAAAATGTTTAAACTTGTTCCTAATTACTTTATTTCGTCTAGACAGAAAACGTCATCATAATTGCATAGGCTGTGCCTGACGAGCATTCAATGTACCCAGTAGCTGATCTGCAATAAATTCTTGTTCAGTGTTTCTAAGCCCAGCCAATAACTTCTCAAAAGCATGAGGTCCTCTCCTCTGAATTATGAACAGTAAATGAGTTATCTTCTCTTTCTTTGTAGGTTTTACTCTTATTTCTTCATACATGTCATTGGTTATTATGGAATCAGCTAGGAGGTGGTCAGCGAGCTCATCTGGAATTAGATTTTCGACCAGATATACCCAGTTCTGTCGTAATACAGACCTATGAGTTTCATCCATTGTTGTCTATGAAACTTCTCAGTCTTTTAATTCAGTTCTGTCATTTTTCTTGTAGTAACTGGCTAACTGTCCATTCACAGGAAACAGTTGGCCTGAAAAGACAGCAAAAGAGAAGAATATATGAGCTACAACGCACGAGAACCGGTCTTCAGGGTTTCTGACCAGGTCTGACACAAACCTGCCTGTGCAGCCATGAGGATGGCTAGAAGCTTGAAATTTAGGATTTGAGAAGAGCATACATGTGATATCTCCCTATTTCAGAGGGATCTCCCTATTTTTGAGTAAATCTCCCTATTTGGAATTTCAAAATTTCCCTATATAACTTATACATCTCCCTATTTCAAATTTCAGATCTCCCTATTTGAAATAAAGAATCTCCTTCTTTGTTTAATCATTCTCCCTATTTTGAAAAGTAAATCTCCCTATTTGGCTTCTCAGATGTGTATCACATGTATGGAAGAGAAGAAATTGTTCTATCCGTCTCAGAAAACCAGAGGTCCTGTAAATGCTCACCTATCCCGACAATTTTACTTGAAGGGGAGCTAATGGCCCCTGCCTTGGAGGAGCGTGGTCTGTTTGGACCCCAGGGGCACCAGTGGTATGATTTATAAAGAGGATAACATAACATTGCTACACACAGTATTTAAAAGCTGTAGGGCTCTGGTTTTGGTGGAAAGGATGTTTGTTTGTTTGTTTTTTTCCTTTGTATGTACATGTATATATGGGAGCTAATGTCTCCCAGGGTGGGGCCACTTTGAACCCCAGAAACATCATTGTCAGGATCTATGTAAAACACCATATAGATAACATTGCTGCATACTAAATATATACAAGCTTTAACACACCGTACATACGGCTCGTCAAATTCCAACTGGTACGTCAAATTCCAGATGTTTATGTCAGCGCGTGCGTTTTGGCGGCTAAATTATTTTTGTTGTTTTTTCTTGTTTTAGTATACTTTAGCTAATGGTTTGAAAAGAAAATAATAATCGACAGTCATGTGTGGACCTCCACGCATCTGTACATACAGGTGTCATGGTCAGCTTATCCGTGGATTGGCGAAAACATTGCATGAAAGTCTTAAAACGGCACGTTTTCAGAAAACATCCATACTTTTTGCCAAATATCTCCATAACTAGAAATAATTGAAAATTGCATGCTCGAATATATATAGCTTAGTATCTATTTAAAAGCCTGATTTAAGCTTTTATTCAAATTAATTACTACTATTGATAGCGCAGCTCATTCTTTTGCACCATGTGTGATTTTACATGATACGAACCACAACAGTTGCTTTATACTTGAAAGACCAGACGGACAATAGCTTTTGATAGGTTAAATAACAGACGTAGAAACGACTTTGGATACGTGTCGCATCAGACGTGTTGAGTGCGATTATTTCAAATACCCATGGCACCCTGGCATTGTTTGGCCTTCTTAAGCGGTCAACTTATATGTATACGTTCAAAAAATAAATTGTATTTCTTGAATTGGAAATGTTATGGATGTCATACAGTTTATAGATGGGTAAAGAGAAAATGGCCACCTTAAAGACACACGACATTGATTCACTGTATCAACATTTGCACAAAATGTTGAAACCATAGAATCAACATTGAGGCACACATTGTTGAAATATTGTTAAAATAATGTTGTTTCGGTCAACCTTTAAACATTGTTGAATCAATTCGATTCACTGAATCAACATTGATTCTACAACATTGTTTCAAAGTTGAATGAATCAACATTGGTTCGAAATTGTTTCAACTTTGTGTGTCTGCTGTTTTGTTTCCACTCAAACACAGTATAACTTTATGAGAGTGATATAGTGGTCGGGGTTTGAAAAGGTACAAGCAGACAAAGATCAGGAAAAGGCATAATCAGAAAAAGATTTCCACCTGATTGTCTCTGTCCTTGATCCTTGGTTAATCTTATTTTAAAGGCGCTGATAGTCAGCGACCTTAACCACGGCCGGTTGTGCGGTCGTGTGATCTAGTGGGTAGTTAGTTCCCATCATCCTCCAGAGGTTGTGATCTCGAACCCCGGCCGACACATACGCGTGTCATGTTGATGACTTTTGAGCCCCCGGACTCTGTGGCAGTATGCAGGATGCACAATATATGCATCAGTATATGTATTTGAAGGTGGTCGGGTTGCGATATGGGCACTCACCCATTGGGGGCTAAAGAAATAGATGGGCTGCTTGTACATCCAGGTAAAGCTTATACACTACTGACCGACCATCTGATTACTGGGTAACCCCTCTGGTCTGAGCTTGCCCAAAACATGGTTCAAGTCATACCATCCATACGTATAAGCATTTTTGGCTTAGTTCAAGTTAGTTGGATGGTTATATTTCAAGCACTTGTAGGATATCATGACATCCTCATTTTGCGTAAAAGTCCCATAAAATAGAGGCAACGTCCCGACATGACCTTATCTGTTGACTGGGACGTAAAACATCAATTCAAACAATCAAAAGCACATGTTTTTGTTCCGTTGGTATGAAAATTAAATTCCATCAAAGAAGCACATTGGCAAACAAATAAAGCACAGGTTATGCCATGGTGTTTCTAGGGCGAAGACTCAACCAAGCGAAACCGACAATCAGTTTGAACCCTGGTATGCCCAGGCACAGACCGCAAAGTTCAGTTCCGGCCCATGCCATACTGAATTTATAATCAAAATTAGGGGTATACATATAATTAAAGCTAGAAACAATGCGCTATTCGTAAATAATTCCCCGTCTCGTGGCGCTTATACATGTACATGTGCGTGTACTGAGTCGCGTAGTGTTCTATTTGAATATTTAAAATTACTTTGAAGTAGCCATGTATCAGTTATTAAGTTACTTTGAATATTATCAAATGTTCACACTATCTGCTTTCATTTTTTCCAAATTTCTATATAGTCAAAAGTACAATCAGCTTTTTGTTCATCGACTGGCCATCTTGAGTAAAAAAGCGGCATATAAAATCGTTTAAAGACAGTCGTTTCACTTTGTTTCCTTACCAAGTAATGTTTTCTTTATGCAATTTATGGTTTGTAGCGATGCAAATTAAACCATATACTGACTATTGCATAACAAAGAAGTGTTTTAGTAGACCCGTATCATAAAACGTTGATCTACCGTCTGGGTCATTCCGTATCGGCCGTCTGTAATTTCACTTATCATATGACATTCGCCCGTCTGTACTTTGGCGTATTGTTTTTGTCGCCAAGCGACAGAATAAAACGATAAATACACTGTAAAAGTTGATTATCAATGATCCTTCAGATGGAAATTGAAAAAATATAAGCCTCAATAAGATTATACCATGAAAAGTTTAGGTATTCTTTGTAAAATACAGCAAAATAACTTACCCGCCAAAACGCACGCGCCGACATAAACATCTGGAATTTGACGTACCAGTTGGAATTTGACGAGCCGTATGTACGGTGTGTTTAAATAGGTCTTGTGGTTTCAGAGAAGAATATGTTTTCATATGTTTCCAATAACAAGCTTATGGCTCCTGGGGAGTGGCCTGTATGGACCTCAGGGACATGGTTGGCAGGTTTTATAAAGAGGATTACTTAATATTGCTACATACATAATATAAAAACTCTTAGGACTCGTGGTTTCTGAAAAGAAATTTTGTGTGTTTTTCCCCCTTTATAAGTATGGGATTGGGAGCTAATGACCTCCAGGGTGAGGGCCATTTTTGACCCATTATTTATGCAGAGCACCACATAACATAAGCCTATATGGCAGATATTGACGCCCCAGGACTGGCCAATTTGGACCCCAGGTGCATGTTTGGCAGGATTTATATGGGGAACTATATGTACTATCCATTGATATACACATGTACACAAAATATAAAGGCTCTTGGTTTTGTGGTTTCAAAGAAGAAAAAAAAATTCAGTTTTTCCTATTGTAAGTCTATGTGGGCTGATGATCCCTAGGCCGGGACCATTTTCGACCCCAGGGGCATAATTGGCAGGATTTATGTAGGATACTAATAAACAATGTCACATGCTAAATACACAAGCTCTAGCAAATAGCAATGGTCAAAAAATGGCTATGTGAAAAAATGTTGTAAATTTGTCAAAAATTATTTTTTCATCATTAAAATTCTTCATGCAGTTGCACATCTTCAATATGTGTGGAACATGTCTGCAAAGTACTGAAAAGAAATACTCAAAGTCCTAGGAGGAGTTGATTTCACAAACTATGCACTACCAACCATTACTGTATAAGCAATGGTCAAAAATGGCTATGTTAAAAATTGCTGTAAATTTGTCAAAAATTATTTTTTCAGCATTATAATTCTTCATGCACATCTTCAATATGTGTGGAACATGTCTGCAAAGTATTGAAAAGAAATACTGAAAGCCCTAGGAGAAGTTGATTTCACAAACTATTAACTACCAACCATTATTGTATATAAGCAATTGTCGAAAAATGGCAAAGTTAAAAAATGCAGTAAATTTGACAAAAATTATATTTTCAGCATTATAATTCTATATGCAGATTTTCAATATGTCTGTAACATGTCTGCAAAGTACTGAAAAGAAATACTGAAAGCCCTAGGAGGAGTTGATTTCACAAAGTATGCACTACCAACCATTATTGAATATAAGCAATTATAGAAAATTTGCTGAGTTAAAAATGCTGTAAATTTGTCAAAAACGATTTTTTTCATAATGACAAGTGTTCATGCACATCTGCAATACATCTGAAATATAACAGCAAAATATTAAAAGGAAACATTGAAAGCTGTAAGAGGAGTTGATTTCACAAAGTATGTATTTTCATTACTATGGCAGTAGTTTGATGAAGACTTAAAAAGTCCCATAACTCTTGCAATACTGACCCTTGAGCCTCTAAATTCACACCACACATGTATTGCCTAATGGAGCAAGTGTGGTGAAAATTTGAAACAAATCAGGCAAAAGCTACTCAAGTTATTCAGCAAAGATGTCAAAATGCTGCTGCAAAGTCGAAAAATGGCAAAGTTAAAAAATGCTGTAAATTTGTCAAAAATTATTTTTTCAGCATCATAATTCTACATGCACATCTTCAATATGTCTGTAACATGTCTGCAAAGTACTGAAAAGAAATACTGAAAGCCCTAGGAGGAGTTGATTTCACAAAGTATGCACTACCAACCATTATTGAATATAAGCAATTATAGAAAATTTGCTAAGTTAAAAATGCTGTAAATTTGTCAAAAATGATTTTTTTCATAATGACAAGTGTTCATGCACATCTGTAATTTATCTGAAACATATCAGCAAAATATTAAAAGGAAACAGTGAAAGCTGTAAGAGGAGTTGATTTCACAAAGTATGTATTTTCAGTACTATGGCAAACATGTTATATGAAGACTTAAAAAGTCCCATAACTCTTGCAATACTGACCCTTTCGCCCTTGGCTTAAATTCATATCACACATGTATTGTCTGATGGTGCAAGTGTGGTGAAAATTTGAAACAAATCAGACAAAAGCTACTCAAGTTATTCAGCAAAGATGTAAAAATGTTGACAGAATGACGGATGGTTTGTTTCAGTGTTGAAACATTCGCTGGATCACTCGGAAGGTGTTTGAACACGCGGCCTGCGGCCTTGTGTTCAAACACCTTCCTCGTGATCCATCGAATGTTTGAACACTGAAAACCATGGTTGATCCCTATATTAAAATAAGCTCACCAGTAGATGCAGAAGATCATTAGAAACAATGAGCAGTTTGAATTTCAAAAATCCGTTGAAAAATGACTGAGTTATTTAATTTTAAAATTTACTTTCAGCTGATTTTTTCTGCCAGTTTTATCGATCAGTTTACACAGCTGGTACCCGGCATTTTTGATGCGCCACAATGTATTTGAATGGAGACAGTGGGTGTCTTTGACCTTCTTGCGGGACATGTGCGCTTAGGTTTAAAATAGAAATTTTAGCATGATGTCATTGTTTGAATATTCATTGACTATTTGGATGTTTTCTGTCTTTTTCCCTTTCTCAAAAACAAGGAATTTCCAAGTCTAAAAATAGGCAATTTTCAATCCAATGGCATCCATTGTAATAAAATGCCAGGATGAAAAATTTGCATATCAGGTTAAAGATTGGTCTTTTATCTATCTATCTCTATATACTGCCACACGCCCTCGCGGACATTCTAAGCAGCTACCCATCAGATATTTAAAGAAAACCAATCAGATGTTAAATAAAGTCATCTGTGAGCCAAGCAAAGTGAAATTCAATGGCAGCCATGTTTGTCTACGAAAAATGGGTCATGTTCCACTAACCAAAATATACATAAAATCAATAAATTGAAATTATCTCAATAACTTATTTGTAAGTTTAAACATTTTTCTTTCATTTGGTATCACTTTATTTTGATTTTGATTTCATTTATATAGAAAAATAATGCTTTGAAAAATTGTCATTTTACATTGTGCCAGAAGGCATTATCGGAAAATGTCAAACCGCTGACCTCCCTACTGAAATGTCAGATGATTGTGTGTCCAAGTTTTCTTCACTCGTGCGTTCTAGAGACAAATTTCTCCCCCATCCGAACCCCCTGGTGAAATGATGTCATTTGGCGTGTCCCCAGTAAACTATTCAGATTCAGATATAAGCCTTATTGGCTGGTTATATTTATGAAGCATATTTTGGGTGTCATGGCATCCTAATGTTGGGTAAAAGTCCCATAAAATGGAGGCAGCGTTCCGACATGACCATTGCTGTTGACTGTGACGTAAAGAATCAATTCAAACAAACAATGAAACAACTTGTTCAAACAAGAGTGTATCCATGTGTATATTAGTCCGGGGACTTGATACCCTCCCCATACCCCATAGCATGTCACGAAAACCTATGACATTCATCATTTGCATAAAACATAAAAACAAGATCACCCAAATTTGTGAAAATGAAAATAAATTACCTAACAGAATTCTAAATAACGTTAATGCAAATGGTGTTACCGGGCAAGAAAATATTTATTTAGACTTGAAAATTTCTGAGAACAAGATCAAAGTAGTTGGTTTGTTTGATTGATATTCCAGTAACGACCTGGACGCAGTGCTACGGGTTACCAAATTACTAAACAGGTACAAGTAGGCAAAGATCAGGAAAAGGCGCAATCAGAAAGAGATTCCCACTCCAAAAACCGAGGTGGGAAAAAAACCAAACTAACAATCAGGCACTTATACCATGAAACATATCATATCGTAAGCCGAATGAGCAGCTATTTTCCCAATAGGTGGCCACTCAGTTACCTTAACTTAATTAAAAATATGAAAACATACATAAGGCGCCAACAGCACAAAAATTTAAACACCAAGACATAAAACAAAAAGAACCACCACAGAAGTATCGCCTTGGAACGATCAGTAACACAAAGTTACTAACCTCACCCTCAGCTTCTGCAGTGCTTCATAACATTTAGTAAGTTATTCGGTCCTCGTGGTGAATCTCTAACTAGTCAATGAATCATCAAGAACAAACAAATAAATCATGATTTAAACATCCTGATGAATCAAAAACAAAGACTCATAGATTGAGTAAGCTGCCCGACGATGGAGATCCCTGGGCGCCGAATAACCTACTAACTCCGGAGCAAAAGAAAAACACCAGATGGACCCCGGTGGGCCAAGCAACAGACAAGAAGCTCCGGCCCCAACCGACTGAAATGAATAGCTTTAAGTCGGGGCCATCATAGAGTCTGACGCCCGACCCACCGGCGTGCAATTAAAGAAGGCAGCATAGTTATCAACCATGATTGGGTTAAAAACTAAGCATGCAGACTGTCGCATAACATTCAAGTTATAACCTATACGTCTGTAACGTGTTATGATTTTTCTGAACTGAAAAGAAAAGTCATTAATTCCTATAAGTTTCTTAAATTTGTAAACTACCGGTAAGTCACCATAAAATTCAGGTTCCGAAAGGCCCTCACTTAAGGATGTTCGCTGCCAACATTTGACATTTCGGAACTTCCGGTTTTTCTTTTGTTGAATATCTCGTAAACGGTTGCAGATATTTTCCTAATATTTTATATTTGGATACATATTGATGATATGCATTGAATGAGCCATGAAAATTGTCATTATCAGGAAATTCATTTTTTCACCCCATTTTCTGCACTTTTTCAGAAAATTTTAGTTGTCAGTAAAATTTAGGGGGTAGGGTAGATTAAACTTGCATATTACACATCTTAAAATAAATTGCACTTGTTCTATGTTTATTTTAGCAGCAGTATATGTGTATATTGTCTTCTAAGTCAGTCTTTCTGTCTTTGGTGTGCTAGTTTTAAAATTTTGGGTGGTTTTATGAAATGGGCTTTACGAAATAAAACAGCCGAAAAAAGGCTTAAAATGGCGATTTTCAAGTTGTTGGTGCTCTCTTATATGCACACTACCCTATATATTTCTTTCTTTTATTCGAACAATATTACCAAGTTCTATGTTGTGTGAAAATACAACAAAAAGTTTGAATCTACAAATATGGGTTTGGCACATTTCAAAATATTGATTTTTTTCGACTTTTCAATTATGGGGGTAGGGTTGGAAAACGACTCGTAAATTTTTGTCATTCACTCCGTTGCAAATTTTTCAATGCTTTTGGTCCAAAATAGTCTGCATTACGTAAATATTATGACTTTTTGAAAGCTTTCTGGGTGTATTTTTGTTCAAGACGGGTATGTTTCAAAGAATTTAAAATTAAATTAATTTTAGTAAATTTTAAACATGGTGTTCAGAGGTCTCATTCATAGGCCTGTAGCTTGAAAAAATGCACACTACCCTATACTTATTTTGTTTTCAAATGTCTTGTATTGTATTTTGGAATCAAAAAAGAGTGGTTAGAAAAAAAGTTTGAATACTTTTTCATTGGCAGCGAACATCCTTAAAAGCGTCTTTAACCTAACATTATATTTGGAAATCAATTCATAGTGTCTACGATAAAATTTAGAAAAGGTTTTTCGAAGTTTATGATACCGATAGCCCTGTTGGAGAAGTTTTGCCGTTAAACATTTATTTCGAGCGTTGAAGTCTGTAACATGATTGCAGACTCTAGCAAACCTAATAAGTTGCGAAATGTAAACACCATAAGAAGCACGACGAGGAACGTCACCATCTAAAAAAGGAAAATTTACTATATCAAAATCAAAGTCATCGCGCTTATCATAAATTTTAGAAGAAACAAATCCATTTGCAACAGAAAGATGTAGATCTAAAAAGGGGGTTTCGGTATCTGAGATATTGGCTTTGTTCAACTGAAGTTCAGGTGGATAAAAGCCGGGATTGAAATCAACGTAAAAGGGCAATTGGTTTCAACGTAGAATCATTTCGAGGCTTGGCCTGATTGTCTATGTCTCTTACTCTAGAGCATTTTATTCATTAGAAATTTCATGGCAGCATTTGCACATTTACACAATTTTGAATTTAGTGCACTAATTCAACCAAATGAACTACATGACAGCAGATGACAATACTGTGTCTGCTGCAGAACATGATCTGTCCAAACTGGTTTCCAACCTTGTGGAAGACAGTTTGCGACTGATTAAATGGTTTGCTGAAAATCATATGAAAGCAAACCCGGACAAATTTCAAGCCTTAGCTGTCGGCAAACATACTATGGATGAAAATATAACATTCAATCTTGAAAACAATGTAATAAATTGTGAGGAACATGTTAAACTTTTAGGTGTCACTATTGATTTTAAACTGAATTTTAATCTGCATATATCCAATGTATGTAAAAAGGCATCTAGGCAGCTCAATGTGTTGAAAAGGATTGGAAGGAATTTATGCAGACTGGGGAAACTTAATGTTTACTATTCATTTATTATGTCAAATTTTAACTAGTGCCCTCTTGTCTGGCATTTTAGTGGAGAAGTTAATACAAAGAAAATTGAGAAAATTCAGGAAAGAGCCCTTAGATTTATTTATCAGGACTACAACTCTAGCTATGACACTTTACTAGAAAGGTCTAAGTTACCTTCACTGAAGGTCAGACGACAGAGGGCAATAGCACTTGAAGCTTTTAAAATTTTAAACAATCAAACACCTTTATATCTAAATGACCTTTTATCATATAAATCTCATTCTTATTGTTTTAGGTATACAAATACAGTAAAAGTACCACAGGTGAGGACAAACGCTTATGGTGTCAGATCCTTCCGCTCTGCTGCTGCAAAATTGTGGAATTCCCTGCCACAAAGTTTCCGGGACATATCAAATTTTGAAAATTTCAAGTCTCATATTGGTACATGGAGCGGAGGGGTCTGCTCATGCTCGTTCTGTTCAAACGGTTAATTTTGTTCATTGTTCTGTTTGTTAAATGTTTTAAGAACCTCATTTTGTCATAAATTTACAGCTCATATGATGTTTTAAGGATCTATGGATTATTTAACTAAATTTGTCTTAGTCAATGCAATTTTGTAATAGCTAAACAGAAATTTTAACTACTATATATGTATTTATCTATCTATTTACTTATTTAAGATATTAGGATGCAATAAATATAGATTAGTCATTTTAATATATTTACTATGTTGCTTGCAACGATCACGAATTTTTAAGGTTTGTATTTTGATGTGCCTTTTTCTCATGATTCAAATGTGCTTTATATTTATACTTTATTACATGTATTGTATGTATTGATATATATGTTAAGTCGGTTAATAGCTATACATAGATAATGTTTATTTGTTAAATGTCCGACTATAAATAAAATTTGTATTCTGTATTCTGTATTCTGTACATGCTGGCCCCCGCCCATTGGGGCCTAAGAGAAATAGATGGGCTGCTTGTGCCTCCAGGCAAAGCTTCTTATCTGAATCTGAATAGTTTACTGGTGACACGCCAAATGACATGAAGTGGAATTGCACAATCCGAATTTGAGAAGGCGGGAGAATTTAATGGTCAGTTCTCGGATGTTTTCACTAAAAGTGAATACAAACAGGTCCCTCTCCTAGATAGATCTGCCCCATTCATGCATGATATTGTGGTCACAAAGGAAGGGGTGACCAAACTTCTCAAAGGTCTAAACCCGTCTAAAGCCTTAGGGCCTGGTGAGCTTCATCCCAGAGTCCTAAAGGAACTGGCTATGGAATTAGGTCAGGTATTCGCCCATCTCTTCCAGCAGTCAATTGATACAGGTGAAATTCCTGAAGAATGGTCTCTTGCAAATATTTGCCCCCTGTTTAAGAAGGGCGACAGGTCACTTGCCCGCAATTACCGCCCTGTTTCTTTTGTAACGAACAGTCGGACGAGCCACAGAAAACCCCGTCGATGGAAAAGCATGCTCATCCACCAAGGGTGGTTTACTGCGCTATATACCCAACACTTACTCGATTCACAAAGTCTCGAGTTTGAAATTTGCATATTTCCAAGGGAGACTATCCCGTCACATTACTTCTCCCTCCGAGAAGACTCGCCCGAGTCTTGGCCTGGGGACTACATGGGTAAGGCAATCCCGGTCTGGCAGTTGACATTATCCCACCGCTGCCATCAAATGTAACGAACAGTCGAGCCGAGCCACAGAAAACCCCGTCGATGGAAAAGCATGCTCATCCACCAAGGGTGGTTTACTGCGCCGATATACACAACACTTACTCGATTCGAGTTTGAAATTTGCATATTTCCAAGGGAGGCTATCCCGTCACACTTTGACATGCATTCCTTGTAAGCTTCTTGAACATATACGCATGCTCAAATATTGCGCTAGGAAATGGGGAATGAGATTTCAACCTGATTCAGCTGACAAATAAACGGTCTAGTAAGATACAGGCTAACTACACCCTTGAGGGCACTGTACTGGAAAACGTTGAAAGCATAAAATACCTGGGTGTAACTATCACAAATGATTTGAAATGGAATACTCATATTTCCAATGTCTGTACAAAGGCTAATAGAACTCTCGGATTCCTAAGGAGAAATTTGTATTCTTGTCCCCCAGATGTGAAAGAAGCAGCTTATAAAGGACTGGTGCGGCCGGTCTTGGAATATGGAAGCTCAGTTTGGGACCCTCACACTCATGGCCTCCAGCAAGAACTGGAAAAGGTCCAAAATCGTGCGGCAAGGTTTGTGACGGGAAATTATGTTTTTGAAACTGGTAGCATGACTGGCATTTTAGGTCAACTGAAATGGGAATCTCTTAAGTAAAGGAGGAAGGATAGTAGACTTATATTGCTATACAAAGGTCTGAAGGGTAAATCCAGAATACCCACAGATGACCTTATCCCAAAGAATAGGCGCTGTAGAAATCAACACTCTTTGGCTTTTCAGACACCTTCAGCTAGAAAAGAAGCATACAAAAGTAGTTTCTTTCCACAGACTATCAGGGACTGGAATGACCTCCCTGATTCACTTATCTCCTCTGCTGAAATGTCTGATGACTGTGTGTCCAAGTTAGCTTCACTCCTGCGTTCAAGGGACTAATTTTTCCCCCATCCGAACTCCCTGGTGAAATAATGTCATTTGGCGTGTCACCAGTAAACTATTCAGATTCAGATATAAGCCTTATTGGCTTAGTTGGCTGGTTATATTTATGAAGCATATTTTGGGTGTTATGGCATCCTAATGTTGGGTAAAAGTCCCATAAAATGGAGGCAGCGTTCCGACATGACCATTGCTGTTGACTGTGACGTAAAGAATCAATTCAAACAAACAATGAAACAACTTGTTCAAACAAGAGTGTATCCATGTGTATATTAGTCCGGGGACTTGAAAATATTATAGAAATCATTATTCTATCTATCTACCTCAGTATACTGTCATACGCTCTCGGCGACATTCTAGGAAGGGTAGCGCATCGTCTATTAGTATCAGACAGACAAAGAATAGTTATAGTACAGAGGTTTAAAAACAAAAAAATAACAGTGTAGACTAACATGTGATAGGTAAAAATAGATAAGAATAGTTCAAATCAGATAAAAACATGCATGTGGGGAACTATGGGCGAGAATGCTGCAGCTCTAAAAACCTCAAGGTTCCACAAGCTTGCAACAGACTCTGGGAGATAATTCGACTGTACTATAGCTAGTTGGAAAATTAATATTAACAGTAGTCTCTAGAGGTGTAGACCAGCCTAAAGGTCTGACGGAGTGGCAGTACCGGGAAATTCTATTACTGTCCTGCACATAGTCCAATAGGGGAACGACAACTAGTCCATGAATGACACTGAAAAATAAACACCAGCTCGTCTTTGATCCAGTGATCTCCATCATCCTAGTGGCACCGGCATAGCATGTCTATCAAAATTTCCAACCGTCCAACGAGCAGCTCTTCGCGTGATCTGTTCTATTTGGGATATGTGTTTGTTATATTACTGAATTGAGGTCACACACAGCTTTTGCAGTTCTATTTTCTTTGTCACGTTGAGGACAGTTTCATACTTTATTTCCTACGCGTATACATATTACCTCGGGTGCTCCGAATGGTGAAGAATTGTCAATTTTGTGTGTCATCAGTAAATCGTTCAGATTCAGTGGTCAAATTTTGTTGAATAGAATACCATTTATCGTTTTGCTTAGTTGCTTTGCTTAGTTGAAATGTATAAGTAAATCCGCTAATTTCCCTTTTGTTTTTGAGGAAAGAGTTTTAATTTTTTATGATACTGTTCATAGCCATTGTTCTCTCTTTTCCTTTAGTTTGAATTTGTTAACATGTTACGTTTGAAACTCCCATGCAATTAATTGCGCAGAGATTGACAAGAAACATCTTTAAAAAAGACAATTGTCGAAGATTAATATCTGTTCTGCAATGTGGTACAGGATGCAGGAGAGAGAGAGAGAGAGAGAGAGAGAGAGACAGAGACAGAGACAGAGAGAGAGAGAGAGAGAGAGAGAGAGAGAGAGAGAGAGAGAGAGGCAGACAGACAGACAGTATGACTCTTGCAGAGCCAACTCCAGACATGACTGAGAGGAAATGCTTTTCAAATGTCCTTTCGGCGAGAGTCCTTAAGAGTCGCTGGACCGAAACGACTCGTTCTGTTGAGCAGAGCCTTTGATCCGAACACGCCTATATTTAATGGAGAAAATCCGAACGCATCTTATCTACGATGGCCTGCATGGATCATAAAATTTCAAAATCCACAGATTTTAGATTTTAATTTTTCTTTGCAAAAGCTTTCGTCACACAAAAAGCGATTAAAATGAATAACAATAGGGACCAATGATGGTTTGTATAGTGAAAAACATCATCTTAAAGTACTTTTTAAAGGGATGCAGTTTGTTGCCTTTTTCATCTTCCATATGGGAAAAACCCGGATGCAGGTCATATAAATGATCTCAGATGAAACTAGTGCTGTCAACCAAATTGGCCGTGCCTTTTCAAACGTACAAAACAAGCTCGACAGGGGTAATCTCAAAACTATTATTATTGAGGGAGCTCTCATTGTTTTGCGGCTCAGATTTAAAATTGTGGAATCAAAAATACGAAATGATTGGATTTTCTTATGTCATACTATCGATTTTGTGACATAAAAGATGACAAAGAAAAACGATGTTGATTATCATCACAGTATTGATGATCTTGGTCTTTCTTATTCTCTTATCTCTCTGACAACTCAGATATTAGCTTTAACAACATGTTATCCATCAAACAACGGCACAATGATATACACATGCAACAGCAACATTTGAGATTAAGAAAAATGAAAGAAACTCAAAACTGAAAATTTCATAGGGCAGACAGACGCCCTTATATATTATGTTGACATATTTTAATACAAGTACGATAGAGTAACGTTGAGTAAATTATTGCGAATTAGTGCTCGCGTATAGGGTGCCGTTTTATTATTTATTCCCTATCATATGGATATCCTAAATTCATTTTAAGATATCCTTAAATCATTTTAGAATATCTTAAAATGAATCAAGGATATCTATAATTCATGTAAGGATATCCATAAATCTATTTATTGATATCCTTAATTCGGCTAAATTATTGATATCGATGAATTGATTTTAGGATATCTTTAAATGAATTATTGATGGATATCCTAAAATACAACCCTATTTAAGGATATCCATAATTCGATTTACGGATATCCTTAAATCTGTTTATGGATATCCTAAAATAGGGTTGTATTTTAGAATATCCATAATTCATTTAAGGATATCCTTAAATCACAAGACATAGGAAAAAATTCAAAAATAAATTTAGGATATCCTTAAATCGAATTATGGATATCCTTAAATCAGCCTATTTATGGATATCCTGAATACAAATTATGGATATCCTAAATTCGATTTATGGATATCCTAAATTCAAGACTATTTTTGGATATCCATAAATACATTTAAGGATATCTTGAATAAGCTGATTTAAGGATATCCATAATTCGAATTTAGAATATCCTAAAATCGAATTATGGATAACCTTAATTGAGCATGATTTTTGGATATCCTAAAAGGCTGAAATAAATTTCAAATCCTAAAATGTATTTATTGATATCCTATATTCATATATGGACATCCTTTATTCATTTATGGCTATCCATCATTCATTTATGGTTACTCTTAAATAATTTAGGATATCCGTAATTATTATAGGATATCCTTAATTCACTTTTGGATATCCATAAATAAATTATGGATATCCAATAATGAATATAGGATATTAGGAATAAAGAATAAAACGACACCCCGTACTCACGGACGGGCAAAAAGAATGGAACAGATATATGCAAATATTCCCAAGCAGGGGCGACTTTGTATTGTTTGTAACTCCGGTGTTTCAGTATGTTGGCAATAGGAACTACCTCTTTCTGTGTTGCATTCTGGATTGGGCAATGGATACACTAAAGAAAAAACAACGACGAAGTGTTGTGTTCTTCATTGTGTTCTTGATGTTAATAGAACATGCTTAAGGACTTCAACCGAGTCACATTCTTTTAATTTTCAAAGAGACGCACGAAATAACGAAACAGCGAAATGTTAAATAAAAAAAGGCAATTATAATACTCATCATTTGAACAGCAGTCCATCAAATGGTAGCACACCTTTACAATGTTCAGACATACAATGACAAGGAGTACGTGCCGAAGCATTGTTACTACTACCATTATTGCTATCAGTGGAGCTGACCGAGCCGTAATCATACGTGAGCTCCTCTCCAAGACTGATATCCCTGATTGCGAACACACAAAGTTTGGGCACCATATTTTCAACACGCACAGGAACAATGAAGCAATTCGGTTCGCAGGAATGGTTCAGAAAGCGACCAATGTTCCCTCGTTTGCTAGGATCTATGTAAGATACTAGTTCTCCTGATGAAAAATGTTCTCTCAAAGCGAAAATGTAATTCATATCATTTTCTGTTTGAGAGTCAGCTCTGGTCTTCGCTTCCTCGTAACTTAAAACCTCTCCCGCATATTCACATATAAAAGTCAGTTTCTTTATCAATTGTAATGTCCGTAAACACAGTCCCTTCTGTGCATGTCTGAACACTTCCAGTTTGTACTGAATGCCTTTCTGTACCACCCTGTTTCTACAAGTATTTGGACAAGAACATCGGGAATTGCATTCGATTATTGGTGGTATTTCCCGAGGGTTATCCAAACTCTGAGGAGACAAGCGGCAATTTTCATCGTAAAAACATCCAGAACGGCCAATGCAAGAACAAGTTATAGTTCGTGTACTATCTTGTAACGTCTGAGACTCATGTGTTGTTTCGGAAGCGACACAGGTGGTCTGGCAAGAACATCCTTCTATAGTTTCCTCGAAGGCTGTGAGGTCCAGGCCAGGTCCTGGGATGTTGCAGCAAACATACTGAAACTAAAGACAAAATTTATAAATTCTTCGCACAAGACAGTCTTTCTCGTAGTAAAATCTCAATACTACACTATAACTTATCAAAACAAATAATGGCTGGTCCCTAGTTACCCCTAGATTGGTTACCTCCCCTATTTCACCAATTAGTGCTCCCTCAAGCCAAAACTACATGTATATTATAGAATAGTTTCCCTAAATTATGTATTTACCCCTATGATATCCAATTTTTGTCTTCGACCCTCTGAAACAAAGTAAATGGGGAGATTTTCAGCACCCTCACATATATCTATGCTATCAGAATCCAATCCAGCATAGCTGTCCATCTAGGAGAATAAACAAAAGAGTTGTTTCCCTTCACATGTAAACAATTCGGGGGACTGTATCAAAATATTCTTATGCTTATGATCATGTCGGCAATTACACTTCTTTTTGCATTATTAAAGTTACTCAGTTTCTACATTGATTTTTGCTTGCTGATTCGAAACTAGTCAAATCGACGCAAATAATGATAATAAAAAATACGACAAAACGGCGTTCATTTTTTTCTAGATATGTTTGAATTGATGTTGGATGCCTATTGAAACCAAAAATGTAAAAGAAAATCATTTTAAATTAATACATTATGCGAATAATCAACAATTTGTCTAGTGTGAACACAAACTTAATCCAGTTCAGATTAAAATGGAATCATTGTTGCATGTTTTGCGCAGACATATATTTAATCCGTATCAGACTGATCCGGATACATGGCGCACATATGCATCAATTAGATACAGTCTTGTGTGAGCGCAGATTTAATCCATTTGATCCGGATCAATCTGATCCAGATAAAAAGTAAAATTTAACGCAAATTAAACCCGGATCGAGTTGATCCGAATTCGTCTGATCCGGATTAAAATCTAGTGTGAACGCGTTTTTTAAAAAGTCTAAATCAAAATTGAGCCAAGTCATGAGAATACCGGATTATTGCCTATGCGAAAACAAAGGCGCAGATCAGCTTCGCAATAACTGCGAAGCTGATCAGCGCCTTTGTTTTCGCTACACAGATAGTACAATTTCTCTACTTTATAAATCCACAATTTCCAGCCTCTAACCATCTTCTGTGACTGTACAGGCCAATTAGTGTCGCACCTGGTCGGAAACCATGAAGACCAGTTTTCTCGCGTCGCGACTCAAATAAAACCTGATCAGTCTGATCTGGATTAAGTTTTCCAGTGTGAACGCCCTGAACTGCAAATGGACAATAGATAGAGCGTTTATGCCTAAATCAGGAAGTATTTTTGTTAATTTCCATACCCAATTTAATTTTTATAAACATGTGAAATGTCACACGTGATACTTCACTTTGATCTTTAGAATGATATCTTAATTTTAGAATTCATAGACAGGTAAAAATATGAAAATATAGATCTAATTCTTTTTTGTATGCAAGTATCATCTACCTCGCCTCATAGACGAGGGTTTGATCCCAGGGGTTTGATAGGCAATTAGGCTTTTTGCGATTATCGTATCAAAATGTTCAAAAAGGGAATGCCTGTTTTAATATTCGTCAGAGCGCAAGGGTTTTTGAAATACTCAGAATGGTGCATGGGTTTTGGAAGGATCTCATTTAGTATCACAAAAGCATGTCCGTGTAATGTATACCCCCTTGCTTGAACTCCACTTTTATATAGCAAAACTGGGGTGTGCGGGGGTATACCTATTTTTTTCATTTTTGCTCCAAAACATAAACATAGATTGTGGGTACTCGTCAGACTCTACCAACAATCTATGTTTTAGAGCAAAAATAAGAAAAATATCAAAATTTTCATCTGAAAATTTTCAATTTTTAAACTGGTTAAAAAAATCTCTGTTTATTGCATGGGAAAGTTTTCGTAATGAAATTCATCGTAAATACAACGAGAACTGAATCTATGAGAAAATAAGTTCATTTAAGGTTCAGCTTATCAGCTTTGCTGCCATTTATGTAACTTTGCGCCGAATTAACGGATTTAACTATTTTATTTCAATTAAGAAATGAGCCCCGTCATGAGAAAACCAACAATGTGATTTTTTTAACAGATTCGACACGAAACCGAGCTTTACAAACACAGAAGATGGCTGAAGGCTGGACTTTTTAGATTTAGAAAGTAGAGGAATTGTACTATCCGTGTAGCGAAAGCAAAGGCGCTGATCAGCTTCGCGATTACCGCGAACCTGATCTACGTCTATGTTTTCGCATGTACGCAAATTGTTGGTTTTCTCACGATGCGGCTCAAATAGGCTTTATTCTTCAACACGTCATTAACATGAAAAATCTGGCGCCATGAAATGCCACATAAGGCAGTATACTATGTATAAATCTTTGAAAAGTTTGAACTTTAAGATTAGCCGTTGACTTAAGGGTCGCAAAGTTAATATTCTGTTGACAAAAGAAAAGAAAGTTAAATAAATTCAAGCTGAATCTGTTTTGTAAAATAAACACTTCAGTTTATGGATGTTGCGATTCTGGTAACAGCAAAACAGCAGGAATAAAATAGATGCTAAATGTACAAATGGATATTATCGTATTAAACATAAGCTGAATTTTGTTAATTAATTCAACAGATATAGGAAAAAATGGTTTATATACTTAGATAAAGTAGGAAAAAAAGCTGTTTCGTCGTTTGATGCGGTCAGTTGTTTGTGTCGATGAGAAATTGTTTTGAAAATACAGCTAAAAGAAATCTAAATAAAAAAAAAAAAAAAAAAAAAAAAAAAAAAAACTTCTACGAAGTGAATGACATCAAGCTTTGAAAAAAATGAAAAACACGACTGTATACTCACCTGCTGATGCCAGTAAAGTCTGGGATTTTGCTACATTGCAAGATCTTCATACAGCCGCCAACGCTCTACTGAGACAGGCGATGTTAAATGAACGGTGTAAAAGATGGTCAAAAGTAAGTCTATAAAGTGTCACGAAGAGTTTGGAAGAAGTTTGAGCAATACTATAATTAAGGAAAAGG
The DNA here is from genome assembly GCA_964017185.1 of Rugalucina vietnamica. Taxonomy (NCBI): domain Eukaryota; kingdom Metazoa; phylum Mollusca; class Bivalvia; order Lucinida; family Lucinidae; genus Rugalucina; species Rugalucina vietnamica. The sequence continues at coordinate 60,163,924 of OZ024875.1, read as the reverse complement.
TGATTAGTTTTAAGCAATGTATGATATCACAAGATCGGGAGGCTTAAAATTTGTTAATTGCATCAGTACAAGTATAAAATCATGTTATACCCTAGAATCCAGTCAGGGTATTGTTTGAAGGAGGTGACATCTTCTGCTATAGTTGGTTTGAATGCATTTTTGAATAGTTTTGACCTTCCAATAAATGGTTTAGGTGGGCTGCTCTGGAAATATTTTTGGCAGATAGGTCACACCATGTTCTGAGGTACTATCAGAATGAATAGCCTTTCGATAGGCCAACCTGTATGATAATAACATCCCAGCATCTGAGACAAAGTACATTGTTACGAAAACATGCCCATGTTATATACATTTTTTGTGAAGTTATAAAAAGTGAAATTTTTCAATAGAAAATGTTTGATATTTTCCTCAAAACATAGATTGTGGGTACACGTTAGAACCGCCTCGCCGAGGCGGTTCTAACGAGTACCAACACTCTATATTTTGGAGCAAAATTAAGAAATCCCTGCATACCCCAGTTATGTAAAAGTGGGGTTCAAAGGGGTATACATTACACGGACATGTTTTCGTGGTGTGTAGCAGAACATACAGTCCCCAACAACTTTTTAAACTATGTATTTCACTCGCATTTATTATGGCCTAAGATAGCCCAATGTCGAAGACTTTGGAATGAATAACACTTTAATGCGTGTCATTTAAATTTAGAAGATATACAAATGTTGATAAAAGCGAAGGAAGACAGTCTTCAAATGAGAAAAACACGAGCATGCACAATGTTTAAATAACGGGTTTTACGTTTCAAAAATCTTGCGAATTTTTATACTTGTAATAATTTTAAATGCCATCCGCCATATTAAATAAGATTAGTGCCTTAAGGGTCATTAATAAATCATTTATCAAGTTTGTTTTATTGATTTGGTTTTATGGTTTTCATAATGATTACATGCATTCCAATAACTTGCATAATAACTTCTACTAGTTAATGCCACGGCATACATTAGCAAAGACATGCTAAAAGTTTTGATCAAAAGTGGGCTCAGTGTTAATGTTTAGAATAACATAGAACCTTGCAAGATAACATTTTACTATTGATAAAACTTTATAAATCAAGGCTGCCGAAACGAAAGGGGAACAAATAATAACATTGCATGGTAAACAAGAAATTGTGAATGCAATTTTCAAATAAACGATTCAACTGAATTTTAGTATGACTAAAACTATGTTATATTGAAAAAATATTACGTTCCAAAGTAGATTTATATATACGAGATCATAGTCTAATACCAAATGTTCTATGAATGTTTTGCGATCTGATGCAATGTTTTGGGGGGTTTTTTTTTCTCTCTCTCTCTCTTTTTTTTTTTTTTTTTTTTTTTTTTTTTCTATAGACATTTTTTTCTATAGACATATTATATTCACCACCAAATCCAAAAGATGGAACATAATCTAAGTACTTCATCCGAAGCCACCGCCTATGAAAGACCCATTGTATATACTCTCAAAATTGCACAGTGGTCTACAATATGCACTGCTACTGTCTATACACCATCTTTCAGAATCTTTTTTTTTTTTTTTTTTTTTTTTTTTTTTTTTTTTTTTCAAAATCTCACTTTTCTGAGACACCAAAAGGAAAATATGACAATATCAACTTTTTGCAACCCAAAAGTCGTAAAAATGCCGCAAAATTTGAAAATCGGTTCACTAGTAAAATAATTATGCCCAAAAAATTACTAAACAGTAGTTTGGATAGGCATGTGCAAGGGAGGTAATCCAAAATCAAGCAAAATGTGCGATCATTTTAAGAGTTTTTCACTCAGCTATGCACACAATACCTTTTTGTTTTGGTTTGGTGCATTTTGAATGAAAAAATCACCTTTTACGACTTTTGGAATATAAAATGGTGACATGGTAATGTTTCTCTTGAGGTCTTTCAGAAAAGTGAGATTCTGAAAATGCAGTTTCCGGAAGATGGTGAAAAGACAGTAATTGTTTTTAGCTCACCTGAGCCGAAGGCTCACAAGGTGAGCTTATAGTATAGTAGTCGAGCCGGCGTCCGTGCGTTGTCCGTCGTCGTCAACATTTTCAAACGACTTCTCTGAAGCTGCCAGGCCGAATCTTTTCATATTTCACATATAGCATCTACAGGTGGGGGGAACGAATATTTGTGTTTTTTATTTCGATCGGATAAGAACTCTGGTTGCTGCTTATGACATTAGCCTGTACAAAGTTTGTTTTTTTTATTGTCTTTGTCCAACTACTTTGGTTGCTATGGTAACTTGAAGTTTCCATTGACTTATAAGGCAAAAAGTGGAAATTTGCAATTTCTGCCGTTTCATTGAGGATATTGAAATTTTGTTTTTACATAAATGTTTATTGAGTAGT
>OZ024875.1:59874042-60159042 GCA_964017185.1 Rugalucina vietnamica | reverse complement strand
GTAAGGTCTCTGAATGACCACAACTTGGTCACTTTCTAAAAATATACTCTTTTTCTTAGTTTTATTTGAGCCACGACGCGAGAAAACTGGTCTTCGGGGTCTCCGACCAGGTATGACACAAACCGGCCTGTACAGTCACAGAAGATAGCTAGAAGCTTGAAATTTTGGATATAAGTAGAAGAGGGATTGTACTATCCGAGTAGCGAAAACAAAGGCGCTGTTCTGCGCCTTTGTTTTTCGCATATGCAGATTGTTGGTTTTCCCATGACGCGGCTGATTTGTACTTGTTTCAGTAAACAGGGCAATGTGAATTGACATAAAACAGCTAAAATAATACTTTTCTCTTGCAGGGTCGTATAAGCTGTCGCTGCAAGATGCGGAAACAGCTGTAGTCCTAGATAGTAAAAGTCCGGTAGGTTCTCTTATTCAAAGACCAGTGGTTCGAAGTTTGTATGTTTGTTTGCATTGATACTTAATGTCCCATTCAACAGCTAAGGTCATGTCAGGGCGTTGCCTCCATTTTATGGAACTTTTACCCAAAATGAGGATGTCATGTCATCCAACAAGTGCTTGAATCAGTGAAATATAACCATCCAAATACGCCACAAAGGCTTATATGTATGGATAGTTTGACTTGAACCACATTTCCTGGGAAGGCTCAAACCAGAGCGTTTAACCAGTAATCAGATTGTCAGCCAGTAGCGTATAAGCTTTGCCTGGATACACAAGCAGCCTATCTATTTCTTTAGGTCCCAATGGGCATGGGCCCATATTCCCACCCGACCACCCTTTCGAAGTTAGTGACGTCGTCAGTTGGTTAATGTCCAAGTCATAGCATAAACAGATATATCAGTGTTTATTTTTGTTGAAAGGAAAGGAAAACCTTGATATGCTTTTCTCATGTGTATTTTCATACAAATTATCAGTGTGATATATTTAAAATCGACGATTAACCTCTCTAGACTAACAGTGCTGTCAACAACCGGTCCGAGATCTTTAATCACAGATTTGGATACTTCGCTATCTATATTTTGAATAACCATATTGAATTTATTAATGTCTTCTAATAGAGCAATGTACATAACTGGCAGTTTTACCAACTAACAATACAGATGCACATTGACGCCACGTTGACGCCACAAACCCTGCTATGACTTTCACCGTTATATCTATATTGTTATATCTGCAGGAAGTGTACTGCATTCGTGCACTGGTGAAGAGTACGTTTGACGACGAGTTGCTGGTATGTATCGTAAAAATGTCTGTGAAATGTGTACCCCCTTAAACCGCACTTTTATATAAAAAAAACTGCCACCAAATGTAACGAACATCTGAGCCAAGCCACAGCGAACCCCGTCGGTGGAAAAGCATGCTCACCCACCAAGGGTGGTATACTGCGCTATATATGCACCTACGTATTCTACCAAGGGAGGCTATCCCGTCACACATGATTAAATTTCGATTTTATTAAAATCATAAAAAATTGTAAATCTATCAAATGTGTCACAAAGTTTAGCACATGTAATCGCATTTTACCTTATTTCCAGTTCTCTTGGGGAGGTGGGGGATGTTCTTGTTTGATAAAATAAGTGCGTCTTTTATCTAAGAAGCAATGTTCTTTTCAAAATTTGTTCACGGTTTTTGTTTGTATATTTTCTATAACTTGAAGTACTTCATATTTCTTACCATACTATAATATGCGTTCTATTTTATTAGGGTTTGAAAGATTTGGACATTGCATTGAAGATGAACCCTAGACATCTGTGTGCAACAATGCTGAAAGCTTCATTCACAAAGCCTTTGGTAAGTTACCATAACTTTGTTCTATCCTAGATTTTCATCGTTTATCAAAAAAAAGTTTAGCAAAGCTTTTTTACCATTTTTCTGATTGTATAAATATTTATTATTAGCAAATACATACACATTTTAAGTGAGCACATGACAGAATGCAATTTCAGCAAGATTTGTAAAATTGCAGTAATTGTCTCTGGCTTCTTGTTGCCAGATTTATAGGGTCACTGATGAGGCCTGAGTAGCGTTATGGCCCACCCCCTATCAATAATGTTTAACTGCTCTTAATGGAACTTTTCACTTTTATTCTCATCAAGTTATTGAATTTGTACACCTTTTGTCGTCCATTTTCTCGAAACAAAATTTAATAGGACTGAATTGTAAATCTTTTAAGCATACAGACGAATCTAAGAGGGTTGGATTCTCCGGAAAGGTAGCAGAATTCTGAAACACAATATATGGTGCAAGTTGTTCTAAATAATTTTCACTTAAGCACAACGTTCGTTGTTTCACCACTTTCACTGTATACATTATTTTCATTTCTTTACTATTTTCACTTGTACTGCAGAGAGTGAAATCATTGCCATTAACTAAGTCATGTTTCATGATGTTTACTCAATACTCCACAGCACGTTCACAATATTTTTATCATACTTAATTTTCATTTGACGATCAGCCTGATGATTATAAAAGCATAATACCAGGTCAAGAAACGAATATGGTAATATTGCCTGGTAGATATTATGTAGTTCTGTTAAACGGTTTAAAAGTGTTTCTACAAATATGAATTGCTCTCCTTTTTTCTAAATTAAAATATTTAACATTGTCTATTTCTATTTCAAGTGAAATTACCTATTTCTGCTGTACTGTTCTTTGTCGGAACTTTCTTGATAACATAGCATTGGCTGTTGTTACTAACATAATTATCTGTTTGGTGTGAAAAAGCATGCTACATTAAGATTGAAATAATGATCAAAATATCAAATTGCATTCACGCGAACGTTTTGGTGGTGTTTTAACATAAATGCACTGTTATGATAGCGTTTTAACATAAATAGACTATTTAGTTAAACCACTTTCCAAGTTGCAACTGACCAAAACTCTGACATGTAACCGTGTCTTTCCAAGGTGGCCATTGTTGTAAACAGTGTACTACTTATTTGTAAATGTTTATGAACAAAAACCCATGTATAAATATAAACCTTTATGTTTGTTGTTGACATTAACACAACCATGGTTTAATTACAAATATACAAATCAAGTGTGCGTACGATATTCAGTTTTCGTTGTTATACTTATAATCTCTTAAATATTTTATTGCATAAAACTTCGTGCATAACGTTTGAAATTAAGATGATACCTATATGCATTTTGTAAACATACTCATATCAGCACAGTGTCTTTCAATATATAAAGTCAATATTGTACATGTACCCTTGACATCGAATTGTTATTGTTCTATCATACAGGCAGCTCGAATATTTCAAGAATCTAACAGTTCCCATATAAACTGCAATAGTTTTAACCATCCATCTATTCTGGATTTTTATGACAAGTAAGTATAGTCCGCTTTTTTATATAAATTTATACATATTGCACAGCTTCAAATTATTCATTTTTATTTAAGGCTTTTCATTGTGGACATCTTAATTCAAAGGATTCTTTTTTCATATTTTCTTTTTATCCATTACCATTTCTATTTTAAGAAATGTTTTGTGCATTTTGCAGATATGAACAAAAGAAAGACTGCCAAATTACGATTAGAAAATTAAGAATTGATTACATTTACTGACAGACTTTGCATAATGATAAACATGTAGTTTGATCTCAAGTGCCGTTACATTTGTAGATTTTTGTTCCCACTAAGTGTTCCCCATACAGTGACTGTAATAAACCTTAAACCAGAGAAACCAAGCAAGAAACAACTGGGTAAGATGTTTTCGTTGTAATTATTATTACTTGTTTGTTTGTTTTACTTTGCTTTCTCTTACATCTTCTTATAAAAATGATGTCATTGTTTGTTTGATTTTTACTTTGCTTTCTCTTACATCTTCTTATAAAAGTGATGTCATTAGTTTCTTTTTATTGGATTAGATTTGAGTTTCTCATAGGATATATGGCGTTACAAATCTACCAAAAAGGCTTGTTCTGAAATTTTGATTTCATTTTTATTCGACGATTCCTCTTTTATTTTGTGAATAACATTATTGTCACATGTATTGTCTGTAAAAATGCGTTCGATGACTTCCCAATTAATTGCTATTCTATTTACAGAAAGTAATGCTGACATATATAAAACCAATCCCGAAAAGGCAAATACTAGCGTATCGGAGGTATTTCGTTGTGGAACTCCGAAAACTATCGAGGGATACCGAGAAAGAATAGCACTACAGAGAAGAACAGATTATGGAAAGGCGATTAGAAATCATATGGCAAGACCAAAGTCGGCCAGTGAATTTTTCTGTAAGTAGTAATTAGGGCCACTATAGCCTATTTAATTACAGAACAAGTTATTGTATTCTATCAAGTTTATGGTTATCCTCTTCCTTCTTTTAAAATAAGAAATATGATGAATTTCATAAAAAAAAAAAAAATAAAAAAAGTACACTATACATGAATACGTATTTTATATAAACATATTCCAGAAATTAACATTTATTGTAATTTTGTTCTGGATTTGAACTGTTTGTCATTCTTATCAATTATCTTTATTTTATTCTGAAGAGTAAAACATTCTAGATTTCAATACATTTTATCAGCTCAATTAGAGAAGCATCGAAAGAAGCAGGTTGCCGCTAAACGGGCACAATCCGCGCTTGTTAGACCTGGGTCCAGATTTGCAACACTGACGCCTCAAATGACCAGTACAAGAGTACCGACGTCAACGGGACACCGGGGAGACTATGATACACAGAGAAACATTGTCAAGCTAGACACGCCTGACATAGCCAGAGTTCGGTCGGCACCAACAAGTAAGCATGGATATTACGTAAAATAAATAGTTACATTGTAACTTATTCATTTATTGACAGTCTTGATTCTTTTATCAAGCGTATAATCAGTAAAGAGTGTTACATGTTGTGTGTGAAAGTTAAAAGATCCTTTCTATGTTCCCTTTTGCAATATTTTCTTAATTCAGGACCCACTTCTAATCGTTCAGCCGTGGATTTCAACATTCCAGACCAGTTTGAAGAGAGGAAAAGTACAAGCAAAACGATTGTTATAGAAACGCCAAATAACTACAGTATACCGGTAAGAGCTAAGTATTTCATTTTTAAAGAAATATTAAAATCCTTTGAAAACAACATTATGTACACACATATTCTATTCTATCACTGGTCCGGGAAAATTGCTTATAACGCCTTTCATTACATGAGATACATGTTATAGATTTTCCGTATAAAATGCGTTTCATTAAATCTATGAGTAACATGTCCGCGATGTGTGGCCTATAAATAAATAAATAAATAAATAAATAAATAAATAAATAAATAAATAAATAAAATAAAGTCTGATATCAGAGTGAACCTATATATATTTCAGATTTTTCAACCTGTGAATATTAAGTTTGCTCCAAGAATGTACTACAGGTAATAACATCAGTGTTTTCTCAAACCCACATAAGATATAATCTTAACAATGAATCAACAGTTTCCTTTATTCGATTGTATGTTTTACCTCTCTGATAACGAGCTACAGACTTAAAAGCGAAAAAAGATGCATTCGGCAGATTCTCAAGCTGAACTAAACTTTTACATTGTTGTTGGCAGTAACATGTAACATGTGAATTTATTAATATTCGAGCAAAGTACAACCGAAACAACCATATTTGGCACATATCCTTATATTGAATCCATGTACAGGTCTGAAATCAACTGATTTCCACGCTGACGCTCATAACACATCAACCATTTTTGTAGACCTTGGATGGGTGACAAGCTTCCAGCGAAGGAACGACCAAAAGTAAAGCATTCCCCAGCATTTTACTAACTAGAGATTCAGAAATTATCGTCGAAAGACACGATCCTGGCATTTAGGATTTCAAGCATTTAGTTGACATTTGAAATCCTTGGATAGTACCGGGACATTTCCAGTTCTAATGGAGACAAACTAATGATGCTACACGTCACAAAGCTAATAAGTTCTAGTTAACTTCATATGCTACACATTTTCTTGCCACATACTCGCTAATTGTTCAGTTTGCAGTAATGTTTTCCACAAAGAAACTAGAAGAATTAAGCGGCATCAAGATTCCTCAATGGAGCCGCCTCATGAGAAAACTAACAATGTGGTTTCCGACCAGGTCTGACACAAACCGAGCTGTACAAGCACAGAAGATGGCTAGAGACTGGAAATTTTGAATTTAGAAAGTAGAGGAATTGTACTATCCGTGTAGCGGAAACAAAGTGTGGTTACCGCTAGGCTGATCTGCGTCTTTGTTTTCGCCTATGCAAATTGTTGGTTTTCTCATGACGCGGCTCAATGCTCTGACATATATATTTGAGTTGTTCTCTGAAGAGAGACTTTTAAAGGGAGAAAACAAAGAACAGATAATTCTATCGATATTTCTTAATTTATTGACTACTTTGTTTGTTAATTGTTAATTTTAAGCAAAAAAAAAAAAAAAAAAAAAAAAAAAAAAAAACTCGAAATATAATTATTAAACTACACAATTCCAGTTTTCCCTATGTTCTATCCATATCCATTTTTACAAGATAAATATACCAAGAACACAATGTCACGTATCTGCGTATGAAACATGTGATGTCAATGCGGAATGGCGAGTTGGTTCTATTGTGTACCCATGATCTATGTTTTGTGCAAAAATTATAAAATAAAAAAAAAATGTAACGGTTATTTTTTTGTCGATTTTGCATCTTTAAAAATCTCTGTATATTGCATGGGTGTGTTTTCGTAATGCCATAACAGAATCCAGTGAATGTCCTTCAATATCATATCACATCATCTTTAAACAAGAACAGATAGTGTCCGCGCATCTTCAATAGATGCCTGTATTGTCACATGATTGTCCATGGCCGGTTTGAGAGTACTGGCTTTCATGTCTTTTGACATTCTTATCATTGTACATATACGTATGTTACCACAGCGGCCATGAATGAAACAAATCGTGATCCAGAAACTTCATTGGTGTAATGTTAATTGCTGGAGACTACGTATCTAGTATTCAACTGGCTGATACATTTTCCGCCATTTGGAAAAAAATGCATGCTTATACTGCTTTGCAATATACCAGTATTTTCAAAAACATGATGTTCTTTCTATACTTATTCGTCTAGCCTTTATGGCAGAATACCCTGAATTATCATTATCATCAACTCATCTTTTACCAGTTGGTTTACTCCTTACACGTGGAAAAGTCACAAAGGAACAAATACAACAAGAGCACATGGTGTCTAGCTCATCCTCAATAAATGCCTGTATAGTCCGTGGCCTGTTTAAGAGAATTCTCTTTTTGTCTTTCGAGATTCGTATCATTTTACCCAGTTCGTGCCTAAGTTGATCCTCTTCAGTGCTCAGTTTAGTCTGTGGGTCCAGGAAGTACAGTAGATAGGACTTGAGGGCATCTGTCCCTGAACCATGTGTATTGCTGTCTGTAGATGTAAGAACTCTCTTAATTGCCTTCTCCATGTCGGACAGGTCGCGATCTTCACTTTTTTCCTCATAGTATTCCTAAGTAGAAATAAAAAGATAACCGATGAAGATGACATGAAATAACTAAAAAATTTCTGGTCTCCCTGATGTATGATGCGCTTTCAGAAAATTCAAATAAATGCGACAGAAATGGTTTGTACTGGTTAAGTTTCAACAGCTCTATAAACCGAAAGGTACACATACAAAACAATCATTGGCCTAAGTCTTATACCAGTTGATGGTAGCAAAAGAACAAAGAACGCAGTGAAATTTAGCCTTGAACGATCTTTCTTCTTGAATAACCGCGCGTTCGAAACGGTGTAACACAGTTACAGATACCAGGTGATGGTAGCAAAAGAACGCAGTGAAATTTGGTCTTGAACGATTTTTCTTCTTGCATTACCGGGTGATCGTATCATTAGTAATCTCCAACCTTACCTTCATGCATTCATAAGCGGAGATGAAGATTGCAATAAGAATGTTGATGACAACAACAGCGAACAGAGCCACAAAGGCTGCTATGTAGAATCTATTAAACCATACAACCAAAGGACCACCACTCTTGTCGGCTTCCAATATGGTAAAAGTTAAGTACAGCTCATCTGAATTTGCCATGGAGAAGAGGTTTTCTGCCGCCGTCTCTGGGGTGCTGAACTGTTTGAAGAAATACAAAACAAATATAAGCATAAATACACCAAAAATACTAATAAAATATAACTTATATTTCAAAGGAACAGGGCCATATTGTACAGTTTGTGGGTAATGAACCATCGACAGTGACCATCTGCAAACAGAAAACTGTGAATTAATATATAGAAAGTACATGTAGTTAAAACTGGGCCAATTTGGCCTCTGAAGGTCAAAGATCAAAACTGCCCTATGTTAAAATCAGAGGAGTCTTGTCAACACATGGAAGTTATCAGCTTCCTTTTCTGTTTCTAAGTGAGCTAGCTCGTTCTTAAATAGAAGACCAGTTTTCTTTGGCACTGGTAAATAAAATTGAGATCCTTTAAGAGCAGTGAGCATATTAATGAGAAAAGGGATGGGCCATATCGCGGTTTCGGCTACTTAAGCCTCTTCAGTGACCCAATAGATTTGGCTAACTGGAGCCAAAGAGAAATACTTATTGCCTCCAGTATGGTCTATTGTATCACACTTGCTACATAATATATCATTAAAAGATCATAGGAAATCTAGATAGTTTTACCTTGATATTGTAAGGACCGAGGACGACATAGCCACAAATCCAGAAGCCAACAAACATCACCGCCACACATGGTAGATACGTCATAACATCCCACAGAGCACAGTAAAGGGTAGTAAACAAAATCTGTAGGAAAGAAATGCTGCGTTAGAAATTACAGGTGGGGTATAAACTTATGATGTCCAATACGGACACGTCGCATTATCGCAGCCACGGTACTAGTGTTACTTTATGCAACTTACAGAGATTGTTTGCTCGAATCATAGATTGTGGGTACACGTTAGAACCGCCTCGCCGAGGCGGTTCTAACGAGTATCCACAATCTATGTTTTGGAGCAAAAATAAGAACCAGAGGGAGGCGGGTCTAACGAGTATCCACAATCTATGTTTTGGAGCAAAAATAAGAACCAGAGGACCATTGGTCCTGAGAACGCTCACCTGAAGCCTGATCTTGGAGTATTAAGTCATCATCATGACATGGCCTTGACCTTGAATACTCACACACCTTTATTGACTTCATAAGTTGTCTGCATCTGCAAAGTTTCAGGTCTCAGGCTGCAATAGTTTCCAAACCCAGTGATTTCTGAGAAAACCATAATTTTAATTTTGATATTTAAATGACCTTGGATCAAGGTCAAGAAATGACCTGGGCCTTCATTAATTACATACCTTCATTGACTCCATAAGTTGTCTGCATCTTGCAACTTTCAGGTCTCAGGCTTCAATAGTTTCCAAAATATCCATTGTTTTCGCCTTTTCCCATGTAAAAGCCTATGTTTCAAAGTTGACCTTGCCGTAAAATAGGTCAAGGTTATCCTAGGGTCATCATTTGATCAAACTATGATGGGCTGGAGTCCCAAATGCTACATACCAAGTTTCATGAAAATCGGCCTGCCAATTCTGGAGAAGAAAGATTTTTGAGTGGTTTTTACCATAGTTGGGCATGGCGGCCGTTTTGGTCATGTGACCCGAATTTCGCGATCAAACTTTCGTTCCCCCTACCCATGGACGCTCAACATAAAATCTCACTTTGATTGGCCAAGCAGTTTCAGAGAAGAAGATTTTTGAAAAGTGTGTATGGATGACAGACTGGCCAAGGTCAAGAGATGACCTTGACCTAAATCAATCACATACCTTCATCTACTCCATTAGTTCTTTTCAGGTCTCAGGCTGCAACAGTTTTCAAAAAATCCATAGTTTCACTTTTCCCATGTACAAGCCTATGTTTCCAAAATTGACATTGCCGTAAAATAGGTCGAGGTCATCCTATGGTCATCATTTGATCAAACTATGATGGGCTGGAGTCCCAAAGGCTACATACCAAGTTTCATGAAAATCGGCCTGCCCGATCTGGAGAAGATTTTTGAGTGTGTTTTTTTTACCATATATGGGCGTGGCGGCCATCTTGGTCATGTGACCTGGATTTCGCGATCACACTTTCGTCTCACCTACCCATGGATGCTCCACATAAAATTTCACTTTGATTGGCAAAGCAGTTTCAGAGAAGAAGATCTTTGAAAAGTGTGTATGGACGACAGACTGGCCAAGGTCAAGAGATGACCTTGACCTAAATTAATCACATACCTTCATCTACTCCATTAGTTGTTTGCATCGACCACTTTTCAGACCTCAGGCTGCAATAGTTTTCAAAAAATCCATAGTTTTAACTTTTTCCCATGCAAAAGCCTATGTTTCCAAAATTGACCTTGCCGTAAAATAGGTCAAGGACATCCTATGGTCATCATTTGATCAAACTATGATGGGCTGGAGTCCAAAATGCTACATACCAAGTTTCATGAAAATCGGCATGCCGGTTCTGGAGAAGAAGATTTTTGAGTGGTTTTTACCATATATGGGCATGGCGGCCATCTTGGTCATGTGACCTGGATTTCGCGATCAAACTTTCGTCTCCCCTACCCATGGATGCTCCACATAAAATTTCACTTTGATTGGCCAAGCAGTTTCAAAGAAGATCTTTGAAAAGTGTGTATGGATGACAGACTGGCCAAGGTCAAGAGATGACCTTGACCTACATTAATCACACACTTTCATCTACTCTATTAGTTGTTTGCATTTACCACTTTTCAGGCCTCAGGCTGCAATAGTTTAAAAAAAAATCAATAATTTTCACTTTTTCCCATGTAAAAGCATATGTTTCCAAATCTGACCTTGCCGTAAAATAGGTCAAGGTCAACCCAGGGTCATCATTTTAGCAAATTATGATGGGGTAGAGTCCCAGATGCTACATTCCAAGTTTCGTGGAAATCGGCTCACCTGTTCTGGAGAAGAAGATTTTTGAAGGGTTTTTACTATATATGGGCGTGGCGGCCATCTTGGTCATGTGACCAAAATATCGCGAACAAAATTTCAATGCCACTACCCAAGGAGGCTTCACATAAAATTTAAACTTGATCGGCCAAGCGGTTTCAGAGAAGAAGATCTTTGAAATTGTGGACGACGACGGACGACTTACGACGACGACGGACGGACGCCGGATCATGGGTATACTATAAGCTCACCTGTGAGCCTTCGGCTCAGGTGAGCTAAAAATAGGTAAACCACTGCAAACCCGAGTTTTGCTATATAAAAGTGTGATGTAAGGGTGTATTTATTTCATGGACAAGTTTTCCTGATGATTTTTATAGGTTTGGTTGTGGGCCGCAATTATTTGGTAAATTAAAAGTAAATTATCAAAATCCAAATTCACCTGATACTGTCATGAAGATAAAGACAGGCTTTAGTAATTATTTCCCAGGGATGGCTGACTGAAAGTCTAGGTAAGAGACAAAATTATCAATGTAGAACTTACATGAAATTTATTGTGAAATTTGAAATATCTAAGCATAGAAATCCAGGCGAGGATGCAACCAATACTTAACCAAACAGCGTGGTTATCCAAACTAGCAATAGTCCAGTTGGTATTCTGAAAACATGGTACAGATTTATGTAAAGCAACCAAGATACAACAAAAGATACAGCAGTCACATCTTTGTTTATTAAATCACAATGAGCTAACATAGAAAGATATTATAAAGCCGTTGTTAGTAAAACATCTACATGTACATAAGCAAAAGATATGATGGCATTTTAATAGACATCCAATAAATATGCTACGTTTCTAAAATGTACAATAAAACTGGACTTGTCGATTAAAAACTTGTCATTAAAGCTATAACTTTCTCCAGTACTTAGTCTTTGGTCATATAGAATGTTTCTGATCGAATGCAAATGCTTTCCTGCACAATTGTGCGCTGAAAGTGTAAAGGGTGGTACTTTAAATAGGTACAGAGTTGGCATATATCTATCTTTAATTTGACCACAGGACATTGACATTTAATGTCCAGAAGCAAAATAAAAGGTGCACAGCTGCCTAAAACCCCCTTTTCCCCCTGAATTGATGAGCTCAGCAAAACAGAGGAATGGGGCTTTAGGACACTTTGGGCCTTTTATTTTGCTTCAATGCTTGTAGACATTAAACGTCAATGTCCTGTAACGTGAAAGATAATTCGATGAGGGTGATTAATAAATAGTATGTATGTCTTTTCGTGGAGCTTACGTCAATATAGAAGACAATTTCCATCGTTTCCACCATCAGTAGAATATCAGCAATTAGTATGAGAATGTCCCAGAACTTTATAAATCTGATATACTCTGAGACAGGCAGGTCATTCTCATGCGGATCGGATGATGTGTAGAAAAGCCGGTAGTTGTTCTTCATATATTGTTTGGTTTTCTAAAACACAAGATACATCTTTGAGCAATGAATGAGCTCAGACGGCAATAAATACATGCAAAACAAGCATTATTAATATTATTTAATCTTAACATTACTAAAATATCGCACAATGCAGTGGCATTGAGAAGGATGTATTTATAACCACTTCATTCCACATAAAATGAACTATTCATGGTTGCATTTGACAATGCAAAGAACATACATGTATACATAAAGAACCTTTCAGCGGCCCCGTGGCCGAGAGCGGTTAAGAGCGCTGTTTCTTAATCACTCGATCATCTCGCCACTGTGTCTGGTGTGGGTTCGAGCCCCGCACTGACCACATGTGAGACAAGCCAAGTTCTGCTTGCGGGTGTGCCAGGTGGTTTTTCTCGGGGTTCTCCCGTTTTCGACGACCTACTGATTGGCCCGTTTCATATGAGCTGAAATAATCTTGAACGGGACGTAAAACTGAATTAAAGAAAAAAAATAAAGAACCTTTCTCACTGAATATTATTTGAGGATTAAACGTATCTTCATGTTGCTCAGAAGCGACTGCATTGCATACATATATCATACATCAAACTGCTATATATAGATATACTTACCACAAAAGCAAACGCACCAAATCCAAGTGTGAGTATACTGATGATAAAAGATAAAGCACTGAGTATCATCACTGCAGCACCAAGGCCAAAGGACGTGTTCCGTAAAGAACCATCTGGAAATAATTATATAAAAAATAATCTCTATAACTTTAGAAGGATATTTAGTATCTATACAATCCGCAAGTGAATACAGACATTGCCAGAGAATTCGGGCTTTCTATTTTTGGGGAAGCGAAGAGAAGCCTGTACTCTAATAATGCTAGGCGTCAATCAAGGTAGCCACATGTAACATTTGGCTCGAACCAACGACCTACCGCTCCAGATGCTGACGCTCTAACCAATGAGCGGGGTTCAGTTCATTGAGACTCATGGCTGTCGGTAGATTTACTAGTAGTTGATATTTTTACAGATATGATTAAGGCAGATATTCGAAATTCCATTCTTGAAAATAAGTCCTAAATCTCTCAGGAGATAGAGCTTATGCGACCTAGTGAGGTTAAACATTAAACCTACATTTTCTGTCCAGATCATGCCATACAAGTTTTTATTACATGCATCAACAAAAAATTATTACTTTCTTACACGTTTCCGCATTTAACCCATACGTGATCAGGTTTTATATTTGACATAAAATAAGCTCCCGTGTCATCATAGGGTCACCATTTAATAAATTTACAGGTCTGCAATGCTGTATGTCATTATCAATTGAAAATACACTATATTTTAGTAATAAACTTAAAATACTTGTGCCGCAAAGCAGTTGCAAAGATGACCACCTTCAAATAATTTGAACTATCAGTGTAACGACTGGCATTAAAAAGGTCACAAGAACAAATACAGTGCTAACTCTGACCATCTATGGAATTGTTATCTTAAATCCAGACCTATGTGTATGTAAAAATAATCAATTGAGTACCGTGAGTAAAACCGCGTTGTAGCGAGACGTGTTATAACGAGACCGCATTGTACCTGGTATATCAAACCCCAGTGCGGAACATCTTATCCTGGCAGACTCGGTCTGTAGCTTTACTAAAACCTGTCCATTATTATCCCTGTCATGAAACACCACCTAGAAGTAATAGTTGTCAGCGTTTTTGATATTCAATATAGCTTGACAGACCTAAACCTGTGCAGAAAAGCGGTTTACTCATCTACAGCAAACTTACATCAAAAGCATCGTACTGAGAAGTCAAGAACAGTTGCGCAGTGTTGATCAGCGATTTTCTTCTTCTTTTTTTTTTTGATAGTAAAACCTAAACTTCCAAGCATCTAGCCATCTCATGTGGCTGCAGAGCCCGGTTTGTGCGTCGAATCTAGTAGGAAAGACGCTAGACAGAATTTCCCAGCTATTAATCTGCCCACAGTACCTGGTATTTTGAAGCCTATAGAGGAACATTTCACCCGGAAGGCCACTGTATTGAGGTCAACCAGCACTTGGCCATTGTTTTCGTGATCTTGAAACGTCACCTAGAAACACACCAAGCACGTGCAATGAACATCCAGATGGCTTTAGAGTGTAAGTTAGTTTCATTGCTGCCGTTTGGCCCGGTTTTATCATGAAAACATGTCCATGCAATGAATACCCCATTATACCCCACTGTTATATACTAGAAAAACTGGAGTATGCAGGGGTATACTTTTTCTTATTTTTGCTCTAAAACATAGATTGTGGGTACATGTACCCACAATCTATGTTTTGAGCAAAAATAAGAAAAAAATCTAATGAAATATTTGATAAGAAAAAAAAAACTAATATTAATAAGAATTAATTAAAACTAATAAGAAATAAAAACTAATAACTAATAATATTTGATTTTTTTTTTTTTTTTTTTTTTTTTTTTTTTTTTTTTTTTTTTTTTTTTTTTTTACAATAAAATATGTCTGTATATTGCATGGGTGTGTTTTCGCAATGTGTTTCCTTGATGCGTAACAAACCGACTGTACATTGTTCGACCAGAGAGATGGCTAAATGCTTGAAAGTGCTGATTCAGGAATAAGAGTAGCTGTGCGCACTGGCGCTGGTTTTGGAGACTACGTTAAGTAGACTGAAACCTGATACTGACCATTTTAATTTTAAGTTCTTATCTCTAATACAAGAAACTTTGGAAACTCCATGATTAGATGTTTATAAATATTCAATTACATTGCGCGCTAACATTTGTTGCAGTGAAAAGAAAGCGTTTTTCTTAACCGTAGAAATAAGCCAAATGAAAACTGCAATTATATTAAACCGTAGCAGTAGATTTAACTTATTTAAGCCTGGCGTCCTTTTTGTGGGACATAGGCAAACAGAATAGCCCCAGATGGGACGCCGCAGAACGCGGCGTCCCATCTGGGGCTATTCTGTTTGATCAGAGAAATTTCATCGAAAAAATGAGATTAAAAAAATCACTCCTAACACCCCTAAAAATGAAAGTGGACTCGTCCAATTGATAACGGAGAATCCATTCGTCAAATATGGGTTAAACCATAGCAGTTTTAATACCTTTCCATCGACTCTTAGACATCTTGCTTTCTGTACCTCATACTGAACACGAACAGAATGGAGACTGAATTCTAGAGTAATATCCAACAACCTGGAAATGTGAAAGAGAAAAGAAGTCACTCGAAATTGGCTGTCGCTAGCCGTGTCGAGAATTAGGTCTACAATCTTTGTCCTTTATAATGAGTGTTCGGGAAGAGCATCTCGTAGCTTCGGAGTGTTGTTATGCGTTTACGTGCGATCACGTGTTCAATGATGACACTATGATTTCGAAGTTGTGAAGACTACGCATATATGATAATGCACCAGTCATTGGGGATAGCAGGGACATAGCGGGGCTTAAGTGCCGGGATTTAACATCTGGTGAGTCCCGGCACTGCCGGGGTATTCACCGCCAAAATAGCACTTTACTGTCCATCCACACTTTCGAACATGAATATTTCGCATTTTATGTTCATTTAATGTCAAAGGCTCCTTGGTGTGTGTACGGAGTATTCAAATTCTCTGAAACCACTGGACTAACTTATGCCTACTGTCTAAACACCATCTTCCAGAAACTGCATTTTTCAGAATCTCACTTTTCTGAAAGACCTCAAGAAAAATATGACCATGTCACCATTTTGCACTCCAAAAGTCTTAAAAAGTGCCACAAAAATTTTGAAAATCGGTTTTATGCCAGAAAATAATTTTGGATAGGGCTTTTTCCGTTGTAAAAATGTCATTAAGGGAAGTAAGTATTTCCCCGCAAAAAATCTAAATTGATTATTTTTCATTTAAAATGCACCAAACCCAAACAAAATTGTATTGTATGCATAGCTGAGCACCAAACTCCTAGAATTATTCCACAGATTTGCTTGATTTTCAATTTTCAGGTGTATGGATTACCTCCCTTGCACATGCAAAAGGCCTATTCAAAATAATTTTGGGGCATATTTTTTTTTACTAGTGAGCCGATTTTCAAAAATTTTGCGACACTTTTTACGACTTTTGGGTTGCAAAAAGATGACATAGTTGTATTTTTCTTGAAGTGTTTCACAAAAGTGAGATTTCGAAAAATGCAGTTTCTGAAAGATGGGGTTCAAACAGTAATCTCTCCACCATGAAATATGCAAGTTAAGATTATTCAAAGTTTCTATAGGTCATTTGTCGTTCCTCATTATTGTCAGTCCCCGGAGGGCCGGGGCTTTTAGCAGGGATTTTACCAAAATATTTGGCCCCGAAGGGCCGGGCTTTTACCGGAGCTTTAAAAATTGAAAATGTAAAAACCTCGCTTTTCTCCGGTCCTAGGGGAGCCGTGGATACAAATGGCTGGTGCATAAAACTTTCTGATAGACCGTTGACCCAAAGATCTGTAAAATGCATTCAAATGATTCTGAAGACAACCATTAATTATCATTTTTAGTCACCTAAGTTATTGAGTAAATTAGCAAATGTTATTTTATGTACCGTACCTTTTGATGGGCTGTGTTAGATTATGTTTTCTAAAGTCCTCCTCTATGTCATAGGAGTATCTCTGTTCACCAGTGTCGGGGTCTGTGGTGTTTCTTAATGTTACTGGAAACCTCTTGGCTGGGTAAACGGTAAAACAATAGAAAGCAAAAATAATGACAGAAACTAATAGCAGAACATCATATATGTGTATGTTATGTTTCTCGAAAAAACACTATAAGTTAGACTGAAGTGCAAATATATGGTTACATCACTAAAGTTTTAATTAAAAATGTGAATTTTGGTTTCTGTGTATTTGTCGCCGATAAAATGTTATACTGCTATGGATAATGGTTGTAAAAAGATATATTGCGAAGAATCGAATTTTACCAAAGGGATAAATATTGACATCAGTATTGCTGTGATTATATTATGGTAAAGATGCTTACTCATAATTCTGAGGTCATTGTCAGAGTCGGAGTCTTGAAAGCCCACAAAATCAAAGTATTCCATTTTCACCCTCATATCATCTCCCTTCAGACGGAGGTAGTAACCAATCGCATCTGCTGGGGCGTTATAATACTGAGAACAACAATGGAAATGCACATATTTAATTCCAGGGCCCAGTTGTTCAAAACTAACGACGTCGTTAGTTAACGTTTCGTTAAAATTTCAAACATTAATATTACAAATACACTGTCATTTTTTGTTGAAAAAATGTGAGAATCCTTTGCACTGCAAAGGATTCTCACATTTTTTCAACAAAAAAAAAATAACAGTGTATTTGTTACTTTAGCTGATATTTGCTTAACAAATTTATGTCTTAACGATATCGTTAAGCTAACGATGCTTTGAACAACTAGACTTCAACTCGTTAAGTTAAAGCCGACTACTTAAGCAAATACACTGTTATTTTTTGTTGCATTGCAAAGGATTCGCACATTTTATCAACAAAAAATACAGTGTTTTTTTAAATTTTAACGAATCGTTAACTAATGATGTCGTTAATATTGAACAACTGGGCCCAGATACGTAGCCCGAGATTCAAAACTGATGTCTCAAAGGCATTCATGGCGAGAGTTTTCACAGCTCATGAACAGGCAATTTTGTTGAGTCGTAGAAGCAGAAAATGGCTACTCTGCCAATATAGAAAACTGCCGTTTTTTATGTAAAAAGCCTAAATGCCGTCTAAATGTCATATAGATTATACTTGCACTAATAGGGTAAAATTAGGCATTCAATTAAATTGTACATGTATATATTGACTGAAAAGTTTGGGCTTTGCTGTGCCAACCCCTCAGACACAAACGCATACCCTTTCAACGGCAAAGTTGATTCTTTCCTTCAATTCTTCAATATCGTAGACAGCAAAGTCCCCCTGAGCAGGAGGGAAGGGCAACGTCTCCCACCCAGCGTCCCACTCCTTCAGTAACAGGTGACGTAATGTCAGATCACCGCGATTCACGACGTCACTAAAGTTGCTGCGGTCGTTGCCGAATGTGAACATCTGAAGCGGAAATGAAATAAACTTGAACATTGGCATGATTCTATCGAATGGTCCGGCTGCTTTTAATCATATTTATTTATACTTAGCGTCAATGAAAAGTTACCAGTAAATCAGGTTCAATTAACACATGACAATATTTGATTCATTCTGAAGAGACTAGTGCTGATGCTTCAGCTTTTATTTTCATGGCATAAGATGCCATCCATCATTGCTATTGAAAACGGTGGTCATAACAGCCGAAAAGACTATACGCACTCTTTGACAAATGTCAGAAGCTTCCATTGAAATGTATAGAAAAATGCAAAATTTGGGCACTTCCTGAAAGTTAAGTCCTCTATTCCACCAGCCAATGGAAAAAATAAACCAATTGGATGGCGTTTTCAATGTGGGTGTCAGAGGCATGAGAAAGCATGACGACTCGTAAGAAAAGTGCTTTCTAGTTCTCAAACTTTTCGAAAATCCCAAATTGCACGTGCATCACGTGCATCATAGTTCCAGGACTAGTGGAACTGTTTTATGTCACATAATCAATACACTGTTTGCCAGAATCATGAATGAAATCAAAATGTTTTATAGAAATTTTATATTTTTCAAAATATCGAAATTCTAGTGGTGGTACCTTTTCATTGATGCTGAGTATACTTCCGGAACGTGAAGTTTAGTTCTGTTAAAAATGTGCAGTTGAATTCGTAGATCGGCATGCTCGAAGTCAAAAAGATCTTTCAAATTATTGCAGAAAACGTGCAAAGTGGTCTTCATGAAACAAAGCGCAGCCTGTGCCAAACTTTGAACTCCACAAGATCTATACATTTGATACGCATTCAGTATTTTCTGCATACAAAATAGTAGTACATTGGGACATATTAAATGTACCGGTTGCGCCCTGTGATATTGGTTACCATAATATTCATCTTGTTATGATAAAAACAAACCACTGTCAACTAGCCTCTGAAGCGCATAATTTGCTAATAACCTGGTCGGATGACCCTGACACAGGTGTAGTCATGAAAAACGGACGCCTATGCAGATCAGTTGTGCAGTAACTGCACAGCTGATCAGAGCATTAATCGTTTTCGCTACGCGGATAGTATAATCTCTCTTCTTATTATATGCGAAATTTTAAGGGTTCTAGCCTTCTTCTGTGACTGTACAGACCGGGTTGTGTCAGGCCTGTGACTCAGATGTCCATTACCTGTACAGTGACGCAGGAGAGCTTGGCGATCTCGACAAGGAAACAGAATAAGAAGACAAGATGAATGGAGCAGGAGTTATCTTTCCATTTAAACGCCCTGTAGAAATACATCTTCAGATATCGCCGTAGAACTCGCGTTTCGTACTCGTCAGGTTCTGGATCAGAGAAACTCTTCATCTTCAGCAGTGGCGCTAGAAATGTGGAGAAAGCATGTATGTTGATAAAAGGACGGATAAAAGTAGTTTTCAAACAAAACAAAACTAGGTTTTGAAAAACTAAATGGGGACTCGTACAATCAGGAGATCAAAATCATGCCTACAAGACTGGAATGAGCAACAAACACGATGAAGTGAGGGCATATCGTCCAGGGGAAAATGGCAGTATATAAAGAAAAAGAAAGTTTCCGAGTGGATAGCTCTCAGAGGCATGCTTTTAGTGTCATGAACTTAACTGACTGATTTCGATATTTATTTAGGCTCTGTACAAATAATATGGATACTGCATCAAAAGATCAGCAAATATGCAAATACATGCAATCAGTTCCTGATAAAGCTAGTGATAATGGAGATCCAATGTCTATTGATCTGATTATGCAGACCATTTAGCAACATCGATCTTTACATGTAGCAAGTCTAATAATATAAACAAAAGTTAGACTGCTAAAGCAAACATTTTCGTCCTCGTGTGGGGTTCCAACCAGATCCGACACAAACCGGCCTGTGCAGCCACAGAAGCAGGCTAGAGGCTTGAAATTTTGAATATAAGTAGAAGAGGAATTGTACTATACATGTCGCGAAAACAAAGGCGCTGATCAGCTGTGCAGTTACTGCACAGCTGATCTGCGCCTTTGTTTTCGCATGATGCAGATTGTTGAAAGTACCTTGTCCTTGAGTCTGTTGATCTTCGTCTTCGTGAGCTTCATTTTCGTCCTCCTCGTGTTCACAATGATTGGCGTTCTCGAGTATTTCAGTATGATTTTCTTCCGTACCGTTGACACGGTCTGTCTCGACCGTTGCGTTGTTGGAATTCGTCATTTCAATAGTGCTACTCATTTTGTCTGTCTGTCAACGATACTGGAAACAGGGTCTCGCGTTAATACACAGAACTGTTCGAAGTGTCGCGATTGCTGATGCTAACTGCGCTAATTAAAACACTAAACCACGACCACTATCGATTTGTCTTGATGAAAAGATACAAACAGAAGATACAAGTGTGAGACTGGGCATAAAATGAATTTCGTAGTTGACAGTGCAACAGACTGGGTTAATGTAACACCAATGTGATGGCCTTTAGAACGATTGTTGTTACAATAAAAACATGTTTTTATAGCTATTCATTCTCCCTTCGACAGGCCAATAGTTTACAATACAATGTAAAACACTTTATTCGCAAAACAAGATACATTGACAAATACCAATATTACAATCATGAATTATAAAGACAAAACTGGACCAGCATATGATGTCTCAATTTCAGACCAGCGCAATCCGCTGAGCACTGAAGAAAAAAGTGAGCCGCCTCGTGGGAAAACCAACAATGTGGTTTCCGAACAGGTCTGACACAAACAGGCCTGTACAGCTACAAAAGCAGGCTAGAAGCTTGAAATTTTAGAGTTAAGTTTAGATCATGGAATTGTACTATCCGAGTAGCGAAAACAAAGGCGCTGATCAGCGTCGCGGTTACCGCGAAGCTGATCTTCGCCTTTGTTTTCGCCTAGGTAGATTGTTGGTTTTCCCATGGGGCGGCTCAAGTATATTTTCACCAGCATTAACAAAATTGATTATGTGCGATCATGAGCTTTAATGTTCAGAGTGTCGTGTCGCGCTAATACATACTGAAACCGATAAAAAATTTAAATATTACCCAAATTTTCGTTAATATATCCACTCAACCTCCTCACCTAATGCAGCTATTACTTATCTCATTAATTATTGCAAACCTGTAGTGTTTGCATTAATATCGATGAAGTATTTGTGATATAGCCAGTTCTTTACACATCAACACTGACCATTGCCTGTGTAATTAAATGTTAAAAGGCCGCACTTGTCAAGTCCAAGTCCGATATTATTATTTGCGCTTGGTTAATCGCCTTAACATAAATCATATTGACTTACTTCCCTTCACGGTGACAAATTCTGATTTGTTTCCCTTGCGACCATTAAAGTTTGCTTTAATGGTCTCCGCAGCCACTAGTAAAACCAGTGATCTATAATACAAATCTACTGTCCCTGGTAAAACCAAGAACAGAAAAAAGGGGAAACAAACTGCCAATTCGTTATGAGCCGCCGCACTGGCATGAGAAAACCAACAAATTGAATATGCGAAAACAAAGGCGCAGATCAGTTTCGCAGTAACTGCGAAGCTGATCAGTGCCTTTGTTTTCGCTACACAGATAGTACATTTCCTCTACTCTCTAAGTCCAGCCTCTAACCATCTTCTGTGACTGTACAGCCCAGTTTGTGTCGGACCTGGTCGGAATCCCAAAACTGTTGGTTTTCTCATGCACGGGCTCATATAATAAACAAAGAACATGGGGTTTACCAGGTGAGAATCTTTTTCCCAAAAGTTAATGACCTATATATGTTACAGCCAATCTGTGAAATCAGACTTTTCATGAAATGGCTAAAATTTTTAGCCTTTTCGTGAAATGACTAATTCACTCAGCCATTTCATGAAAAGGCTAAATATTTCAGCCTTTTCATGAAATGACTAAAATCTCCATGTCATTTTTACACAGATTGACTGGTTCAGTTTCAGCCAATCTATGTAATAATGCCTCAGCCATTTCATGAAAAGGCTAAATATTTCAGCCTTTTCATGAAATGACTAAAATCTCCATGTCATTTTTACACAGATTGACTGGTTCAATTTCAGCCAATCTATGTAATAACTGTAATAATGCCTTGAGTTTTATTTTGCCTTTGAGATCATAACAGGAATAATTCGTTTGAATAAACCACAAAAATAAATATGATAGTACGTAAATTTATATTTTCAATAATAATAATAATAATAATAATAATAATAATAATAATAATAATAATAATAATAATAATAAAGTTAAAGATAAGTATAATTAGTTATGGTTATGATTATAAGTTAAACACAAAAAAAGAAGTTTAAACCATTGCTTTGATCATAGTCAAATAAAAGCTAATTAAAGCAAAGTTTGCAAGCTAATTAAAATGTGTGATAAGTCCCACTCGACTACCCTTTGATTTGAAGTGGGAGACAATGTTGCTATTCCAATACCAATGGTTGACAGAGGCAGAGGTGACCCACGAAACATTCTTTATGTAATTCTGGTTTGTAATGAACAAAATATGTACACTATTGCTGTCAAGTCTAAATATGCAAGGAATCAATTTGATCTATGTCCACAAAAGCTCCTGACTAATTGTGATGGTATTACAGTATGTACAGTGACACTTCGCCAAGCTGTGAAAGCAACAACTTCAGGAGGTCAAGGTTTGTTTCGACGTGATTGTGGAAATGGTAAAACAATGTCAAACCAACAGATGTAAGTGTTTTTAGGCTGGTAAAATGTGATAGCAGATACCATAACAGTCCCACATGTAAGAATAAGCAGACAATGTATGTGAATTAAACTGAACATTATATGTGATATTGAAAATGTACACAATTGATATGTGTATCTAATAGCATGGTGCTGATAATTTTGCTGTTTTATAAGTGAATGCTTAGTATCTCCTATTGTGTGATTCAATAACTTTCAATTTTCCCAAGACAATAGGAAGAAATGAAATGAGATTATTGTGTCAGTAAGAAATTGAAAATCTGAATATATTATTGGATTACTCATGACACATGATACAATTGATCATTTGATGTGCTTACATTATGTGCTTTATTATGTTTTAACCAATGTTCAGAACTTTAACAAAAATAAACTTCAGTCTTTGTCTTGTTTTAAAGGTTCCTTTCTTAGTTTAGCCATTTCATGAAATGGCTAGAGCAAATGTTTAGTCATTTCATGAAAAGGCTGAAATATTTAGCCGTTTCATGAAATGGCTGAGTGAATTAGTCATTTCACGAAAAGGCTAAAATTTTCAGCCATTTCATGAAAAGGCTGATTTCACAGATTGGCTGTAACATATATTCTGTTTAACCAGAACAGAAGAGAGAACATTTTGTATCACAATGAAATGGTTTCAAATAACGTGTTAAACTTCAAAGTACAACCCAGGCATTTTTAAAAACGATTTTCTGCATTGACTGCACCTATCATCAGTAAATAGAGTAAACGCTATAGGAGGAAACTAGAATTCAAGTTTCATTGTGCGTCACCCATTCCGTAGCACGTGTTTCTCAGCTGTGACAAACACGGGTAGATTTAATGGAACGGGTAATATAACAAAATGAAAATTTATATATACCATAACCCCACTGGGGTTCAACTGGTGTTTTTTCTTTTGCTCCGGGTTTTCAGTAAGTTATTGGGCGCCCAGGGATCTCCATCGTCGGGTAGCTTACTGAATCTGTGAGCCCTCGCTTATTTGTTCATTGAGTAGTTAGAGATTCACCACGGTGACCGAACAACTAACTAAATGCTGTGAATCGCTGCAGAAGCTGAGGGTGAGGTTATGGCCATATAAAACAGCCCGCCAGTGATTTTATATTACTGATCGATCCAAGGCAATAATTCTGTGGTGGTTCTTATTCTTTTATGTTTTGGTGTTGAATTTTTGTGCTGTTTGAGCCAAGTATGTGCGTTTTCATTTTTTTTAGTTAAGTTGGGTAACTGAGTGGCCGCCAATGGGGAAAATAGCTGCTCACTCGGCTTACGATATGTTTCCTTAGTATAAGTACCTATTTTTTAATTTAGTTTTTTTTCCACCTCGGTTTTTGGAGTGGGAATTTCTTTCTGATTGCGCCATTGCCTGATCATTGCCTACTTTTAACTTTCTAGTATATGAGGCCAATATATATGACAAAAGGATAAAGTTTATATAAAAAATATATACAGCATTAAAACAACATTTAAAATCAAAATCAACGTCCAAGGGTCTAGAGCTTTAAAAGATGTCCACGCGATATTCCTGAACGACGCTGAGTAATAATTTTCAAAGACCCCGACTAAAGAAATTCTACCAGACCGTAACCTCGTATATTCCAAGATATCGACAGCTTCAAACGAAGTCTGAAGTGGACGACCTTTCTGCTTTGGACCTTCTCCCCATTGTGCAGAAAGCTACAATGACCCTCCTGACTTCTTGTGACATCAAACAATAAATAAGAAAGATGACAAAATAGCTGACGTACAAGACAAGGTCAAACGCCACCGCGACAGACTTCATGGTGTCATAGGAGAAGAGGAACTCCCCAGTGGTCGTTCCCCATACACATAATGAGAGGAAAATCCCAGATGACAGTTCCACACTTACAGCAATTATAGCTATAGCTATAACAATGATTGTGATCTGGGCCCTTTGGGATCTTGCGGTTTCTGAAGTTACTGCATTGGTCTTTTTCTTAATCAGGGTTTTCACAATCAAGGATACGAAAGTTGCAATTATTATACAGGGTAGAAACTGCATCAAAGCGATCAACAGCCATAAGAATATGCTTTCATACTTTGCCGGGTTTTCTATCCAAGGTGCATATACCAAATTACAGGTTTCAAAGTTTTCCTCGTCTAAAATGTTGCTTTGCTGAAGCAATACTTTGACAAAAGACCTGTCAAAGAAACGGTAAATGTGAAAAGACAAAATAACCACAAAGATTGCTGCGATGCTAATCAGCGACACTCTCAAGTTTATATGGCGTCTAGCAAAGAATGGTCTAGTGACACAGATGAATCTTTGGGTGGTGAGTACAACAGTTAACCAGACAGAAGCCTCGTGGACCACACCAGACAAATGACCAATGATAAACATGGTGTTACAAGATCTATATGGGAGAAACCCAGGGTTGCCAGAGGTTTCACTGAATCTATAACACACCTCCGACAATCCAAATCCTGTTGTTAGCGCGTCTGAAACAGCTATAGCCAGAAGAATGGAAATTGACGCTCTACTCATACCAGAAGCCGTCTGAAATTGTTTTATCAATACAACAACTAACATCAATGTTGTTCCTAGACATGTTCCAAGGAATATTGGGTAAATGTACTGGTAGACTGGGTCTAGGTATGGCTGGTATCCGTACAAATGATTCACAATGATAGTTTCATTCCGACTGGTCGCAACCGGGTCAACATTTGTTTCATCGGAATGATTACCACGTAGGAACAGTGTTTTCTCTGTCTTTTCTTGCGTCGAATTCAGGCACTCTGTTTCATTTGTGAAATAATCTGTTGTATTTGTGCTGTTGCATGGTATAGGCTCCACTTTCGAGTTAGTCAGGGAACCAAAGCCCCTCGGTTCTATATGACTGATTATCAAGTCAGAAGCTTTCACCCCATCCCTGCTAACTGTTATCTTATCATCAACTACATCGAAGATTCTTCCAGTCTTAGCGATTGTTGGTTTCAACTTATTTGTTTTACTACTTAAAACTGCATTATACGAGATCTTTCTTCGCATTTGTAAATCTTCCAATTTTTCACTCCGTCTCCCGCCAGCAAGTGCGAACTTTTTTGGCCTATCAATCGGGCCCATAAAAGTTTCTCTGATCGGATTGGGCCTATATAAATATTTTGTTTTTGAAACATCCCTCGCTGTGAGAGCATCCGATCCAGATGCAGAAATAAGATCAATAGGCAGCACCGTCAGTTGAGGCAAAATTACCCCAGATTTATCCGTCCGTTTTGGGCTTTGGTAATGCGGCTTGGATGCGTCTTCCTCATTACTAGACACACCTCTGCCCATTATTGCGTTGTAGTAAGCTCTGTACGCGTCGCCTACAGTAGCTGACATATATGGCAATCTCACCTCTGGTTTGTCTGTCGGTATTGCGCTTGGAAAATGCGATCTGAAATCACCCTCTCCTCCAGGCAGACTTGAGACTCTGTTCTCTGGTGTTTTATAGTAAGCATCTCCACCGTGAGCCGAAATTATAAAGGGTAAGTCTGGCCCCGCATTGTCCGTCGATTTTGGGCTTTGAAAATGCGATCGATCGGTAATCATTTTCTCCCTCTGCTGCTATAACTCCGCGCCTAATCGCTTGTGATTTATAGTGAGCATTATATGCATCCCCTCCTAGGGCTAACATACGAGCCTTTACCCTTGGTGTGTAGTTACGACCTTTTTTTTTTTTTTTTCTTTTTTTTTTTTCATTTTCACCCGTTTGGAGACCCTTACGATATGTTCATGCAATTATTTTACCTTTAAAACCTTTTCTATCAATCCTCAATCAACCCTCGTCTATGGGCTACTATATAGACAAGGTCGGAAACGCGGTGTCCTAGTTTAATCACAGGCGCTCGACGACTGGTCTTTTTTTTTTTTTTTTTTTTTTTTTGCATTTTCGCCCGTTTGGAGACCCTTACGATATGTTCATGCAATTATTTTACCTTTAAAACGTTTTCTATCAATCCTCAGTCAACCCTCGTCTATGGGCTACTATATAGACAAGGTCGGAAACGCGGTGTCCTAGTTTAATTGGGGTCATGGGATTCCCCGCATCTCAAACTCATACTTCACCCTTTACCGTTATTTCAATGCTGGCTGTCAACACATGTGTGTCTTTGTAAAAGGTCTCGCCCATTGCCTTCATTCAAAATAAGCACCGCCGCCCGTAAAAACTAACAATTAAAGCATTCAACAGAATTGGAGGACATCCCGAATGAAATCGGCAATCTAGCCGTGACATTACTATAAATACACTGGTCACACGACGTGTTACACCAGCACGTGATATGTGTTACGTTGGTTTTCATAGGTTGCTTGATTTATATCCAGTCAAAACACTTTGTGATCTAGTGTCATGGCAACAATGCAATACAATTATCCAGTAGGATTGATTCTTTCATACGATATTTACAGTGACCTTCCACTGATTTCTAGAAACGAAAGGTCACCATACAAAAACATTCGGGATCCCATCCAAGTAGACAGGTGGTGGTATAAAATATAAGTTTACGGGCGACTATGCTTATTTTTGACAAAGGCAATGGGTGAGACCTTTTACATAGTCGCTCATAAGTAGACACCCAGCATTGAAATAACGGTAAAGGGTGAAGTACGAGTTTGAGATGCGGGGAATCCCATGACCCCAATTATACTAGGACACCGCGTTTCCGACCTTGTCTATATATTAGCCCATAGACGAGGGTTGATTGAGGATTGATAGAAAAGGTTTTAAAGGTAAAATAATTGCATGAACATATCGTAAGGGTCTCCAAACGGGTGAAAATGCAAAAAAAAAAAAAAAAAAAAAAAAAAAAAAAAAATGAGTCCAGTCGTCGAGCGCCTGTGGTTTAATTGGGGTCATGGGATTTCCCGCATCTCAAACTCATACTTCACCCTTTACCGTTATTTCAATGCTGGCTGTCAACACATGAGTGTCTTTGTAAAAGGTCTCGCCCATAGCCTTCATTCAAAATAAGCACAACCGCCTATAAAAACTAACAATTAAAGCATTCTACAGAATTGGAGGACATCCCGAATGAAATCGGCAATCTTGCCGTGACATTACTATAAATACACTGGTCACACGACGTGTTACGCCAGCGTGTGATATGTGTTACGTTGGTTTTCATAGGTTGCTTGATTTATATCCAGTCAAAACACTTTGCGATCTAGTGTCATGGCAACAATGCAGTGCAATTATCCAGTAGGATTGATTCTTTCATACGATATTTACAGTGACCTTCCACTGATTTCTAGAAACGACAGGTCACCATACAAAAACATTCGGGATCCCATCCAAGTAGACAGGTGGTGGTATAAATTATAAGTTTACGGGCGACTATGCTTATTTTTGACGAAGGCAATAGGTGAGACCTTTTACAAAGTCGCTCATAAGTAGACACTCAGCATTGAAATAACGGTAAAGGGTGAAGTACTAGTTTGTGATGCGGGGAATCCCATGACCCCAATTAAACTAGGACACCGCGTTTCCGACCTTGTCTATATAGTAGCCCATAGACGAGGGTTGATTGAGGATTGATAGAAAAGGTTTTAAAGGTAAAATAATTGCATGAACATATCGTAAGGGTCTCCAAACGGGTGAAAATGAAAGAAAAAAAATGAGTCCAGTCGTCGAGCGCCTGTGGTCGGGGCTACATCTAATGGTGCCGCCATACAAGTCCTCTATGCGAGAAATAAAAGGTCCACCACTGATGCTGGGAATCTTGTACGCACTGGGAGGTCCACCGAATTCAACAACACGGCCTGATAAGTCACAGTATGCGGAATGAAGTAAAATATAAAACACAATCACTGAATGAGTGTCCATTATGTCAAATCGCATAATAGTGCATCTTGTAAGCCAGTTATATAATTCTACACATTTAATTTGGGTCGGCAGTTTATAGTTCCTTCATATTTTTTTCTTGGTTCTAAATTGTCACAAGATATGATTTCAGCAACCATGGTAAAATAGTGAAGCATTTACCAACGCTGTCCTTTTTGTGCTGCACTGAATAATTGTTAAACGTCTGTCTTCTATATGGTTAAAATCTATCATGCCATCCGTTTTGAACAGCTTGCAATAATTCTCTACTTTGGTATTGTTTTACTTTTAATAGCATGTCTGTAATGAGAGCATACCATTATTTTCTGCCAAACTAAGAAACATGATATTGTTGGCATTTTATTAAGGGCAGTGGCTAGGGTAGAGATATGGTATTAGATGAATAATGGATTTATTGCATTAGAATGTCATACAATAAAATTCCTCGAGGACGTTACCTAATCAAAGCAAATTAGATTGACGGCTTCAAAGGGTATGGCCCATCCCTTTTCTCATTTTAATGCTCACTGCTCTTAAAGGATCTAAGTTTTATTTTTAATGAATCTGTATATATTATCTCTTTTAGATTGAGGTTTCAATCTTTTATTTATTGTCTCCCCGTACAGCATCCATATAGCAGATTATATTTTCTTTTCAGCGGGGATATTTTTTGAGAAATCAGACAATTTTTGATACTTTTTCTAACCAACGTTTGGTACGTTTGGTCCCATTTGAATAACGCTAGTCTTTGTATCGACTACCCTGTTGAAATGTACGAAATTACAGTAATTCTCTTTGATTCCTTGTTGTCAACTCGACGAGACTTAAGTAGCCAAAAACCATGATATGACCCATTCCCTGTCTGATTAATATTTTCACTGCTCTTAAAGGATCTCAGTTTTAGTTTTATTTGCTATTACTGCGGCTGGTGTTGTGCCGTGTAGTGGCCCTAAATGTCTCACCGTACATCATCCATAGTGCATATTATATTTTCCTTTTGGCCCTTTGAGATCAGCGAGGATGTTGTTAGAAATCGGAAAATTATTAACGGTTTAGATGTTTTCTAACCAACGTTTGATATGTTCGGTCCCATTTAGATAATATTAGTCTTTGTATCGACTACCCAGACTTGGCTCCATGTTGTCAAATCTAAAGGCGTGCTAATGAGGCTTAAGTAGCCGAAAACTTTGTATGGCCCATTCCCTTCCTCATTTGAAATATATTCACTATTCTTAAAGGATCTCAGTTTTAGTTTTTATTCAATATTATAATCATCACGAGAAATAAATATGAACATATTTATATATTTTTTATGGGGGAGGGGCGGCTGGAAAGTCTAGGACCGAATTTCATTCGAAAGGATATCTAGGACACGATAAATTCTGTTGTACACATTGTATTAAAACGTATGGGATTGAAAGGATTGAAAAAATATATATATCTTGACCTGAAAAGACATCCCCAATAAAAACCAAACATTAACTACCCATTATATTCCGAATTAATATATGTGAAAATGGTGAATTGGGCAGGTTATAAATGTCAATTTCTTTCATTGTCTAGTCCCAGTCAACATTTTTTGTTTCAGTTTTGGAGCCGCCACTTCCTGTGTATATTAACTTGGGCACAGAATTACCATCTTCCCTTTAAGTTAAGGAATAAAAAGTAAAACTGAGTTCCTTTAAGAGCAGGGATGACATGAATGAGAAAGTTGATGGACCATACCGCGGTTTCGGCTACTCAAGCGTCATCAGTGGCCCTATAAATCTGGCAACATGGAATCAGAGACAGTAAAGACCTCAGTAAAGATATCGGATTTCAGAATCCAAAAAGATGCATCTAAAACATATTGAAATGAAACGTTTGAGTTTAATTAAGTAAATGGCATTTTATTTCATACAACCGTTTATTTTCGTAAAAGCGGTTATTGATTTTAAAGGTAAATAGTGAGTCAAACTCAGGTGGCCCTTGACCTTTAGGAAGGGGTAATGTAATTCTGGATCCAGTATACAAAATACTATAATACTATGGATAGTTAAGTAATGTGTGTTCTCAATGTCACTATCTGGTGCTAGTTTGGTTCGAACACGGGGACTCTTGAATAATGCTCTCCATAATTTTGAACCATCAGACATGATATATTATTATAAAGATGATTGCGGTTCTATTTGTTTCATGTTTTGGAGTCGTTTTTTGTGCTGTTTGAACCTTATGTACATTTTCATAGTTTAAGCTAAGTTCGGGTAACTGAGTGGTCGCCTATTGGAAAATAGCTGCTTACAGTAATTCTCTTTGGCTCCATGTTGCCAAATTTATAGGGTCACTGACTAGACTTAAATAGCCGAAACCGCGGTATGGCCCAACCCCTTTCTCATTGATGTGTTCACTGCTCTTAAAGGATCTCAGTTTCAGTTTTTATTTACTCGGCCTAGGATATTTTCTCAAGAATAAGTACCTAGTTGTCAATTTGGTTTTTCCCGCCTCGGTGTTTGGAGTGGGAATTCTGATTGCGCCTTTTCCTGATCATTGACTACTTGTACCTTTGCATATTCAATCCCCGAGTAAAATTCAGACTCGGACATACTAAATTTTGTAAATGCTAAAACAGCATGCACAAGTCATGGAAATCCTATCCCCATTTTATTCATAATGGCAGCAACGTATGTTTATTTATTTACTTATTTATTTATTTATTTATTTATTTATTTATTTATTTATTTATTTATTTATTTATTTATTTACTAACATGACTAAAGGACTTCGAAAACGCCTCACTTGTTTCATTAATTCTTACTCTCAGAATACAGGACATATCGGCAAAAATATTTTTGAACTGAAAAGTACATTCAGTCTGCTAAACGTCAATACCAAAACCGTCAACGCCGGTTAAAGTCATGCGCAATGAATTCAAGCATTACTTAGAATCCATGACGAAAACAAATTATTGGGGCGGAAAATACTCATCAGATACAATATGGTTTCTGGAATAAAGCAACAAATAAAAAGCCAAGCAAATATTGGTGGTTGTCTTTCATTTGCACTAAAACAGCGGTGATTACGTCGATTTAACTTCTATTAAGAGCCCTGAATTTGTGCTTGTAAAATTTGTGCTTTTAAACGAATTTAAAACAGCAGTCACACATTAGCGTATAACCCAAACGCGCGCCGGGCGTATGAAAAATGTTAACACGCTGAAGATTTTGGACGTATAAAAATAATTTGTACCGTTAACTCGCTTTAGCAGTTACACATTAGCGCGCGACTGAGGCGTGTGCCGGACGTATAAAAATCTCAAAGTTTTAGAGTACGTTTGTCTTACGTCCCAGACACGCTAAGCACACGCTATGGGTGCGCAGCGAACGTTCAACGCGCGCCGCACACACGCTTGGGGCACGCTACTGAAGCAATATCTCATAAAATCGGAACGCGCGTGGAGCGTACACTGGCGTGCCTCAAACGTGCGCCAAACGCGTTCGAAGCGTATTCAACGTACCTGTAGCGCGCGTGGAACTTATTCGAAACGTATAAGTCACACGCCCGGGACACGCCGAGCTTCTAGAAATTTTTTAAGCATGTTTAAATTTTTTTTTTATCCCAAACGCGCACGAAACGCGTGATGATTTTTAGCGACATACAGCGACGCGCGCCGGACGTGCACCAAGCGTACGCAACGTACTCGTAACGCGTTTCGAACGTGTCTCCGACGTGTGTCTGGCGTATGTCGAATTTTGCAATTTTTCAACACGCCCGGCGCGCGTTTCACTTATACGCTAATCTGTGACTGCTGTTTAACGGGTTTGTACACAATAAATAGGCACAGACTTATGAAAAATACCATTAACTTTGGCGCTATAATCGAATGTCTATATGTATTTTGAACACTTACGCTTGGCGTCAGCAAAGAACGCTAGCAACTTAAACGACATTGAAAGAAAGCCCCCTTTTTAATTTGCTTTTTCTTGTGCTTACGGTTGTTAGCTATCACCAGAGAAAGTTTGTTTTACAAACACCTTATTGCAGCCGCTTTCAGTTTTTTACGTCTCGATGACGTTTGTGAAAATATCTTTGGGTAGCAAACAAACCAGTGAACAAATCTATGTAAATATTGATTGTGTTGAGGTATACGATATTTTAAGGTAGTTTTAAGCAAATGTTTACCGATGTACAGTAAAGCGTTTTCAATGTCCTTTAGTATAGCATCCCCTTTCATAGAGGATTAAAGGAAAAGCATTTGGCATGCATCAAACATT
Source organism: Rugalucina vietnamica (assembly GCA_964017185.1). NCBI lineage: Eukaryota > Metazoa > Mollusca > Bivalvia > Lucinida > Lucinidae > Rugalucina > Rugalucina vietnamica. Next base: position 60,125,856 of record OZ024875.1, on the reverse strand, counting down.
TACATTCACCAGTGTTCCGGTGCTTAAAACATCAAATACGCTAGGTAACATAAGTAGAAACTGGCGCCTTCCTGTCATCTGGTAATATCAATGAGTTTCAGTGAGTCCAAGCAGTAAACGAAACTTGAAGAATACAAAAAGCTAATATACAAAACAATGTCAAACTGAATGAGACGACGACAAACTCCATCCACTATTCGAGACACGCGGAAATGAGAGTTATTCCATGGACAGAAACTAAATAATAGTCATAAACTTAAGTAAGCTATTATTATGAATGTGTTTAAAACAAGAACACCTGCTCTCAGACTAATACATTTTCAAACCTTGCTTTCGATTTGCATATAACGATTTCTCTCGTCCGATAAGTCACCTTGAACAAAACTGTCCTTACAAAGAACATATCAAACAGCCAGAAGGTGTAAATACTAGGTGTGACATCCCGAATGCGAGATCAACGTCTAAGGGTCCAAAGCATTAAAAAATTTAAAATATGTCGAAGCATTAATTTTGCGACCATCAAAGAGTCCGACAGAAGTTCTATTAGCTACAGTAATCTAGCTCTATATTAAGTCGTGTAGCGACAGCTTCAAACAAAGTCAGATGTGGACGACTTTCCTGCTTTGCATCCTCTCCCCATTGTGCAGAAAGCTACAATGACCCTCCTGACTTCTTGTGACATCAAACAATAAATAAGAAAGATAACAAAATAGCTGATGTATAGGACAAGGTCAAACGCTACCGCGACAGACTTCATGGTGTCATAGGAGAAGAGAAATTCCCCAGTTGTGGTTCCCCAGACACATAATGAGAGGAAAATCCCAGATGACAGTTCCACGCTTACAGCAATTATAGCTATAACTATAACAATGATTGTGATCTGGGTTCTTTGGGATCTTGCGGTTTCTGAAGTTACTACATTGGCCTTTTTCTTAATCAGGGTTTTCACAGTCAATGATACGAAAGTTGCGATTATTATACAGGGTAGAAATTGCATTAAAGCAATTAACAACCATAAGAATATGCTTTCATACTTTGCTGGGTTTTCTATCCAAGATGCATATACCAAGTCACAGGTTTCAAAGTTTTCCTCGTCTAAAATGCTGCTTTGCTGAAGAAATACTATGACAAAAGACCTGTCAAAGAAACGGTAAATGTGAAATGACAAAATAACCACAAAGATTGCTGCTAATCAGCGACACTCTCCAGTTAATATGGCGACGAGCAAAGAACGGTCTAGAGACACAGATGAACCTTTGGGTGGTGAGTACAACAGTTAACCAGACAGAAGCTTCGTGGACCACACCAGACAAATGACCAATGATAAACATGGTGGTACAAGATCTATATGGGAGAAACCCAGGGTTACCAGAGGTTTCGCTGAATCTGTAACAAACCTCTGACAATCCAAACCCTGTTGTTAGCGCGTCTGAAACAGCTATAGCCAGTAGAATGGAAATTGACGCTCTACTCATATCAGAAGCCGTCTGAAATTGTTTTATCAACACTACAACTAGCATCAATGTTGTTCCTAGACATGTTCCAAGGAATATCGGGTAAATATACTGGTAGACTGGGTCTAGGTATGGCTGGTATCCGTACAATTGATTCACAAACACAGGTCCATTCCGACTGGTCGCAACCGGGTCAACATTTGTTTCATCGGAATGATTACCGCGTAGGGACAATGTTTTCTCTGTCTTTTCGTGTGTCGAATTTAGGCACTCTGTTTCATTAGTGAAGTAATCTGTAGTGTTTGTGCTGTTGCATGGTATAGGTTCCACTTTCGAGTTTATCAGGGAACCAAAGGCCCTCGGTTCTATACGACTGATTATCAAGTCAGAAGCTTTCACCACATCCCTGCTAACTGTTATCTTATCACCCACTGCATCGAAGATTCTTCCAGTCTTAGCGATTGTTGGTTTCAACTTATTTGTTTTACTACTTAAGTGTGCATTATACGAGAACTTTCTTGTCATTTTTAAATCTTCCAGTTTTTCACTCTGTCTCCCGCCAGCAAGTGCGAACTCTTTTGAGCTTTCAAACGGGCCCATAAAAGTTTCTCTCATCGGGTTGGGCTTATATAAATATTTTGTTTTTGAAACATCCCTCGCTCTGTAAGCATCCGATCCAGATGCAGAAATAAGCAGCACCGTATGTTGGGGCAAATTTGCCTCAGATTTATCTGTCCGTTTTGGGCTTTGATAATGCGACCTGAATGCGTCTTCTGTCGTGCTAGACACACCACGAATTTTTGCGTTATAGTAAGCAGTGTACGCGTCGCCTACACTACCTGACATATATGGCAATCTTACTTCTGGGTCGTATGTTGGCTTTGTGCTTTGAAAATGCGATTTGAAATCATCTTCCCCTTTTTCAGGTAGACTTAAGCCCCCGTTCTCTGGTGTTTTATAGTAAGCTCTGTATGCATCTCCTCCGTCCGCCAAAATTATAAGTGGTGGTAAGTTTATAGCCATTGATTTGTCAGTCGGTTTCGGGCTTTGAAACTGCGAACTGTAATCACCTTCCCCCGCTCCAAACATACCTCCGTGTCCAATCGCTGGTGACTTGTAGTTAGCTCTATATGCATCCCCTCCCAGAGCAGACATAACATAAGAGCTTACTTTTAGTGTATACTACGACCTTCTTTACAGGCTTTGTAAGTTTTGTTTAATTGTTGAGCAGAAAAACGTTGTGCTATGTCTTGGGAGAAATGACACGGCGCTTTGGTAGTGGTAGCACGACCTTGGAGGTATGCATAATCCACGTAGGAAGATAAAGAGGCCTTGCATTTGTCGGTGCTACATCTAATGGTGCCGCCATACAAGTCCTCTATACGGGAAATAAAAGGTCCACCACTGATGCTGGGAATCTTATAAGCACTGGGAGGTCCACCGAATTCAACAACACGGCCTGATAAGTCACAGTATGCGGAATGAAGTAAAATATAAAACACAATCACTGAAGCAGTGTCTATTATGTCTGTATCCATAATCAAATCGCATAATAGTGCATCTTGTAAGCCGGTTATATAATTCTACACATTTAACTTGGGTCGGCAGTTTATAGTTCCTTCATATTTTCTTCTTGATTCTAATTTGTCACATATGATTTCAGCAACCATGGTAAAATAGTGAAGCATTTTATCAACGATGTCCTTTTAATGCTGCACTGAATAATTGGTAAACGTCTGTCTTCTTTATGTTTAAAATCTATCCTGCCATCCGTTTTAATTCTCTACTTTGGTATTGTTTTATATTTACAAGCACGTCTGTAATGAGAGCATAACATTATTTTCTGCCAAACTACGAAAACATGATATTGTTGGCATATAATTAAAGGCAGTGGCTAGAGATGTGGTATTAGATGAATAATGTATTTATTGCTTTAGGATGTCATGCAATAAAATTCCTCGAGGACATTACCTAATCATAGCAAATTAGATTGACGGCTTCTAAGGGTATGGCCCATCCCTTTTCTCATTAAAATGCTCATTGCTCTTAAAGGATCTAAGTTTTATTTTTAATCAATTTGTATATATTATCTCTTTTAGATTGAGGCTTCACTCTTTTATTTATTGTCTCCCCGTACAGCATCCATATTGCAGATTTTCCTTTTGGTCTTTTGCGATCAGCGGTATATTTTGAGAATTTTTTTTTTATCCGTTTAGATACTTTTTCTAACCAACGTTTGGTATGTTTGGCCCCATTTGGATAACGCTAGTCTTTGTATCGACTACCCTGTTGAAAGGTGCAAAATTGTTCACTGCTCCTAAAGGATCTCAGTTTTAATTTTTATTTGCTATTACTGCGGCTGGTGTTGTGCCGTGTAGTGGCCCTAAAAGTCTCCCCATACATCACCCATAGTGCATATTATATTTTCCTTTTAGTCCTTTGAGATCAGCGAGGATATTCTTAGAAATCGTAAAATTATTAACGGTTTAGATAAATTTTTTAACCAACGTTTGGTATATTCGGTCCCATTTAGATAATATCAGTCTTTGTATCGACTACCCAGTTGAAAGGTGCAAAATTACAGTAATTCTTTTTGGCGCCATGTTGTCAAATCTAAAGGGGTACTAATGAGGCAAGTAGCCGAAACCTTCGTATGGCCCATTCCCTTCCTCATTTGAAATATGTTCACTATTCTTAAAGGATCTCAGTTTTATTAGCTCACCTGAGCCGAAGGCTCATGGGGAGCTTATAGTATGGTAGTCGAGCCGGCGTCCGTCCGTGCGTGCGTCCGTGCGTCCGTGCGTGCGTCCGTTCACATTTTCAAAGATCTTCTTCTCTGAAACCGCTTGGCCGATCAAAGCCAAATTTTATGTGGAGCATCCATGGGTAGGGGGAACAAAAGTTTGTGTTTTTTATCTTGATCGGATAAGAACTCTGGTTGCTATGGCAACTTGAAGTTTCCATTGACTTGTATGTAGAAAAGTGGAAATTGGCATTTGTCGTTGTCAGGCTGGGGATATTTGAATTTTGTTTTTACATAAATGTTTATTGAGTAGTCATTCACGTTTAAGGCAACTTTTGTAAAAATCGCTTTATTCGTTTGGTTGCTATAGCAACATAAAGGGTAAATTTTCGAAAAAAAATATTAAAAAATCTTCTCAGAAGCCGTATGGGGGATGAAGCTGAAATTTAGCATACATGCTTATGACATTAGCCTGTACAAAGTTTGTGTTTTTTATTGTCTTTGTCCAACTACTTTGGTTGCTATGGTAACTTGAAGTTTCCATTGACTTAAAATGCAAAAAGTGGAAATTTGCAATTTCTGCTGTTTCATTGAGGATATTGAAATTTTGTTTTTACATAAATGTTTATTGAGTAGTCCTCCCCGTTTTAGGCAACTTTTGTCAAAATCGCTTTATTCGTTTGATTGCTATAGCAACGTAAAGGGTAAATTTTCGAAAAAAAAAATTCAAAAATCTTCTTCTCAGAAGCTGTAAGGCAGATGAAGCTGAAACTTTGCATACATGCTTATGATATTAGCCTCTACAAAGTTTATGTTTTTTACTGTCCTTGTCCCATTACTTTGGTTGCTTTGGCAACTTAAAGTTTCCATTGACTCATAAGACGAAAAGCGGAAAATTGCAATTTTTGAAAACTATTGCAGCCTGTGACCTGAAAAGTGGTAGATGCAAACAACTAATGGAGTAGATGAAGGTATGTGATTAATTTAGGCCAAGGTCATCTCTTGACCTTGAAGGGTCTGTCACCCATACACACTTTTCAAAGACCTTCTTCTCTGAAACTGCTTGGCCAATCAAAGTGAAATTTTATGTGGAGCATCACTGGTAGTGGGGACGAAAACTGATTACAAAATTTGGGTCACATGACCAAGATGACCGCCACGCCCATATATGGTAAAAACCACTCAAAAATCTTCTTCTCCAGAACGGGCAGGCCGATTTCCACGAAACTTGGTATGTAGCATTTGGGACTCCAGCCCATCGTAGTTTGATCAAATAATAACCCTAGGATGACCTTGACCTATTTTACCGCAGGGTCAATTTTGGAAACATAGGCTTTTACATGGGAAAAAGTGAAAAATATGGATTTTTTGAAAACTATTGCAGCCTGAGACCTGAAAAGTGGTAGATGCAAAACAACTAATGAAAGCATGTGATTAATTTAGGTCAAGGTCGTCTCTTGACCTTGGCCGATCTATCGTCTATACACACTTTTTAAAGATCTTCTTCTCTGAAAGCGCATGGCCAATCAAACTGAAATTTTATGTGGAGCATCCCTGGATAGGGGTTACGAAATCTAGGTCACATGACCAAGATGGCTGCCGCGCCCATATATTTTAAAAACCACTCAAAAATCTTCTTCTCCAGAACCGGCAGGCCGATTTTCACGAAACTTGGTATGTAGCATTTGGGACTCAAGCCCATCGTGGTTTGATAAAATGATGACCCTAAGATGACCTTGACCTATTTTACGGCAAGGTCAATTTTGGAAACATAGGCTTTTACATGGGAAAAAGTGAAAACAATGGATATTTTGTAAACTAAATGCAGCCTGAGACCTGAAAAGTGGTAGATGCAAACAACTAATAGAGTAGATGAAGGTATGTGATTAATTTAGGTCAAGGTCAATTTTGGAAACATAGGCAAACATTGAAACATGGGGAAAAATAACAACTAGGTCTCAGGTAAGCGTTTATTGGACCAATGATCCTATGGTAACTATTGCAGCCATAGACCTGAAACATTACCAAGATGGCCGTCATACCCATTTAGGGTAAAAAAAAGAGAAAAAAATCACTTTGTCCAGTGACTGTACTTGTTGACTCTCAGGTGAGCGATCGTTGCCCTTGGGCTACTTGTTTTTATTTAATATTAGAATCATCACGAGAAATAAATATGAACATATTTTTATATTGGGCGGCTGAAAAATCTAGGACCGAATTTCATTCGAAAGGATATCTAGGACACATTCTGTTGTACACATTGTCTTAATACGTATGGGATTGAAAGGATTGAAAAATATATCTTGACCTGAAAAGACACCCCCAATAAAAACCAAACATTAACTATCCATTATATTCCGAATTAATATATGTGAAAATGGTAAATTGGGCAGGTTGTTGTTCATTGTCTAGTCCCAGTCAATATTTTTTGTTTCAGTTATGGAGCCGCCACTTCCTGTGTGTATTAACTTGGGCACAGAATTACCATCAGGAATAAAAAGTAAAACTGAGTTCCTTTAAGAGCAGGAATGACATGACTGAGAAAGTTGATGGGTTCGGCTACTCAAGCGTCATCAGTGGCCCTATTAATCTGGCAACATGGAGTCAGAGACAGTAAAGACCTCAGTAAAGATAACGGATTTCAGAATCCAAAAAGATGCATCTAAAACATACTGAAATGAAACGTTTGAGTTTAATTAAGTAAATGACATTTTTATATTACACAACCGTTTATTTTGGTAAAAGCGGTTATTGATTTTAACGGTAAATAGTGAGTCAAAAGTCACCTTAACCCGTAAGGTGGCCCTTGACTTATCGGAAGGGGCAATGTAATTCTGGATCCAGTATACAAAATATTATAAATTTAATACTATGGATAGTAAAGTAATGTGTGTTCTCAATGTCACTATCTGGTGCTAGTTTGGTTCGAACACGGGGACTCTTGAATCATGCTCTCCATAATTTTGAACCATCAGACATGATATATTATAAAGATGATTGCGGTTCTATTTGTTTCATGTTTTGGAGTCGTTTTTTGTGCTGTTTGAACCTTATGTACATTTTCATAGTTTTAGCTAAGTTCGGGTAACTGAGTGGTCGCCTACTGGGAAATAGCTGCTTACAGTAATTCTCTTTGGCTCCATGTTGCCAAATTTATAGGGTCACTGACGAGACTTTAATAGTCGAAACCGCGGTATGGCCCAACCCCTTTCTCATTAATGTGTTCACTGGTCTTAAAGGATCTCAGTTTCAATTTTTATTTACTCGGCCTACGATATTTTCTCAAGAATAAGTACCTAGTTGTCAATTTGGTATTTCCCGCCTCGGTTTTTGGAGTGGGAATTCTGATTGCGCCATTTCCTGATCATTGCCTACTTGTACCTTTGCATATTCAATCCCCGAGTACAATTCAGACTCGGACATACTAAATTTTGTAAATGCTAAAACAGCATGCACAAGTCATAGAAATCCTATCCCCATTTTATTCATAAAGGCAGCTACGTATGTTTATTTATTTATTTATTTATTTACTAACATGACCAAAGGACTTCGAAAACGCCTCACTTGTTTCATTAATTCTTACTCTCAGAATACAGGACATATCGGCAAAAATATTTTTGAACTGAAAAGGACAGTCAGTCTGCTAAACGTCAATACCAAAACCGTCAACGCCGGTTAAAGTCATACGCAATGAATTCAAGCATTACTTAGAATTCATAACGAAAACAAATTGTTAAGGCGGAAAATATTCATCAGATACATGGTTTCTGGAATGAAACACCAAATAAAAAGCCCAGCAAATATTGTTGGTAGGCTTTCATTTGCACTAAAACAGCGGTAATTACGTCGATTAGCCCTGAATTTTGTGCTTTTAAAGACGAATTTAAAAGTGTAAAATGGAAGGAGCACTTCTTTTTAGAATTTTGAACGCCATGGTCAAAAAGTGAGCATAAAAGTAGATAGGAAATCGGTGCCAATTCGGCTGCAAATCGTTGATTTCGCTATCTTGCTCGAGAGCAAATGTAGGTCAAATGATACATCCAATCATGTTGCTCTCTATTAGGGCCGCGCTTAATGGCTATGCTAGATCGGTGAAATGAATGACACAGGTATACCTTTGAGGCCTTTTTATACCCCAGCCCTGTCTTTAAGACAAGAAAACCTGCTCTCAGACTAATACATTTTCATACCTTGTTTGCGAATTGCAAATAATGATTTCTCTTGTCCGATAAGTCACCTTGAACAAAACTGTCCTAACAAAGAACATATCAAACAGTCCGAAGGTGTAAATACTAGAAGTAGCCATATTCACATTGACATCCCGAATGCGAGATCAACGTCCCAGGGTCCAAAGCATTAAAATTTTAAAATATGTCGAAGCAGTAATTTTGCGGCCATCAAAGACTCCGACAGAAGTTCTATTAGACAGTAATTTAGCTCTATATTAAGACGAGTAGCGACCGCTTCAAACAAAGTCAGAAGTGGACGACTTTCCTGCTTTGCTTCCTCTCCCCATTTTGCAGAAAGCTACAATGACCCTCCTGACTTCTTGTGACATCAAACAATAAATAAGAAAGATAACAAAATAGCTGACGTACAGGACAAGGTCAAACGCCACCGCGATAGACTTCATGGTGTCATAGGAGAAGAGAAATTCCCCAGTTGTGGTTCCCCATACACATAATGAGAGGAAAATCCCAGATGACAGTTCCACACTTACAGCAATTATAGCTATAACTATAACAATGATTGTGATCTGGGCCCTTTGGGATCTTGCGGTTTCTGAAGTTACTAGATTGGTCTTTTTCTTAATCAGGGTTTTCACAATCAAGGATACGAAAGTTGCAATTATTATACAGGGTAGAAGCTGCATCAAAGCGATCAACAGCCATAAGAATATGCTTTCATACTTTGCCGGGTTTTCTATCCAAGGTGCATATACCAAATTACAGGTTTCAAAGTTTTCCTCGTCTAAAATGTTGCTTTGCTGAAGCAATACTTTGACAAAAGACCTGTCAAAGAAACGGTAAATGTGAAAAGACAAAATAACCACAAAGATTGCTGCGATGCTAATCAGCGACACTCTCAAGTTTATATGGCGTCTAGCAAAGAATGGTCTAGTGACACAGATGAATCTTTGGGTGGTGAGTACAACAGTTAACCAGACAGAAGCCTCGTGGACCACACCAGACAAATGACCAATGATAAACATGGTGTTACAAGATCTATATGGGAGAAACCCAGGGTTGCCAGAGGTTTCACTGAATCTATAACACACCTCCGACAATCCAAATCCTGTTGTTAGCGCGTCTGAAACAGCTATAGCCATTAGAATGGAAATTGACGCTCTACTCATACCAGAAGCCGTCTGAAATTGTTTTATCAATACAACAACTAACATCAATGTTGTTCCTAGACATGTTCCAAGGAATATTGGGTAAATGTACTGGTAGACTGGGTCTAGGTATGGCTGGTATCCGTACAAATGATTCACAATGATAGTTTCATTCCGACTGGTCGCAACCGGGTCAACATTTGTTTCATCGGATAGGAACAGTGTTTTCTCTGTCTTTTCTTGCGTCGAATTCAGGCACTCTGTTTCATTTGTGAAATAATCTGTTGTATTTGTGCTGTTGCATGGTATAGGCTCCACTTTCGAGTTAGTCAGGGAACCAAAGCCCCTCGGTTCTATACGACTGATTATCAAGTCAGAAGCTTTCACCCCATCCCTGCTAACTGTTATCTTATCATCAACTACATCGAAGATTCTTCCAGTCTTAGCGATTGTTGGTTTCAACTTATTTGTTTTACTACTTAAAACTGCATTATACGAGATCTTTCTTCGAATATGTAAATCTTCCAATTTTTCACTCCGTCTCCCGCCAGCAAGTGCGAACTTTTTTGGCCTATCAATCGGGCCCATAAAAGTTTCTCTGATCGGATTGGGCCTATATAAATATTTTGTTTTTGAAACATCCCTCGCTGTGAGAGCATCCGATCCAGATGCAGAAATAAGATCAATAGGCAGCACCGTCAGTTGAGGCAAAATTACCCCAGATTTATCCGTCCGTTTTGGGCTTTGGTAATGCGGCTTGGGTGCGTCTTCCTCATTACTAGACACACCTCTGCCCATTATTGCGTTGTAGTAAGCTCTGTACGCGTCGCCTACAGTAGCTGACATATATGGCAATCTCACCTCTGGTTTGTCTGTCGGTATTGCGCTTGGAACATGCGATCTGAAATCACCCTCTCCTCCAGGCAGACTTGAGCCTCCGTTCTCTGGTGTTTTATAGTAAGCATCTCCACCGTGAGCCGAAATTATAACGGGTAAGTCTGGCCCCGCATTGTCCGTCGATTTTGGGCTTTGAAAATGCGATCGGTAATCATTTTCTCCCTCTGCTGCTATACCTCCGCGCCTAATCGCTTGTGATTTATAGTGAACATTATATGCATCCCCTCCTAGGGCAAACATACGACTCTCTCTTACCCTTAGTGTGTAGTTACGACCTTCTAACCAAGCTTTGTATGCTTCCTTCCGTTGAGCGAGGTGAGGGGAGATATGGTAGGGCGCTTTGGTAGTGGTAGCACGACCTCGGAGGTATGCATAATCCACGTAGGAAGATAATGAGGCCGCTTTGCCTTTGTCGGGGCTACATCTAATGGTGCCGCCATACAAGTCTTCTATGCGAGAAATAAAAGGTCCACCACTGATGCTGGGAATCTTGTAAGCACTGGGAGGTCCGCCGAATTCAACATTACGGCCTGGCAAGTCACAGTATGCGGAATGAAGTAAAATATAAAACGCAATCACTGAAGCAGTGTCTATTACGTCTGTAGCCATAATCAAATCGCATAATAGTGCATCTTGTAAGCCAGTTATATAATTCTACACATTTAATTTGGGTCGGCAGTTTATAGTTCCTTCATATTTTTTCTTGGTTCTAATTTTTCACAAGATATGATTTCAGCAACCATGGTAAAACAGTGAAGCATTTATCAACGATGTCATTTTAGTGCTGCACTGAATAATTGGTAAACGTCTGTCTTCTTTATGTTTAAAATCTATCATGCCATCCGTTTTGAATAGCTTGCAATAATTCTCTACTTTGGTATTGTTTTATTTTTACTAGCATGTCTGTAATGAGAGCATAACATTATCTTCTGCCAAACTAAGAAACATGATATTGTTGGCATTTTATTAAAGCAGTGGCTAGAGATATGGTATTAGATGAATAATGCATTTATTGCATTAGGATGTCATACAATAAAATTCCTCGAGGACGTTACCTAATCATAGCAAATTAGATTGACGGCTTCAAAGGGTATGGCCCATCCCTTTTCTCATTTTAATGCTCACTGCTCTTAAAGGATCTAAGTTTTATTTTTAATGAATCTGTATATATTATCTCTTTTAGATTGAGGTTTCAATCTTTTATTTATTGTCTCCCCGTACAGCATCCATATAGCAGATTATATTTTCTTTTCAGTGGGGATATTTTTTGAGAAATCAGAAAATTTTTGATACTTTTTCTAACCAACGTTTGGTACGTTTGGTCCCATTTGAATAACGCTAGTCTTTGTATCGACTACCCTGTTGAAATGTACGAAATTACAGTAATTCTCTTTGATTCCTTGTTGTCAACTCGACGAGTAGCCAAAAACTATGGTATGACCCATTCCCTGTCTGATTAATATTTTCACTGCTCTTAAAGGATCTCAGTTTTAGTTTTATTTGCTATTACTGCGGCTGGTGTTGTGCCGTGTAGTGGCCCTAGATGTCTCACCGTACATCATCCATAGTGCATATTATATTTTCCTTTTGGCCCTTTGAGATCAGTGAGGATGTTGTTAGAAATCGGAAAATTATTAACGGTTTAGATATGTTTTCTAACCAACGTTTGATATGTTCGGTCCCATTTAGATAATATTAGTCTTTGTATCGACTACCCAGACTTGGCTCCATGTTGTCAAATCCAAAGGCGTGCTAATGAGGCTTAAGTAGCCGAAAACTTTGTATGGCCCATTCCCTTCCTCATTTGAAATATATTCACTATTCTGAAAGGATCTCAGTTTTAGTTTTTATTCAATATTAGAATCATCACGAGAAATAAATATGAACATATTTTCATATTTTTATGGGGGAGGGGCGGCTGGAAAGTCTAGGACCGAATTTCATTCGAAAGGATATCCAGGACACGATAAATTCTGTTGTACACATTGTATTAAAACGTATGGGATTGAAAGGATAGAAAAAAATATATATATCTTGACCTGAAAAGACATCCCCCATAAAAACCAAACATTAACTACCCATTATATTCCGAATTAATATATGTGAAAATGGTGAATTGGGCAGGTTATAAATGTCAATTTCTTTCATTGTCTAGTCCCAGTCAACATTTTTTGTTTCAGTTATGGAGCCGCCACTTCCTGTGTATATTAACTTGGGCACAGAATTACCATCTTCCCTTTAAGTTAAGGAATAAAAAGTAAAACTGAGTTCCTTTAAGAGCAGGGATGACATGAATGAGAAAGTTGATGGACCATACCGCGGTTTCGGCTACTCAAGCGTCATCAGTGGCCCTATAAATCTGGCAACATGGAGTCAGAGACAGTAAAGACCTCAGTAAAGATATCGGATTTCAGAATCCAAAAAGATGCATCTAAAACATATTGAAATGAAACGTTTGAGTTTAATTAAGTAAATGGCATTTCATTTCATACAACCGTTTATTTTCGTAAAAGCGGTTATTGATTTTAACGGTAAAATAGTTATTCAAACTCAGGTGGCCCTTGACCTTTAGGAAGGGGTAATGTAATTCTGGATCCAGTATACAAAATACTATAATACTATGGATAGTTAAGTAATGTGTGTTCTCAATGTCACTATCTGGTGCTAGTTTGGTTCGAACACGGGGACTCTTGAATAATGCTCTCCATAATTTTGAACCATCAGACATGATATATTATTATAAAGATGATTGCGGTTCTATTTGTTTCATGTTTTGGAGTCGTTTTTTGTGCTGTTTGAACCTTATGTACATTTTCATAGTTTTAGCTAAGTTCGTGTAACTGAGTGGTCGCCTATTGGAAAATAGCTGCTTACAGTAATTCTCTTTGGCTCCATGTTGCCAAATTTATAGGGTCACTGACGAGACTTAAATAGCCGAAACCGCGGTATGGCCCAACCCCTTTCTCATTGATGTGTTCACTGCTCTTAAAGGATCTCAGTTTCAGTTTTTATTTACTCGGCCTAGGATATTTTCTCAAGAATAAGTACCTAGTTGTCAATTTGGTTTTTCCCGCCTCGGTGTTTGGAGTGGGAATTCTGATTGCGCCTTTTCCTGATCATTGCCTACTTGTACCTTTGCATATTCAATCCCCGAGTAAAATTCAGACTCGGACATACTAAATTTTGTAAATGCTAAAACAGCATGCACAAGTCATGGAAATCCTATCCCCATTTTATTCATAATGGCAGCAACGTATGTTTATTTATTTACTTATTTATTTATTTATTTATTTATTTATTTATTTAATTTACTAACATGACTAAAGGACTTCGAAAACGCCTCACTCGTTTCATTAATTCTCAGAATACAGGACATATCGGCAAAAATATTTTTGAACTGAAAAGTACATTCAGTCTGCTAAACGTCAATACCAAAACCGTCAACGCCGGTTAAAGTCATGAGCAATGAATTCAAGCATTACTTAGAATCCATGACGAAAACAAATTATTAGGGCGGAAAATACTCATCAGATACAATATGGTTTCTGGAATAAAGCACCAAATAAAAAGCCAAGCAAATATTGGTGGTTGTCTTTCATTTGCACTAAAACAGCGGTGATTACGTCGATTTAACTTCTATTAAGAGCCCTGAATTTGTGCTTGTAAAATTTGTGCTTTTAAACGAATTTAAAACAGCAGTCACACATTAGCGTATAACCCAAACGCGCGCCGGGCGTATGAAAAATGTCAACACGCTGAAGATTTTGGACGTATAAAAATAATTTGTACCGTTAACTCGCTTTAGCAGTTACACATTAGCGCGCGACTGAGGCGTGTGCCGGACGTATAAAAATCTCAAAGTTTTAGAGTACGTTTGTCTTACGTCCCAGACACGCTAAGCACACGCTATGGGTGCGCAGCGAACGTTCAACGCGCGCCGCACACACGCTTGGGGCACGCTACTGAAGCAATATCTCATAAAATCGGAACGCGCGTGGAGCGTACACTGGCGTGCCTCAAACGTGCGCCAAACGCGTTCGAAGCGTATTCAACGTGCCTGTAGCGCGCGTGGAACTTATTCGAAACGTATAAGTCACACGCCCGGGACACGCCGAGCTTCTAGAAATTTTTTAGGCATGTTTAAAATTTTTTTTGATCCCAAACGCGCACGAAACGCGTGATGATTTTTAGCGACATACAGCGACGCGCGCCGGACGTGCACCAAGCGTACACAACGTACTCGTAACGCGTTTCGAACGTGTCTCCGACGTGTGTCTGGCGTATGTCGAATTTTGCAATTTTTCAACACGCCCGGCGCGCGTTTCACTTATACGCTAATCTGTGACTGCTGTTTAACGGGTTTGTACACCATAAATAGGCACAGACTTATGAAAAATACCATTAACTTTGGCGCTATAATCGAATGTCTATATGTATTTTGAACACTTACGCTTGGCGTCAGCAAAGAACGCTAGCAACTTAAACGACATTGAAAGAAAGCCCCCTTTTTAATTTGCTTTTTCTTGTGCTTACGGTTGTTAGCTATCACCAGAGAAAGTTTGTTTTACAAACACCTTATTGCAGCCGCTTTCAGTTTTTTACGTCTCGATGACGTTTGTGAAAGCAAACAAACCAGTGAACAAATCTATGTAAATATTGATTGTGTTGAGGTATACGATATTTTAAGGTAGTTTTAAGCAAATGTTTACCGATGTACAGTAAAGCGTTTTCAATGTCCTTTAGTATAGCATCCCCTTTCATCGAGGATTAAAGGAAAAGCATTTGGCATGCATCAAACATTTACATTCACCAGTGTTCCGGTGCTTAAAACATCAAATACGCTAGGTAACATAAGTAGAAACTGGCGCCTTCCTGTCATCTGGTAATATCAATGAGTTTCAGTGAGTCCAAGCAGTAAACGAAACTTGAAGAATACAAAAAGCTAATATACAAAACAATGTCAAACTGAATGAGACGACGACAAACTCCATCCACTATTCGAGACACGCGGAAATGACAGTTATTCCATGGACAGAAACTAAATAATAGTCATAAACATAAATTAAGTAAGCTATTATTATGAATGTGTTTAAAACAGGAACACCTGCTCTCAGACTAATACATTTTCAAACCTTGCTTTCGATTTGCATATAACGATTTCTCTCGTCCGATAAGTCACCTTGAACAAAACTGTCCTAACAAAGAACATATCAAACAGCCAGAAGGTGTAAATACTAGGTGTGACATCCCGAATGCGAGATCAACGTCTAAGGGTCCAAAGCATTAAAAAATTTAAAATATGTCGAAGCATTAATTTTGCGGCCATCAAAGAGTCCGACAGACGTTCTATTAGCTACAGTAATCTAGCTCTATATTAAGTCGTGTAGCGACAGCTTCAAACAAAGTCTGAAGTGGACGACTTTCCTGCTTTGCGTCCTCTCCCCATTGTGCAGAAAGCTACAATGACCCTCCTGACTTCTTGTGACATCAAACAATAAATAAGAAAGATAACAAAATAGCTGACGTACAGGACAAGGTCAAACGCCACCGCGACAGACTTCGTGGTGTCATAGGAAAAGAGAAATTCCCCAGTTGTGGTTCCCCAGACACATAATGAGAGGAAAATCCCAGATGACAGTTCCACACTTACAGCAATTATAGCTATAACTATAACAATGATTGTGATCTGGACCCTTTGGGATCTTGCGGTTTCTGAAGTTACTAGATTGGTCTTTTTCTTAATCAGGGGTTTTACAATCAAGGATACGAAAGTTGCAATTATAATACAGGGAAGAAACTGCATCAGAACAATTAACAACCATAAGAAAATGCTTTCATACTTTGCTGGGTTTTCTATCCAAGATGCATATACTAAGTCACAGGTTTCAAAGTTTTCCTCGTGTAAAATGTTGCTTTGCTGAAGCACTACTTTGACAAAAGACCTGTCAAAGAAACGGTAAATGTGAAAAGACAAAATAACCGCAAAGATTGCTGCAATGCTAATCATTGACACTCTCAAGTTAATACGGCGTCTAGCAAAGAACGGTCTAGAGACACAGATGAACC
Organism: Rugalucina vietnamica; assembly: GCA_964017185.1. Lineage (NCBI taxonomy): Eukaryota > Metazoa > Mollusca > Bivalvia > Lucinida > Lucinidae > Rugalucina > Rugalucina vietnamica. Next base: position 60,109,361 of record OZ024875.1, on the reverse strand, counting down.
TTTGGGTGGTGAGTACAACGGTTAACCAGACAGAAGCTTCGTGGACCACACCAGACAAATGACCAATGATAAACATTGTGTTACAAGATCTATATGGGAGGAACCCAGGGTTACCAGAGGTTTCGCTGAATCTATAACACACCTCAGACAATCCAAACCCTGTTGTTAGCGCGTCTGAAACAGCTATAGCCATTAGAATGGAAATTGACGCTCTACTCATACCAGAAGCCGTCTGAAATTGTTTTATCAACACTATAACTAGTATCAATGTTGTTCCTAGACATGTTCCAAGTAATACTGGGTAAATGTACTGATAAGCCGGGTCAAGGTATGGCTGGTATCCGTACAAATGATTCACGATGACAGGTCCATTCCGACTGGTCGCAACTGGATACACATTTGTTTCATCGGAATGATTACCACGTAGGAACAGAGTTTTTTCTGTCTTTTCTTGCGTCGAATTTTGGCACTCTGTTTCATTAGTGAAGTAATCTGTAGTGCTGTTGCATGGTATAATCTCCACTTTCGAATTAACCAGGGAATCAAAGTCCCTCGGTTCTATACGACTGATTAACAAGTCAGGAGCTTTCACCACATCCCTGCCAACTGATATCTTATCACCCACTGCATCGAAGATTCTTCTTGTCTTAGCGATTGTTGCCGCAGATTTATCCGTACGTCTTGGGCTTTGATAATGCGACCTAAATGCGATTTCTCCCATGCTAGACTCATATCCGCCACCGCCAATTCTTGGGCTATAGTAAGGTCCGTATAAGTCGCCAGAACTACCTGGCATGTATGGCAAGTTTATACCCTCTGGTATGTCTGTTGGTTTTGTGCTTTGAAAATGCGATCTGAAATCCTCCTCTCGTTCAGGTAGACTTGAGTCCCCGTTCTGTGGTGTTTTATAGTAAGCTATATATGCATCTAATGCATGAGCCGAGAGATTAACAAAGGGTGGTATTTTTGTAACCCTTGATTTCGCCGTCGGTTTCGGGCTTTGAAACTGCGATCTGTAATCATTTTCTCCCGCTCCTGCTATACCTCCGCGCCCAATCGCTGGTGATTTATAGTTTGCTCTATATGCATCCCCTCCTAGGGCAAATATAACATCTGAGCTTGCTATTAGTGTGTAGCTACGACCTTCTATACAAGCTTTGTATGCTTCGTTTAATTGTTGAGCAGAAAAACTCTGTGCTATGTCTGTGGAGATATGACACGGCGCTTTGGTAGTTGTAGCGCGACCTCGGAGGTATGCATAATCAACGTAGGAAGATAATGTGTCTTGGCATGTGTCGGGGCTACATCTAATTCTGCCGCCATACAAGTCCTCTATGCGAGAACTAAAAGGTCCACCACTGATGCTGGGAATCTTGTAAGCACTGGGAGGTCCGCCGAATTCAACAATACGGCCTGGCAAGTCACAATATGTGGGATGAACAAGACACAAAATACAAAAAGTGATCACTGAAGTTGTGTCCATCATGTCTGCAGCTTTCATCAAATTACTTCAGTGTAATTGTACACCAGTCAAATTATAATTGTATAATTCTAATTAATTGTGTTGGCAGTTAATCATGAGTTCCTTCATATTTCCTGTTGCGGTTTTAACATGTTTAATGTGTGGTTAAAAATTAGAAAACATAGTAAATTAGTGAAGCACTCCACGTAATACTCTTTATGAGTGGCAGATTACTCGCCTTTGTCGAGAATATTGTCCTTTTTAATGCTGCACTGAATAACTGGTAAACGCAAGTGTTTATGACTTTATCACAGATTTTATTAAATGTGTGTCCATTTGAAGTTTGTAAAACTGTCCCAACCTAGCACTATTTCATTTTCATTAAATGTCTACGATAGCATATTATTTTTGACATAACTAAGAGAACATGATATTGTTGGCATTTTTTTAAATATGATGAATAATGCATAAATTGCATTAGGATGCCATGCAATAGAATCCCCTAGGAAGTTACCTAATCAAAGCTGCTCAGAATGACAGCTTCAATATTAGCATCATCATGAGAAAAATATGAAAAGAATTTTATATGAACTTACTTTTTTCAAAACACTGAGCAAAAAAACATCACACTCCCTGGGCGAGTCATCCTGTTAGCTATACATATATTTCAAAAATTGGGCATTTTTTAATTTTTTTTTGTACGGTGGTCTAGCCCTAGTATTCATGGAGCCAGCACTTTTTAAGTATATCAAGAACTACAAATGTATGGGGAGTGAAATGTGTTGTACACAGGGACACAACCCAGTAACAGTTGGGTTTGATAACAGAACGTCTAGATTCCCATTGCTCTACAAACCCCGATCCATAGGTTAGAAAAACAAGACATGTTATCCACTGGAGATGTCAGCATATATTATCCCGTCACAGAGTAAATGCCATACCTGAATTATAGAAATGAGGAAATGGCTTGCACAAGTCATGGAAATTCTATGCCATAGTATAAGCATTTCTAGCATTGTGTTTTGAAGTATATAAACATTTTTCTATGGTGCTTACATTTTCTCTTCAAAGGTACAATGAAAATATTACTTATGAAAACTAGTGCCAAATAATAGAGCTTCATTAATTGCACATTTTATCATCTATGCAAATTTTTTTCACATTCACATCCTCTAAAAGTACAATTTATTTTTTCTTTAAAGCTGCATTCTGAGGAAAGGCTGGATAGGTCTAGGATGGAATCCACATCCCCTAGTTTACAGAGCTTTGCAATTGTGCAATAAAGACTTCTGAACTCAGCTGAAAATGATATTTTGTTTAATAGGTTGATTTAGTGCTTTACCTCCATAGTCAGCAGCTAAGATCATGCATGGATGGTCAGTTATCCCAGCTATACAGTTCCTGAGCAAGCACCCTAGAGGTAGTTTACACATACCCAGTCCTCATTTTTCAATTCTAACTGACAATACTGTTCTTAAATCAGCAAAAGAGTACAGACCAATTTTTCATGACCAATTTTTCAAGAAAGAAATGTGCCGCACACGAGGATGGATCATTGATCTGCTTCACTGTGACAAGCTACCTACACTGGACCATAATGCATAGCTATGGATCATTCCCAATTTTTTCAAGAAAGAATCAAGAAAGAAATGTGCCGCACACATGAAGATGGATCAAGGGTGTGCTTCATTGTGACAAGCTACCTACACTGGACCATAATGCATAGCTATGGATCATTACCAATTATTCAAGAGGAAATGTGCTGCACACATTAAGATGGATCAAGGGTGTGCTTCATTGTGACAAGCTACCTACACTGGACCATAATGCATAGCTATGGATCATTACCAATTATTCAAGAGGAAATGTGCTGCACACATGAAGATGGATCAAGGGTGTGCTTCATTGTGACAAGCTACCTACACTGGACCATAATGCATAGCTATGGATCATTACCAATTATTCAAGAGGAAATGTGCTGCACACATTAAGATGGATCAAGGGTGTGCTTCATTGTGACAAGCTACCTACACTGGACCATAATGCATAGCTATGGATCATTACCAATTATTCAAGAGGAAATGTACCGCACACATGAGGATGGATCAAGGGTGTGCTTCATTGTGACAAGCTACCTAGACTGGACCATAATGCATAGCTATGGATCATTACCAATTATTCAAGAGGAAATGTGCTGCACACATGAGGATGGATCAAGGGTGTGCTTCATTGTGACAAGCTACCTAGACTGGAGCATAATGCATAGCTATGGATCATTCCCAATTTTTTCAAGAAAGAATCAAGAAAGAAATGTGCCGCACACATGAAGATGGATCAAGGGTGTGCTTCATTGTGACAAGCTACCTACACTGGACCATAATGCATAGCTATGGATCATTACCAATTATTCAAGAGGAAATGTGCTGCACACATTAAGATGGATCAAGGGTGTGCTTCATTGTGACAAGCTACCTACACTGGAGCATAATGCATAGCTATGGATCATTACCAATTATTCAAGAGGAAATGTGCTGCACACATGAGGATGGATCAAGGGTGTGCTTCATTGTGACAAGCTACCTAGACTGGACCATAATGCATAGCTATGGATCATTACCAATTATTCAAGAGGAAATGTGCTGCACACATGAGGATGGATCAAGGGTGTGCTTCATTGTGACAAGCTACCTACACTGGAGCATAATGCATAGCTATGGATCATTACCAATTTTTCAAGAGGAAATGTGCCGCACACATGAGGATGGATCAAGGGTGTGCTTCATTGTGACAAGCTACCTACACTGGAGCATAATGCATAGCTATGGATCATTACCAATGATTCAAGAGGAAATGTACCGCACACATGAGGATGGATCAAGGATCTGTGACAAGCTACCTACACTAGGCCAGAATGCATAGCTATGGATGCAAATACATGTAGTTTTATAACCTTGGGGCCTTCTACACCTTTGTTTCAGTTGAATGGCCATCAAATGAAGAATAAGTTTACATAACACTATTTAAGTTTGATTTATTCGGCAAATGGGCATAATATGATTCACAAATGATAAATAGAGTGGTACTTTAAATAGCCAAATAAAAATCAAAATATACAAAATATACACATTAGGCTTAGCATTACTACTTTCTACCGATAGACATAGAAATTAGAAATTTAGATAATAAAAAATTTGTGATTTAATTTACTTTATTAAATATTTTGAGATTTTTTGACAAACATTTACGAGGTAATCAGACAGTGGTTTTCCTTATTCTTATCAATGCTTACACAAGTAGTTTTGTGACTTAACATGCCAGTCACGGGGCCAGTCAACAACTTTTCAGTCAAGTTGGGATAGAACCACAACTACCTGGGTGTTAACCTGTAATATGAGTAGATAATGTGTCTAGCTCAAGGACTAAACTCTTGATTCAGAATCCAACAAACTACCCTTCAGCCACAACATACCCCACTATTTATGAGTAGAAATATCTGATAATAGCTTCCATTTTCAATAGTCATTAAAGAACAACTTCAGAATTTCTATGACGTTATACTAAACTATAAAACTGATATCCTTAAAAAAATCCAGTAAATATTTTAAAACCAAGATAAAATAACAACAAGCAATCACTATCAACAGAGGAGCTAAAGGTCATGAGAAATGCTTTTCGCAAATGTGAAAACAAGAAAGTGTAGATAATACAATCTTTCATCTTCTTCCTGAATCCATCATTCAATCCTCTACCAATATTATGTGGCTGTACATGCCAGTCTGGGTCGGACCTGGTGGGAAACATTAAATGTAGACAGGTTTCTCATCATGTAGCTCTGACAAATAATACACACTTAACAAAGGGTTATAAAAATACTGCACTTTGACTAGTACAAAGGAAGATGTCAATTTACTTACATGAACAATAAAATATTGCTAAATTGTCTTTAAAAAGAAAAAAATGCTCTATAAAGACAAATACCTCAAAACATGCAAAAGATACAGTATAAATGGCAAAACAATAGTTGCCACTATTTGCACACAACGTAAAAATATGCTGGTATTGTCTGCAATTGTGTGAATTCATTCATGATATCGAAGGACAATTATGAGAAATTGATAGCACCACTGCTCATCGAAAATTATTGTCGCAATGAACTTATTTTTGTAGCGATTATCTGGCAATTTCATCCAATACATGCTTTTGCATACATGACCATAATACATGTAAAATACATAAACATGTTCTACAGAGTTTAATATTCAAAGGTTTGTTCACAAAGCATGTTATTCATTATTGTAATCAACCTCAAAATAACATCAAATTTGTTCTTAAATGCCTTAATCAAATGACAGCTTGCAGAATTCTCCTTAACTCCAGTATTGCAGTTTTTAACGCCAACTTTTTCATTCTGACTCCAATTTTTTGGAAATCCCCAATAGTAAAGTATAGGAAGAAATCCAACATTTTAGGAAATACCTCATTTTTACTCCAGTTTTCAAACTCCAAATGAGAACTCTGAGCTTGACTTGATTCTAATAAACCACATTGTTAAGGAAAATGTATACAAAATCAAAGACAATAACTATGACTGAGTTAGACTATTAGGCATACTTCGTCAATCTAATTTCTCTTCCTTAATCCCTGCCTTTGCTGGAACATCCGTGGCAAAACTTACATGTTCTTGATCAATTTTTTCATCAGGTTTATCCTGATTTAGTCTTGTATCAATTGCTGTGTTTTGAAAAGCCTGAGAAGGTATAGCACCTGTGGAAAGTCTATGATCATTTATATTTTCATTATGCTGGGAAATGGTGTCCGCAGACATCATCCTTGATGATTCATTGGGAGGGTTTGTGGGATGCCCCCATGGTCGTTGACCGTATGGGTATGGAAAACCATGACCAGAAAATTCACCATTTACACCTGAAAATGGCCCACCTATTTGGGGTCGTGAAAATTCTTTACTATACTGGTATTTCCCAAAAGAATCAAGATCTTGGGCCATCATTTGTGAAAAACTTGGCATAGGTGGCCGAAAATGGTTAGATGGATTAAAACTGTTATGATTAAATCCATTTGTGTAATGTTGATAATCAGATTGTGGTATACGACCAGGGTAAGGTGGGTATGGGTGCTTTGGAAATGCATTTGGTTGATAGCTTGGATTTCCTGAGGTGTGCTGTTGACCCATATGGTTTTCAGAGGGATGTGAATGAACAGAAATAGGTATATTGTTACCATTTAGCTGTGGGTATGATTCATTTGTGGGGACATCAGATGGACTTTCCAACTTAGGCTTACTTTCATCTGCAGAAGTGACAGTAGAAGAAGGTTTAGAGTTTGATTTTCTTTTTCTCGTTGGTTTCGGTTTGGCCACGTTTTCAATACCTGGTTCTGTTTTTATGACAGGACTGCTGAATTCTTCTTCTTCATAAGCACCTTCCTTAACAATACCACATAATGCATCATTGAACTGCAATGGCTGACCACCAGTGAATGTTTGACCAGTCAAATTAACCATTCCATAGTTAGACTGCTGCTGATTGGCCACTTTATTGACCATTCCATAAAGTCCCTGTAAAAAGCTATTTGATTGGTCGCTAGGGTTGTTTCCATCTTGAGACAAGCTGCCTGACTGGTCAGCATTCAGGTACTGAGAAAAAGAGGACATAGTCGATTGGTTCTGAGAACGTGATGGTTCCCTAAAATCCTCTGGTTCCCGCTTCACTGTTGGAAATTGCTGCAGTTTAGGCATACAAGAGAAGTCCACATCTTGTGGTTCTTGTTTAATGAATGGAACACAATTCACTTGACTAGGAGACTGAGTAGAGCTGACTGGTGGGGAACTTGTAGTTGTGGTCTGAGCATTTTGGTCAGGTACTTGTTGTAGGTGAGGTAAAACTGGCGACTGAGTTTCTGGTTGTGAATGATTTGAGAGAGAATTCAATGATAAACTTCTGGACAACGGTACATTGCTTTGAGACTGCTGAGTTGTTGGCAAGCTACTACTGGAAACACTCTGTGTTAGGGTGGGTTTTACTTTTGGAGGTCTCCCCCTTTTCTTTTTAGTTGTATTTGTTTTGTCTGAATTCAATCCCTGAGATGAACTATTTGAACACTGAGACATACTACTTTGCTCACTATCTAAAGGCTCCTGTTTAATCTGTGGCACAGATATTCCATTCAAATTTGGTAGATCAGGACAATCTTCAGTCTTTACATGTGGAACAACCTCGTAATTTCCCTGAGTGAACTGAGCCAGAAGTGAATCCGCCGCCTGGTTGATCTGTGCTTCCATTTCACCAGGGGTAATTCCCTCCTCGTAACCTTCGGTTTTTGGCTCCTTCTTTGCAGTTTTCAAGGTCAGATCAGGGAAACAGACCTCAGAGTCTTCCAGACTTGGTATCTTCCCGTTCAAGTGATCTCGGTATTTTTTCAGGGCCTCATAGAAGGGGACCTTGTCTACGGCCCTGGGGAGCTGACTACATCTGGCACTGGAGGATGGCATCACAAATACTGCCTGCAATGTTCATACATTATAATATAAGTCGCCTATCACAGAAACCTGTCTTCTGGCTTTGACACAAACTAGTCTGTACAGAAAAACAAAAGAATGCTAGAAGCTTGAAACCAAGCTTAAACATGGAGTATGGTAGCGAAAACAAATGTGCTAATAGACTCTGCAACAATCTTTTCGCATATGCGAAAAGCTGATTTCTCATTATGTGGCTTAAATGTTTCAGGTACTATTAATCAAATGTTGAAATCCCAATTCTGTTTAGAGAAAATAAATATAGTGTACCAGTAATCATTTAATTACTGTTTGATAATCATGGACTGTTGCCTTTACATACGACTGAGCTGATATTTTTCCTCACTGGATAACAAACTGTAAGCCAGAGGACCAATGGTCCTGTAAACGCTCACCTGAGTCTGCTGCATATACCAATAAACATGTTTGAATATTATGGTATTTAACCCCTGTGCAGCGGCAGATGAAGCCCTTGGGCCCTTTTCTTTTTTCAGACAAATCAATATTCTGTCCATGGATGCTTCACGCCAAGTTTCATTAAAATCAATCTATTGGTTTCAGAGAAGAAGATATTTGAAGGGTTTTTACCATATATGCATAATGGGCATGGTGGCCATCTTGGTCATGTGACTTAGATTATTAATATACACATTGGTTCCCCCATCCTATAGATGCTTCACATAAAATTTGGCTTCAATTGGCCAAGTGGTTTTAGAGGAGAAGATGTTTGAATATTATGGTAATATACATGTATATTGCCCCGGGGTGTGGACATATGAGCCCTTAGGTCCATTTTTTTCAGAATCATTAATATTTAGTCCTACTACCCATTTCCTGCAAGATTTTCACCTCAAATGACTTTTTAAAAGTTTTCCCCATTCCAATGCATTGGCGACCAATGTTGACCTTGTCGTAAAATAGGTCAAGGTCACCACAGGGTCATGATTTATATATACATTGTAGTACTTCAGCCATTGGTGCTTCATACCAAGTTTCTTTGAAATCAGTCCTCAAAATTCGGAGAAGAAGATTTTTGAAGGGTTTTTACCATATATGGGCATGGCAGCCATCTTGGTTATGTGAACTAGATAATTTATATATACATTAATTCCCCCATTTCATAGATGCTTCACATACAATTTGGCTTTGATTCGCCAAGCGGTTTCAGAGGAGAAGATGTTTGAATTTCCCTATTCAAATGCATTGGCGACCTATGTTGACCTTGCCATAAAAAAGGTCAAGGTCACCACAGGGTCATGATTTATATGCACATTGTAGTACTAAAGCCATCGATGCTTCATGCCAAGTTTCTTTGAAATCGATCCACCTGTTCTGGAGAAGAAGATTTTTGAAGGGTTTTTACCATATATGGGCATCGCGGCCATCTTGGTCATGTGACCTGGATTATTTATATACACACTGATTACCCCTTCCTATTGATGCTTCACATAAAATTTGGCTTTGATTGGTCAAGCGGTTTCAGAGGAGATGATGTTTGAATATTATGGTAATATACATGTATATTGCCCCGGGGTGGGGGCATATGAGCCCCTGGGGTCCAATTTTTTTCAGAATCATTAATATTCAGTCCTACTGCCCATTTCCTGCAAGACTTTCACTTTAAATGACTTTAAATGACATTTTAAAAGTTTTCCCCATTCAAATGCATTGGCGACCTATGTTGACCTTGCCGTAAAATAAGTCAAGGTCATCACAGGGTCATGATTTATATATACATTGTAGTGCTTGAGCCATCAATGCTTCATGCAAAGTTTCGTTGAAATCAGTCCACCGGTTCTGGAGAAGAAGATTTTTGAAGGGTTTTTACCATATATGGGCATGGCGGCCATCTTTGTCATGTGACCTGGATTTCTTATATACACATTGGTTCCCCCTTCCTATAGATGCTTCATTTAAAATTTGGCTTTGGTTGGCCAAGCGGTTTCAGAGAAGAAGATCTTTGAAATTGTGGACGGACGACGGACGGACGCCGGATCATGGCCATCCTATAAGCTCACCTTGTGAGCCTAACGGCTCAGGTGAGCTAACAATGGCCAGGATCTTGTACAATCAAATGAACCTTTGCGTGAGAAAACCAACAATTAAGATTCCTTCAAGGTCTGACACAAACCAGGCTGTACAGTCACAGAAGCAGGCTAGAACCTGAAATTTGGGATTTAAGAAGAAGGATTCTACTATCTACTACCGTAATATAGCAAAAACAAAGATGCTAGTCAGCTGAGCAGTTAGTGCGCCTTTGGTTTCTCATATGCAAATAGTTGGTTTTCTGGCGGGATGGGGGGGGGGGGGCTCAAATGTTAGTTTGAAACTTACTGTTTCTGTTTAAATAGAGAACCAGAGGACCAATGGTCCTGTAAACGCTCACCTGAGATCTGCAGCATATACCAATAAACATGTTTGAATATTATGGTATTTAATCCCAGTGCAGGGGCAGATGAAGCCCTTGGGCCATTTTCTTTTTCAGAATAATCAATATTTTGTCCATTTGCCAATTTCCTGCTGGCTTTTTCCTTCAAATCACATTTTAACAGTTATTCCCATTCAAATGCATTGGCAACCCATGTTGACCTTGCCATAAACTGGGATAAGGTCATCACAGGGTCATGATTTATATATACATTGTAGTACTTGAGCCATCGATGCTTCAAGCCAAGTTTCCTTGAAATCTGTCCACTGGTTCCGGAGAAGAAGATTTTTGAGAGATTTTTACCATATATGGGCCTGGCGGCCATCTTGGTCATGTGACCTGGATTATCTATATATACATTGATTACCCCATCCTTTAGATGCTTCACATAAAATTTGGCTTTGATTGGTTAAGTGGTTTCAGAGGAGCACATGTTTGAATATTATGGAGATATACAAGTATACTGCCCCGGGGTGGGGGCATATGAGCCCCTGTTGTCCATTTTTGTCAGAATCATTAACAGTCAGTCCTTTAGCCCATTTCCTGCAAGACTTTCACTTTAAATGACATTTTAAAAGTTTTACCCATTCAAATGTATTGGTGACCTATGTTGACCTTGCCATAAAATAGGTCAAGGTCATCACAGGGTCATGATTTATATATACATTGTAGTGCTTTAGCCATCGATATTTCATGCCAAGTTTCATTGAAATTGGTCCAACGGTTCCAGAGAAAAAGATTTTTGAAGGGTTTTTACCATATTTGGGCATGGCGGCCATCTTGGTCAAGTGACCTGGATTATTTATATACACATTGGTTATCCCTTCCTATTGATGCATTACATAAAATTTGGCTTTGATTGGTCAAGTGGTTTTAGAGGAGCAGACGTTTGAATATAGTGAAGATATACATGTATATTGCCCCGGGGTGAAGCACATGAGCCCCTGGGGTCCAATTTTTTTCAGAATCATTAATATTCAGTCCTACTGCCCATTTCCTGCAAGACTTTCCTTTTAAATGTCATTTTAAAAGTTTTCCCCATTCAAATACATTGGCGACCTATGTTGACCTTGCCGTAAAATAGGTCAAGGTCATCACAGGGTCATGATTTATATATACATTGTAGTGCTTTAGCCATCGATGCTTCATGCCAAGTTTCATTGAAATTGGTCCACCGGTTCCAGAGAAAAAGATTTTTGAAGGGTTTTTACCATATATGGGCATGGCGGCCATCTTGGTCATGTGACCTGGATTATTTATATACACATTGGTTATCCCTTCCTATTGATGCTTTACATAAAATTTGGCTTTGATTGGTCAAGCGGTTTCAGAGGAGAAGACATTTGAATAAAGTGAAGATATACATGTATATTGCCCCAGGGTGGGGGCACATGAGCCCCTGGGGTCCAATTTTTTTCAGAATCATTAATATTCAGTCCTACTGCCCATTTCCTGCAAGACTTTCACTTTAAATGACATTTTAAAAGTTTTCCCCATTCAAATGCATTGGTGACTTATGTTGACCTTGCTGTAAAATAAGTCAAGGTCATCACAGGGTCATGATTTATATATACATTGTAGTGCTTGAGCCATCAATGCTTCATGCAAAGTTTCGTTGAAATCAGTCCACCGGTTCTGGAGAAGAAGATTTTTGAAGGGTTTTTACCATATATGGGCATGGCGGCCATCTTTGTCATGTGACCTGGATTTCTTATATACACATTGGTTCCCCCTTCCTATAGATGCTTCATTTAAAATTTGGCTTTGGTTGGCCAAGCGGTTTCAGAGAAGAAGATCTTTGAAATTGTGGACGGACGACGGACGGACGCCGGATCATGGCCATCCTATAAGCTCACCTTGTGAGCCTAACGGCTCAGGTGAGCTAACAATGGCCAGGATCTTGTACAATCAAATGAACCTTTGCGTGAGAAAACCAACAATTAAGATTCCTTCAAGGTCTGACACAAACCAGGCTGTACAGTCACAGAAGCAGGCTAGAACCTGAAATTTGGGATTTAAGAAGAAGGATTCTACTATCTACTACCGTAATATAGCAAAAACAAAGATGCTAGTCAGCTGAGCAGTTAGTGCGCCTTTGGTTTCTCATATGCAAATAGTTGGTTTTCTGGCGGGATGGGGGGGGGGGGGGCTCAAATGTTAGTTTGAAACTTACTGTTTCTGTTTAAATAGAGAACCAGAGGACCAATGGTCCTGTAAACGCTCACCTGAGATCTGCAGCATATACCAATAAACATGTTTGAATATTATGGTATTTAATCCCAGTGCAGGGGCAGATGAAGCCCTTGGGCCATTTTCTTTTTCAGAATAATCAATATTTTGTCCATTTGCCAATTTCCTGCTGGCTTTTTCCTTCAAATCACATTTTAACAGTTATTCCCATTCAAATGCATTGGCAACCCATGTTGACCTTGCCATAAACTGGGATAAGGTCATCACAGGGTCATGATTTATATATACATTGTAGTACTTGAGCCATCGATGCTTCAAGCCAAGTTTCCTTGAAATCTGTCCACTGGTTCCGGAGAAGAAGATTTTTGAGAGATTTTTACCATATATGGGCCTGGCGGCCATCTTGGTCATGTGACCTGGATTATCTATATATACATTGATTACCCCATCCTTTAGATGCTTCACATAAAATTTGGCTTTGATTGGTTAAGTGGTTTCAGAGGAGCACATGTTTGAATATTATGGAGATATACAAGTATACTGCCCCGGGGTGGGGGCATATGAGCCCCTGTTGTCCATTTTTGTCAGAATCATTAACAGTCAGTCCTTTAGCCCATTTCCTGCAAGACTTTCACTTTAAATGACATTTTAAAAGTTTTACCCATTCAAATGTATTGGTGACCTATGTTGACCTTGCCATAAAATAGGTCAAGGTCATCACAGGGTCATGATTTATATATACATTGTAGTGCTTTAGCCATCGATATTTCATGCCAAGTTTCATTGAAATTGGTCCAACGGTTCCAGAGAAAAAGATTTTTGAAGGGTTTTTACCATATTTGGGCATGGCGGCCATCTTGGTCAAGTGACCTGGATTATTTATATACACATTGGTTATCCCTTCCTATTGATGCATTACATAAAATTTGGCTTTGATTGGTCAAGTGGTTTTAGAGGAGCAGACGTTTGAATATAGTGAAGATATACATGTATATTGCCCCGGGGTGAAGCACATGAGCCCCTGGGGTCCAATTTTTTTCAGAATCATTAATATTCAGTCCTACTGCCCATTTCCTGCAAGACTTTCCTTTTAAATGTCATTTTAAAAGTTTTCCCCATTCAAATACATTGGCGACCTATGTTGACCTTGCCGTAAAATAGGTCAAGGTCATCACAGGGTCATGATTTATATATACATTGTAGTGCTTTAGCCATCGATGCTTCATGCCAAGTTTCATTGAAATTGGTCCACCGGTTCCAGAGAAAAAGATTTTTGAAGGGTTTTTACCATATATGGGCATGGCGGCCATCTTGGTCATGTGACCTGGATTATTTATATACACATTGGTTATCCCTTCCTATTGATGCTTTACATAAAATTTGGCTTTGATTGGTCAAGCGGTTTCAGAGGAGAAGACATTTGAATAAAGTGAAGATATACATGTATATTGCCCCAGGGTGGGGGCACATGAGCCCCTGGGGTCCAATTTTTTTCAGAATCATTAATATTCAGTCCTACTGCCCATTTCCTGCAAGACTTTCACTTTAAATGACATTTTAAAAGTTTTCCCCATTCAAATGCATTGGTGACTTATGTTGACCTTGCTGTAAAATAGGTCAAGGTCATCACAGGGTCATAATTTATATACACATTGTAGTGCTTGAGCCATTGATGCTTCATGCTAAGTTTCGTTGAAATCGGTCCACTGGTTCGGAAGAAGATTTTTGAAGGGTTTTTACCATATATGGGCATGGCGGCCATCTTGGTCATGTGACCTGGATTTCTTATATACACATTGGTTACCCCTTCCTATAGATGCTTCATTTAAAATTTGGCTTTGATTGGCCAAGCGGTTTCAGAGGAGAAGATCTTTGAAATTGTGAACGGACGACGGACGCCGGACGGACGGACGGACGCCGGATCATGGCCATCCTATAAGCTCACCTTGTGAGCCTAACGGCTCAGGTGAGCTAATAAAAATAAAGAGAGATTACATTACTTACTGTTTCAGTTCCTGGTAGAGGTTCAGGTTGTTTACCAAAGTAGAAGTTCTTGTGACCAACAAATATCTCATATATACCTGCATCAACAAATTACCATAAGTAACAATCATAAACTAAGTCCATAAATGAGCCGCCTCATGGGAAAAACAATAACAGGGTTCATACAGGCAAGGACAATTAAAATTCAAGGACTTTTCAAGGACAAGTCTTCAGATTTTCAAGGACTAGTTGATGGATAATTTTATACTTGTTAATTCTTGCACTGTTATTCACAGGTAGTATTTGCAGTCTGTGAATCAAAATCTGGTACTTCTTCCAAATTACAAGCATGACAGTACGCCTTGAATTTACTGTCCGTTTGCTTTACCCATGGATACCAACACAAGGGAAGCAACCTAGAAATACAATATCTGGTAATTTCGGCCCAAAACAATTTCCTCCTTGACTGTCCCACTCAGCATGTTTATAACGCTGTTGCGTGTCTGCTTTTGCTAAAAAAATTGCTGATTTTGCTTCGAAAAGTCAAAATATCACTTTAAGATTGTTTCCAGCTATCTGGCAGCTGTCTAGAACACAAGAAAAGATGAAAATCAAGTACCTTTCAAGGTCTATGCTCAGTTTCCAAGCACTTTTCAAGGCAAATTTTGTTTTCAAGGACTTTTCAAGTCTGCCCTTCAAGTACTTTTCAAGCCTGTGCGAACCCTGAATAATGTGGTTTCCGACCAGGTCCGACACAAACCGACCTGTACAGTCACAGAAAAGAGCTAGAAGCTTGAAATTTCGGATTTAAGTAGAAGAGGAACTGTACTATCCGAGTAGTGAAAACAAAGGCGCTGATCAGCTTCGCAATTACTGCGAAGCTGCTCTGCACCTTTGTTTTCGCCTAGGCAGATTATTGGTTTTCCCATGTGGCGGCTCATTAATAATTGATTCAAAAATAGATGGATAACTGGTAGTAAACTGGGAATGTGCTCTATTCAGCGGACAGTGCACTTGTTTTCAAAGTTGCCTCAAAATGCCCAATTATAAAATATTAGCACACAAGCCAAAGAGAACATATAAATTACTGAAGACAGCTGGACTACTTGAATAGTGATGTATTCTAAGTGTTCAGTTTAAGTTCACCTACTTAGATATTCTAGTGACAAAACTCATGAAGAATAAATGAGCCGCATCGTGAGAAAACCAGATTTTTGCCTATGCGAAAACAAAGGCGCAGATCAGCCTCACAGTTACAGCGAAGCTGACCAGCGCCTTTGTTTTCGCTAAATGGCTAGAACAATTTCTCTTCTTCTTAAATCTGAAATTTCAAGCTTCTAGCAGTCTTATGTAGATACACAGACCGAAACCCCGAAGACTGGTTTTCTTGCTTCACTTTCTCATTTAGTTCACCTACATGTACTTAGATATTCCAGTGACAAAACACATGAAGCTGGTTGGTGTGCACTGATACATAGATTACCTGGAAATGACTTGAGTGTGACCTATTGGAGCATGTTCACTTTTTAGAATTTAATACCAGAATTTATATAACAAATATATTACAAATTTGAACAGGTCAGGCACAAACTGGCCTGTACAGTCACAGAAGATGGCAAGAGAGTGGAAATTTTAGATTTAGAAAATAGAGGCATTGTATTATCCGTGCAGCAAAAACAAAGGTGCTGATAAGTTACTACGAAGCTGATCTGCGCCTTTGTTTTCACATATGTAAATTGTTGGTTTTCTCATGACACAGCTCATATATAAATATCTACCTTTGCCATTGAAAACCGCTATCTTTGGTTTATATTTGAGTAACTTCTCCGTAAGAATCACTGCTCCTTCTTTTATCTCTTTCCTGCAAAGTGATATAGCACTTCGTTATAAATTGAACATAACAAAAAGATCTGAGAGAAACATTAGAGCTGCTATATGGATGATGGGTGATCAGAATTAACTTAGAATCTAGTATTGTCAAAGGCCTGTTTGGCAGAAACGTATTGATTTAAAAAATGGAATCACAGTTTTTTCTATATGCATATTCATGGCTTAAACTGGAGGGATATTCAATGTCACTTGTCATTTATGACAGCACAACCCTATCCCATTGGAATCATGGGAAATGTTTCTTTTTCTGTTTAGCCCTTGCTAAAAGCTGGTGCTCCAGACAGCCAGAGAGCAAAATCATCACTTTTGCCCACCTACTTGGCTCTTTGTCTATGTTTGTACATGTATGGTGTAAATCACCATGCATGTACATACTGAGGGTACTTTGCAAGTCAAGACCTGGCTAGCCCCAACTTCTAAAGGGCACTTATTAAAGATTTTCTTTGTTTCTGAAACACCCAGCGTGATTAATTTCTCACCTTGTGAGATCAGCACTACCCTTGGTTGTCCTGGCAACAATGTTGGTGAAACCTATCCCATAATCCAACAGTTTGTAATCCTGCATGGCATTCATTGGCTCTGGTATCAGACTCGACAGGTACATACACTTCCCTGAAATATGGCAAGTGGCAGAGTCAGAATGCTGTCTTCACGATGTCTTACTGATGAAAATTGCTTCTGCAGCCAAAGTCAAAAAAATTATTGGTACTGTGAATGAAGCCATCAGCTAAAAAGCAATTTATTATTCACTTTTTCTGTGTGATAAACACAGTTTTGGATGTAACACTGATCACTGCTGGACTACATGTCTATACATTTTACTCTTGTTATAACATGGAATGGATAGCCAACACGGAAATTAGCTTGGACCCCAACAATAGTGTTATAAAGAGATTGTGGTATACTAACAAAATAGTAAATTTTGGTACATTTTTGGTCATCCTTAAATTTTGTTTTAAAGACAAAATTCTAAGATTCTATAACATAGTGACACCTGCAAGGATAATTGCAAAAGATCTCAATCAGACAGCTCCTTTATCCAAAAATTTAGAATAATGAGAAAACCAACATTTTGCATATGCGAAAACAAAGACGCAGATCAGCTTCGCGGTAACCAGTGCCCTTGATTTTGCTACACAGGTAGTACAATTGCTCTTCTTTTCAAATCCAAAATTTCTAGACTCTAGCCATCTGTGCTTGTACAGACCGGTCTGTGTCAGACCTAGTTGGAAACCCAAATTGTTGGTGTTCTCACAAGAATCGATGGCTCATTTATTTCTGTCATGATTCTTACAAAAATGGTTGCCGGGTCCAGCATAGTGATGACCCACATAGGCGGCAAACAGTCCCGGGTTGATACCAACCTGAAATATACACTAAATTGCATGATCATGGTATTCAACATTTATTGTAAGATAGGACAGAGATTTTGTCAGTCATGCATAAGCTAAGCCATAAAACTTGAAAATTGCAATTTTTTGCTGTCTTTAATAAATATGACTATGAATCCAAAAATCTTAGGTTCAGATCGTCTCCTGGTCGTGTCCTTTATCAAGACTCATTTACTTGTCTGAGTACTGGTTCTATCCAGGAAATATTCACTCCAACCCAACACAATTAAGTGACTGATAAATTGAGAATAAAATCAAGCAATTTACGTACAATGACAATGTCTAGGTCAGGAGCTAAATGGTCCGGCAGTAATCTAGCGGCAACCTCTTCTTCACTCATCCCCTTAAACCTGTCTCTCTTCTTCTTCACGACAGTCACATGATCTGTGATCTTCTCCTGCTTCAGTTTCCTGGGCTGACCAGGGGCTTTCTTCTTCTTCTTGGATGGGGAGCCACTAGCCAAAGAGGAAGGAAATGGGTTAAATGCGCAGTGATATTAGAAAATTTGATTGTTGCAAATACACATGTATATAAAAGTTAAGACGCTTGGAAAATTTAGAGCATATGTCTTTTAAAATGATAAAGTTACTGTAATGATGCCTATTTTCAAATAGAGACGCCACAAATAGCAAATCACAAATGAAACAACATCATAACTCAAAAGAGCCATCAGGAAGTGTAAATTTGGTATTCAAGGATTCGGTAGTTAAAGTTTTAACTAAAAAGGTTATTTTTTCCTGTCAGAAAAGTTTCAGAATAATCAAGAATTATACATGTATGAGCCGAAACTTGAGAAAACCGGTCTTCGAGGTTTCCAACCAGGTCTGACATAAACTGATCTGTACATCGCAGAAGAAGACTAGACTCACGTAACTTTAGATGTAAGAAGAAGAGGAATGGTACTATGTGTGTAGTGAAAACAAAGGCACTGATCAGCTGTGCACTTACTGCATAGCTGATCTGCCTCCCTGTTCTAACCTAGGCGAAAATCTGGTTTTCTCATGACGCGGCTCATATGGAACACACAAGAGAAATTACCTGTCCAAACCAGGTTCAGTTTTGATATCTAATGGCTCGAGCTTCACATCTTGTGGTTCCATCTTAATGTGTTGCTGTTCAGTCATTATATCTTGTGGCTCTGTTTTTACTGTCACCCCCTCCATTTTTTAACTTGACAATGCTTCTGCCCTTAAAAGGGGCTGCTAATGTTCTGAAAATTATTCTGTCTATTCTACTGTCATCACCAATCCTTCCATGAGGTCACTGTAAAAATCAAGCACAGATAATGTTATTAAACTATGAACCTTTACATTACAGTTCTATCAAATAAAATATAAAGGTTTGATACTTTGGAAGCAGTAAAACATTCAAAGGGAGATAGTATGGACTATATTGCGCAATTTCGGGTAATGAACCCTCGTCAGTAGCCCTTTTTAAACCGGCAACGAACGCCAGACTATAATTGTTCTGCAATTTCGAGAATTTACATGTGGAGTCTAAATCAAAGACATATTCCTAAATTGGGTCAAATAATTAAAAAATGCTTAGAAGTATGTTTCTAAACGTGAGTGTTTTAAAGCAAACATTAAAACATCATGGTAATGTAAACCTCCTTATATACCACTTTTATTTAGTAAAACTGAAGTAAACCATGGAATATCTATTTTTCTTATTTATAATTTATTCTTATCTAGATAGATACTGTGACACCCTCATTTCACAGTATTATGCACAGGGATGCATGCGAGAGAATAAAAGTAAAAAAATTAAAGTGAGCCTTAAAAGAATGACAGTGAGGAAAGAAAAAACTGATGATAGTATTAGATTCTTAGTTATAATGACTTTTTTTATGTGAGATTAAAAGCAGGCTAAAACAATATTTCTCTCTATGGCATTGAATAGTTGATCTTCCTTGTAACGGGTCGTTTCTGCCTTGAGTCATTTCGGTCGTGAGTCAATTCGGCCCTTGGTCGTTTCCGCCAATTTCGGGGTGACGTTTCAGCTTGATTAATATTCAATCCCTTAGTATACTTAATACAAGATCTTTATGTTATACCATGGTACTTGGGTCTATTACAGGGCGAAAAGTTTGCATCTTCATTCCATTTTAAAAAGCGGTAGACAATTTACTCTGGAAATATTGGTCATTTCCATGGCGTCATGGTTTATAAAACAAACACGCAAAAACGGTTTAATTTTAAATTACATAGTTTTCCTTAGTCCTTATCTCAAACCACAGACAAACCAAACAGTACTTTGGAAAAAAAAGTTTACTTCAGAGATTTCTGGAGTAATGCCTGTATCAAATGAGCCGCATCGTGAGAAAACCGGATTTTTGCATAGGCGAAAACAAAGGCGCAGATCAGCTTCGCAGTAACTGCGAAGCTGATCAGCGCCTTTGTTTTCGCCACTCGGATAGTACAATTTCTCTTCTTCCTAAATCCGAAATTTCAAGCTTCTTACCATTTTCTGAGACTGCACAGACCGGTTTATGTCGGACCTGGTCGGAAACCCCGAAGACCGGTTTTCTCGCATCACGGCTCATATAAAACCTGTTAACATTGTATCTAATAGAAAGGTACAAGTAGGCAACGATCAGGAAAAGGCACAATCAGAAAAAGATTCCCACTCCAAAAACCGAGGTGGGAAAAAAACTAAACAATCAGGTACTCCGCAGTCCAGGGTCGAATCTGGCTCAAATTCGAACTCATCCAAGATGTTATGGTAATCTTGTTTCTTCCAAGAATGAAAAATATCCGATCAAAATTGAAGGCGCTAGAGTGGCCACAATACAAAATATTGATTTTTCAAACACTAAAGGGCAGCTAACTCCGCAGTCAGAGGTCGGATCTGGCCGAAAATCAAACTCATCTGAGATATTGTAGTTATTCTTGTTACCTGCAAGAATAAAGAAGATCCACTGAAAAACAAAGATGCTAGAGTGACCACAACACAAAATATTGATTTTTCGAACACTCAAGGGCAGATAAATCCGCCGTCAGAGGTCAGATCTGGTCAAAATTAGAACTCATCCGAGATATTGTAGTTAGCCTTGTTACCTGCAAGAATGAAGAAGATCCAATGAAAAACAAAGATGCTAGAGTGGCCACAACACAAAATATTGATTTTTCATACACTCAAGGGCAGGTAACTCTGCAGTCAGAGGTCGGATCTGGTCGAAATTCGAACTCATCCAAGATATTATGGACATCTTTGTTACTTCCAACAATAAAGAAGATCCGAATAAAAATGAAGGCGCTAGAGTGGCCACAACACTAAATATTGATTTTTCACAGAGTTTCATTTCTAATGGGATCTATCTATCTATCTATCTATCTATCTATCTATCTATCTATCTATCTATCTATCTATCTATCTATCTATCATGCATTTATTAATTCATTCATTCTTTCACTCTCCTTCCTATCTTCTGTACTATGCATTTAATGAAAATGCTAATTGATCTGGTTGGCAAGCTACTCTTTCGTGGGAGGAAATCAATATTGGCCACCGGAATTGCTTCTTTCCCACCTTCTTGCTCATTCGGTCGAGGGTATAACTCAGGCAATATTGTTATAATTTAATCATTTTTAGAAGCTTATAAAATCGTAATTTGCCAGAAATACCACCGAGTTCATACCTTGAGATGAAGAAATGATAACAATCTAAAGATATATGCAAAGCTTTTATGAAATTTTTAATTTTGTTTTCATATATCTGCTTTGAATTCTGTAAGGTCACAACGATAAAAACCAAGTAATTCACCACATACGAATGACCGATGATGTCATTTCGACCGGATTAATGGGAAATTATTTCTGAGACACTAAGAATATGTGAAGCTAGATCTGTGACTACAATACTACCTAAACATCTCACATGCATATATAAATTTATTCATGTATATGTCAATGAAGATGCCTGTACTCAAGAACATCAATTGAGTTATTACTTACCTGATGACTTTCCATATACTTTGAATGAAATGACTCAGGGCTGGATCGACTCACCCAGAAAGTATGACCGAAATGACCACCTACCAAAGCCGCAACGTCCCACCCCCAAAATTGGCCGAAACAACTCAGGCCGAATCGACCCAGGGCCGAAACGACCCTGACTCATCTTGCTAACCTCCCTCTTGAAGGAGTTAAGATTAGGTAAAAGAACAATTTCTGCTGGGAGCCGGTTCCTTAAAACAATTGTCATGAGATTGAACTAATGCATCAGTCATTTGTAACCACTGCTCCCCACCTACCGGGAAGGGTGGGGGATAGCCGGGCTAAAGTGCGCGGCAAATGCTTTTCTAGTGTCCCCGCAGTGCAGGGGAAATGACGGGGTTTTGACATTAGGATCCTTACCCCATGGAGATTTTTTATTACTAAGGGTGGGGCAAAGAGCAAAGTTTTTACCTCCAGTTGGCCCCCTGGGGGTGGGGCTTATAGCAGGGCATTGAAAGCTGAAAGTCATTATCCCCGCCCTTCCCCGTAGGTGGGGGAGCAGTGGTTACAAATGACTGGTGCACAACACCTGTAATAATCAGTATGAGCAACCGAGAGGATTGTATAGGTTGTGGAGAGTGATTCTCTTGGGACACTCAAAAAGTGATAATAGAAGGCAAGGCTAGATAGTGATATCATTTAAAATAGAAGGCTATTGATGCGGTCGGCAAGCTACTCTTTCGTGAGGAAAAATCAATATGGTTAACTAAACAGCTCCTTTCCCACCTTTTTGCTCATTTGGCCGAGGGTATAACTCTGTCAATATCGTTATGATTTAATCATTTTTAGACGCTTATAAAATCATCATTTTTTCAGCTCTAGGTAGTTAGAACTGCCTGAGGTGATGATCAGAAACTGATCGACTCAGTATCAGAAGATAGGAAAAATATTGCTTTTATATTTTCTGCTTTGACATCAGTAAGGCCATAGCGATAAACACCAAGTCATTCACCCTGTACGAATGACCGATGACGTCAATCCGACCAGATCAATTTCACGTCAGAGAAATTTTGGATTTAATTTAGCTGTTATTGTGTCCCCTCCCAAGGTTATCACCGAAAATACATAATCATGCCCGTATATTTAAAATATAACAGGCAGATCACAAGTTCATCAGGCTCTGCTCAAGCCAGGATTTAAGTAGTGTACCTCAATCGAGGTTTTGTACCTCCATTGAGGTTTGAAAATGTGCATAAAATCGCTTATATTGAGGAAAACAAATAGCTAATGCAAAAATTGCAGCATCATTCCTGGCCAATGTTGCTTGCAAAATATGCAGCTTTCTAATGAAACATTTCTCAGCAAAATCTGTTGGATATTTTTTTGCAAATTCCTCTATTTCATAAGTGGAAGGGGTAATTTTTTAGATTTAAAACAATATTCTGCAATGTATGACATATTTTGAATAGTGCAACAGTGTTTCTACTGCTTTTTGTATATTTTATACCTTTTTTCATAAGAATATCATTATTTTGATGTTTAAAATTGCTGAATTGCTGTTAAACAAAAATTGAAAACAAGTATAAGCTTTCTCCAAAACATGAAACCAAGAATGCAAACCACTTATCCCTGATGTCAGTGGCAGAAACCAGTGTTTAAGTTAATCAGAAAGACATCAGTGGAGGACAGAAATGTAACTTCTGGGAGTTAGAAAGAAGATTTTAACATTCTCACTAAAATTATGTGTGGGAATTGTCATAAATCAGTGGTAACATTAGGGAAAAAAACATGTTTTGTAAAATAATTCTCTGATGATTTTCAAAACAGCTGTATCAACTGATCCAGTCGGAATGACATCATCGGTCATTCGTACAAGGTGAATGACTCGGTGTTTATCGCTATGGCCTTACTGAATTTAAAGCAGGAGATACGAAAACAAATTTAAATTATTTTTTTCTTAAAAGCTTTGAAAATATCTTTAGATTGTTTTCATTTCTTCAACTCAAGGTATGAACCCCGTAATATTTCTTGCAAATTATGATTTTATAAGCAACAAAAAATGAAAAAGCATAGAGATAATGACTGAGTTATACCCTCGACCGAATGAGCAAAGAGGCGGGAAAGGAACAGTTCCGGTAACCAATAATGACTTTTTCTCACGAAAGAGTAGCTTCCCAACCGGATCAATAGTGTTTACAAATTTATCATAACAAAATTTTGCAATTTTCAACTTTATACTTCATTTTTTGAAATTCTGCACATTTCTATGCATATTTCAAACCTCAGTGGAGGTTAGAAGGCTCGATTGAGGGGGTCTGCTTAAATACAGTAAAGTAGCGCAAAGTGGCGTAAAGTAGCGCAAAGGGGCGCAAAGTGGCGTAAAGTTGGCGCAAAGTGATGTAGAATGACATAAAACCGTATTATTTATCAAACATGAGGTAAATTATGCACTTTTAGTCATATATATGCATGCATATAGGGATGAGGAGAAGGGGAGGCGGGCGGCGGATTGGGCGCAACACTATGATATAGTCTGATGACCAGAAACTTATTTTTTGAATTATTTTCTGCAATGTTTTGAAATGCAGAAAAATATTTGTGATTGTGTATCATGATGGGTTTGACGGAAGGTAAAGGGGCATTTATTTTATGATGATAGGCCTTTTCTTATGTTCAGATAGGCAATGTCTCTGTTACAAACAACAAAGTAGATCTAAAGTATACCAAGCATGGTGAAATGTGTCAAATATTGATTGGAAATTTTGGTCGTTTTTATTTTTTGCTCTCAGAATTTATATATAAATGGAAAGAAAGAAGAGAGAAATAATTTTCGTGTATTGAAAGTCGTATGTACATTAAGAACATGTGTCTTTAACTCAATAAAAGGTGTGAAAACGTGTGTCATGTTACCGGTAATCGAATTATCAGTCACGCGTCTGTTTGTAAGGTGTTAAAACAATCGGCTACTGTCGTTGAATTAAATTTTGATAGCGCGTGTCATTAATTAGAGATAATCATATCAGGTTTATTATGAGATTAAATGAAACTGAAATTTTTCCTAATTTTGAATTACGGAATGTTTTACACTGGCCTTAGTAGTTCAATGAATGGATAGTGCATCAGAACCTTTTATTGAGTTAAAGACATATGATCTTAACATACAAACGATTTCATGATCTTAATATACAAACGATTTCGAATACACATAATCGTTTTATTTCTTCTTTCTCTCCTTTAACAAACATATACCTCTACAGAATTATAAGAGCAAGAAACGACTACAATTTCCAATCTATATTTGACATACATACATGTATTTCACCTTTTAGTTTGTAGCCTATCTGAGTATCTATCTCTAACATATCAGTATTATGAACATAAAAGGCCTAGCTACCATCATAAAATAAATGCCCCGTACAGGTCTTACGTCAAACCCATCATGATACAAAATCATAAATATTTTTTCTGCACATTAAAACATTGACCAAAATTTGTGCAAAAAGAAGTTTCTGGCTTCAGACTATGTTGCGCTCACCTCTCCACCCCCCCCCCCTCCCCCCTCAGCCCTACATGCCGATTGCATGCATGTAATAGACTAAAAGTGTATCACTTACTTCATATTTGATAAATAATATGGTTTTATGTCATTCTACATCACTTTGCGCCAACTTTACGCCACTTTGCGCCCCTTTACGCTATTTTACGCCACTTTATGCTACTTTACTGTATTTAGTGACATAGGATTGAGGTACACTACCTAAATCCTGGCTTGAGCAGACCCCTGTTCATAGAAAAAGCTCAAAATTTTATTTTTTACACAAATCTTACCCCACCCACCAATTTGCTGAATGTGACAAGATTTGGGATCATTTAGCCAATAGCTTATCGATTTGGGAAACATTTAAATCACACACATTTGACAATTATGATTCTGTTGAGCAATTGCGAAGCTATTTTTTGTAGACTTTGTTTAAATTAGCATGTAAACAGCTATAAATTTTGTCAATTAACATCTGAACAGGTGCTTTGTTGTCAAACATTAACTTTATCTTTTGATTGGTTCAATATTTTTGGACTATCCAATGAAATATCTTGTTCTTGTTGGTAAAATTTGCTAGTGGTTCAATTGTCGTGGAGATGGTAACTGGACAACTCTGCCCATAACAAACTCGGCCCATGACGAAATCGGCCCATTACAAACTCGGTCCATTAAAAATGAATTAACCGTGTTTCATTTATTTACTAATTTATTTCATTTTATTTTATTTATTTATTAAAATTTTTTAAGATTAAAAATGAATTAACCGTGTTTTATTTATTTACTAATTTATTTTATTTATTTATTTATTTATTTATTTATTTATTTATTTATTTATTTATTTATTATTTTGCATTATCTACTGGTTCCCAGCTTACTAAAATCAATACTGGAAAATACAGGTAACCAATATAGATTTTTTCTCAAGGCGGGGGAGGGTTTGGTTACCTGTATTTCCAATATTGATTATGTGTAAGCTGGGAACCAGCAGATAATGCAAAAATGGTGAAAAGTTAAGCTCAAGCTCTGATACAAATATCACAGTTTCACAGGAAAATGATTTCAAGTCTTAACCGCCAGAGAGATAGTCAATAAAAGATAAGAAAAGAGGGACCAGGAATCGATGCAATTAAATCTAAAATCCCAAAATAGACACCAGGTGGGAAAGAAAATACATAATCATTACGAAACATTTTTCCGACAACACACTCGAAAAGCAGAATGACTAGCTCTTTTCCAACAAGCTAGCCATCCAGGTAAGTTTCAACCAAAACCAAAGGCAACGAGCATAACCGAGAGGCAGGCACAACAAATAGTCGTATCATGAAGTATAACCACTTTCCCTGGGACTTCGATTGCCGTTTTTACTGGGACAACGCCGAAAACCATTTTATCTATCTATCTCTATATGATTGTAACAAACAGCCGAGCCAAGCCACAGAAACCCCGTCGGTGGAAAAGCATGCTCATCCACCAAGGGTGGTTTACTGCGCTATATACCTAACACTTACTCTAATCACAAAGTTTCGAGCTTCTAATTTGCATATTACTACCCGCTAATATGCCGCTAATACGTTGCACCAACGTATTCTACAAGGGAGACTATCCCGTTACATTACTTCCCCCTCCGAGAAGACTCGCCCCGAGTCTTGGCCTGGGGACTACATGGGTAAGGCAACTCCGTTCTGGCAGTTGTCATCATCCCACCGCTGCCACCAAATGTAACGAACAGCCGAGCCAAGCCACAGAAACCCCGTCGGTGGAAAAGCATGCTCATCCACCAAGGGTGGTTTACTGCTCTATATACCTAACACTTACTCTAATCACAAAGTTTCGAGTTTCTAATTTGCATATTACTACCCGCTAATATGCCGCTAATACGTTGCACCAACGTATTCTACAAGGGAGACTATCCCGTTACATGATTCTAAACCCTCTTTCGAGTATTATTAGAATTTTGCGTGTTTGCGCATGGTGTGTTAGTAAGAAAGTTAAAAAGTGAAGAGGAGATAAAAAGTGTGAGAGTGAGTTTAGAATAAAAGATGAGTGTTAGGTGTTAGTAAGATAGAGTTTAAAAGCAGATTAAAACAGCATTTCCTTACGGGTGTATATGATTGATCTTACTGACTCCTGCTTTGAAGGAGTCAAGATCAGAAACAAGGACAAGATCAGCTGGTAACTTGTTCCACAGAACAACAGTCATAGGGAAAAATGAGTATTGGTAATAACGGGTAGATGTATGAATTTGCCTGTACGAAAGAGAGTGCATGTGACGGGTGTACACTTCCGGATGCACAAAATATGACGGGAGCGGTATGGCAACAAGCCCATATACGATTTTGTAAAACATTGTAAGGCGCGCGTCTATGCGTCTGTTCTCAAGAGACCGCCATCCAAGGTTGCCCAACATAGCCTTCACACTACTTTGCGTAGAGTAGTCATTTGACACCCATCTAGCTGCCCTTCTCTGAACAAAATCGATTTTTTTTTATTATTTTCTTTTGTATGGGGGCTCCACACTGCCGAGGCGTATTCGACCTGTGGGCGGACTAGAGTATTATAAGCCATTGTTCTTATATCATTTTTACTGGGGACATCCTCCATTTTATGAAGAAAGAAAATAAGATAAAAACAAACAAGACTGATCTTATTTTTAAACGCTGTTTAGTTTAGTTAATACAATGAATCTTAACCAATAATAAATTTCTTATTTCTCAGAATATTATCGCTGTTCTCAAAGGACCAAAAGGAAATTATGGTCTGCACTATGGATGATGTATGGGGAGAACGTTTAGTGCCATCACACTGCACAGCAACAGCTGCAGTAATACACTTAGCAAACAAAAAATGAGTTTCTTTAAGAGCATTATCCCTCATCAATGAGGGGAGGGGATTTTTAGTCTCACAAATGGAAAAGAGGTTACCTAGCAGTTCAGTTGCTCAGAACAATCTATATGACAGAAAGTTTCTATGAGGATGTGTGCTCTAACTTGCTCAAAACAGACAATGTTTCTATGAGGCTATGTTTTCTAGCACAAGTACACGTATGCACACTCTCTCAAGTTGTTTACACCAAAATTATTTGCTCCTGTTGTCTGCAATTTATGATCATTTATGATAATTGGTCAATCCCTGGTGGCTAGCCTAACTGATTATTGCTTCAAATGCAGGGTTTTGGAAAATAATCCACACCATCAATGACCTTCCATCGTGACCTCACGAGTCGAAGGCGAGTGAAAGGTCATGATGAAAAATCACTCATGTAGATTAATTTCTAGAACTAGAACTATAGCTCTAAGGATTTGTGCTTGTGTCTGATTGTATAAGATGTTTTACCCATGCAGGAGATGTACTTTGCATTTAGCTAAAGCCGGGAAATGTGCTACCGTGAATCTCTAAAGCCACGCACCGGTCTTGCAATGCCAAGATAGAAATCAAATGCTGTCCTCACTACTGTATTCACCATTTTTGCATTATCTACTGGTTCCCAGCTTACATATAATCAATATTAGAAATACAGGTAACCAAAACCCCCCTGAGCGAAAAATCAATAATCCAAGGGTTTTTTTGGTTACCTGTGTTTCCAGTATTGATTTTAGTAAGCTGGGAACCAGTAGATAATGCAAAAGTGGTGAATATATGCTTTGTAGGCCAAAAGCACTGTTGTGCTTTTGTTAAATAAATTATTGTCTATTGTCTATTGCCATAAGATGTGTTCTACTTTCTTTTTCTTTTATGTTCTCAAGTACTGATCGTGTGAGCGAGGAAAAATGAAATAGTAACTTTGTGTTACTGATCGTTCCAAGGCGATACTTCTGTGGTGGTTCTTTTTGTTTTATGTCTTGGTGTTTAAAAACATTTTGTGCTGTTGGCGCCTTATGTATGTTTTCATATTTTTAGTTAAGTTAAGGTAACTGAGTGGCCACCTATTGGGAAAATAGCTGCTCATTCGGCTTACGATATGTTTCATGGTATAAGTACCTGATTGTTGGTTTGGTTTTTTCCCACCTCGGTTTTTGGAGTGGGAATCTTTTTCTGACTGCGCCTTTTCCTGATCTTTGCCTGCTTGTACCTTTTTAAAAGAATGTAGTTCTGAAATTGCTCCCATTCTGGCCTATATCTACAATGAGTCGCTTGCTCAGGGAAATGTACCAGATGATTGGCGACAGGCAAATGTAGCCCCGGTATTTAAAAAAGGTGAAAAATATGACCCTGTAAATTATCGACCGGTGTCGCTAACTTGCATCTGTTGCAAGACCCTTGAGCATATAATAGTCAGCAACATAAATAAGCATCTTTCCCTTCAAAATAATCTTGCTGACTGTCAGCACGGCTTCCGTAGTCAAAGGTCTTGCGAAACCCAACTGGTTCAGTTCTCTCATGACATGGTTAGTAACCTGGATCGAGCCTTGAACCGGAGTCACGACAAACAGATGTGATCATCATGGATTTCGCAAATGACTTTGACAAAGTGCCACACAGGAAACTACTCTACAAACTGCACTACTACGGGATTAGAGGATCTACTCACCAGTGGATCGCTTTATGGCTCGCTGAGTGCTTTCAAAACGTGGTGTTAGATGGCCAAGCCTCAGACCCAGTTCCTGTACTATCTGGTTTCCCCTCAAGGATCGGTCTTGGGACCGGTCCTTTTCTTGATTTTCTTAAATGATCTTCCGGACAATATCAGGTCATCCGTTCGCCTTTTTGCTGATGATTGTGTTCTGTATAGGAATATTAAAACCCTCTCAGATTGCCAGATCTTACAGGATGACCTGAATAGCCTAGGACAATGGGATACCGATTGGCAAATGAAATTTAACGCTGCCAAATATATTAATGTCATTCAATGAGGGTGACGTGGCACCTCCCTAGCAATCAAATACACTTTAACTACTCACTACATCAACAAACATTGGAACAGGTTCAGTCCGCCAAATATCTTGGAATTACTATCGCTGACAACTTGGAATGGGGTCAACATGTTGCTGAAATTTCTTCTAAAGCAACTAAGACTTTGGGTTTTCTTCGGCGCAATTTGCACCTAGGCATACAAAGGAAGTTGCATACTAAACATTGGTTCGCCCTCAGCTCGAGTATGCAGCTCCTATTTGGCATGCCTATAATGAAACTGAGACAAAAAAAGGTGGAGAAAGTGCAGAAGACAGCAGCCATGTGGGTCTGCAGGCGATGGCATAATACCAGTAGCGTCGATGACATGCTTGATGATCTTGATTGGCCATCCCTGGAGGACCGCAGGCTAAAGTCTTCCCTAACTTTCTTTTACAAGATTCACTCCGGTACAGTGTCTCTTGACAAAGATAAATATCTGACCCCGGCACCCAGACTAAGAAATACCAGGGCATCTAATGATTCACAGTACACAAGATACATGTCCTATAGTGATGCCCTGAAGAATTCATTCTTCCCAAGGTCTATTCCACTTTGGAATAGTCTTCCTTCTTCAGTGGTCGCATCTAAGACCACGGAAGAATTTAAGGCTCTCATTTAAACCATTGGTCCAGAGGTATACGTTTTAGTATGCCTCTGTCTATCTTCTTGTAAATAGTTTTAATGCCCCATCCCGAATGTTTTTCCCCCTAATTTGCTAAATTCAAAATTTAGCCACCCAACCCACACCTAAGGTGATGATCAGAAATTTATCGACTCAGTATCTGAAGAAAGAAAGAAAGAGGCTGGAACTGTGACTACAATACTTTCAAAACATCTCACATGTATTCATCATGTATATGTCCACGAAAACGCATGTACTCCAGAAGATCAATTTATCTTTGAGTTGCTACTTACCTGAAGATTTCCATAAACTTTGGCCGAAACGACTCAGGGCCGAATCGACTCACCAAGAAAATTGGCCGAAACGACCCACCTTCCAAGACCGAAACGACCCACCCTCAATAATCGACCCAGGCCGAAACGACTCAGGCCGAAACGACACAGGACCGAAACGACCCGGATTCTAAAACGATAATCGACTCAATAGTCTCTACAGCACGTTTTGAGAAACGTCAAACTTCAACACAGTCACAAAGTGGTGAAAATGACATGACATGTTGCTATCATTTAGTCTTTTTAAACGAACATGTTACTATTAAGAATTTGGTAAAATTCTGTACTATTGTCATTTTTTGTGAGCGTTGATGGTGTTTGAAAGTGACTGGCTGATCAGTGAATAGAGGTCATGACAATGACATAGCTTAAGGTTCCTTATTACTATAATAATAGTGTTTTCTGCTCATAAATTTTCATAGATTTTTTTTTAAAAATGTGGCATGTTACATACCAGAATAATCCCTAAACCTTAAACTTTCTTATGAATGATAATGTTTTCCAAAGGGAAGCCATTGTAATAGAAGTTTTTAGTGAAATTACCTATTTTTCTAATAAATTTCCATAAATAATCCTTTAAAATAAATTTTTGATTTTAATTGATAGAAACCTTTGTGAAGGTCTAAATAATGTTCTCCAACTAATTTGCAAGCTGAAAAATTAGCTTAGAAACGATTTGCATGAATAGCAGGTGCATCATCTTTATCAGATTTATTACTTTAAATAATATTGTCTGTCACTTATGCAAATACCTGTACCTTAAATATACCATGCCAAATAAATTAAGCAACTTTTACTTTGAACAGTGTCTTCATACGTTTTAGACATTAGGGAAGTTCTTCTGACAATATCTTTTATGTATCTAATAAGGGTAAAAACAATTGTTGTGTGTTGTTGAAGTAACGTTGGATTTAAAGTCCTCTGAGACATGTCTCAAATAAAACATAGATAAAATTATTTTGTACAGTATATTTATATGCATTATAGTATGTACACGCTGTGTATACCTGTTAAAATATGACAGGTAGTCTGTTCATTCAGGTAGAACATACATATACAGTATATTTCCATAGCCTTTTTACATAACAAATAAGCCCATTAATTTGACCTTGATTTGTCTCAAAAAAACGGGCTTTTTGTCTGCAGATATTTCGGTAAGAATTGTTTCAAACAGAACAAAAATGATAGCAGTTGATAGATTTTTCTACTTACTAACTACCGTGCCAACACTCATCCCACAATATTTCTTATTTAAGCGTAAAACAATGCAAGAAAAATAAAAGCAGTTTTCAAACTAACAGTGCATTTCACTACCAACATGCACGAAAATGCAAATACAAATTCTGGTTATATTACTAGGATAACGTTTGTCATTCATAGCCCTTTCAGGAGATGTAATATCATGAATGATCTGTATCCCAGGACTGAGAACAACATGTTCAAAGTTTAGGGGGGGGGTTAGGGACTTTGTAAATATATCAATCCACGTTAAAGGGACCAGTGATCGATCAAAAAAGCCATGTTTGATAAATTTGTGAATCAGACATGCTTTGGAGAATGTATATGTACATACCATATCCAAGCTTGAACCTTCGCCATGTTTTTCAATATGTTGATTTATGACGTCATCACGTCACATTCTGAGTGACGTCATTTTAACACACCCACCATCATACAGCGTGAATCAGGGTCTGGTGGACCAGTGATCGATCACCTTCTTTTTCTCTCCAAAAACGCGGCTAACTTCGAAGGTATTTTCATTTTTAGAAAGAATAATTATTGTTTACCTCTAGCCACGAAACACAGTTCCATACATGTGATATCTAACGATTGATCGTGAATCTCCCGATATTTTGGTCTCTAAAACGCTCTCACGATATAAAAACCTAAAACCCGACGAAGAAAAATTCCTATGGTGTTTTTCCGCAAGCCACCATTTTTTTAGTTTTCCCCAAAAAGATCGTTTAGCAGAATGTTTACAGCGGCTACTCGACGAATTTTCGTAGTGTGAAGTGACAGGTGTGATTATTGGCCTCAGGTAATTGGATTAACGCTATTAGGTGCTAGGTAATTGTCGTAGTCAGGTAAGCTTACGTAAGGATCATAAGTTGATTGATCGGTGATCATGGGGTTTGTCTTGTGAGCTTGATAAAAAAAAATACACCTACCTTCAAAAAAGCAATAATCCCAATAATATTACTCCAATTAAACACTATTCCAACATGTTTCAATAACTTGTTCCAGGGGCGTAGCCAGGAAATGCGTAATGTTGAAGCCCAACACCTTTTTTCAGTTAAAATTACTTGTTTTTCATAATTTTTTCTCAGAAAGACCCGAGGAAATACCATACTTGAAAAAATCACGTTGAAGCCCGGGCTTCCAGGCGTCCGCCTGGATACGCCCCTGTGTTCTAAGACTCGAAGTAAACAAATGACAATACACAGCTATCCATTAGTATGCAATTATTTATTGTGTAAACATAAACCATGTGCTTTTTACGTTCTGGTCAAATCCTGGAGTGCCGTGACGTCATCATGGCCAAGTGGTGCAGTGGTTAAGGTGTTGGCTTGTCACGCGGGAGGTCGTGAGTTCGAATCCCGGCTGGAGCAATTTTTTTTTTTTTAATCAAAAGATTTTTTTTATCCTCTTTTCACATTCAAACCTCTTTTTATATTGCATTATTTTACTTCTCTTTTTCTTATTTGCACAATTTAGAATTTTTTTTTTAAATACATGTATATCCTTTTCAAATAACTTACTAATTTCACAATTACTTATTTTATCAATGAACTATTGAAGGAAGCTATCATTATCCATTTGGTACATAGCAAGTATGTCTTACAACCAGAATTAAATTACTTTCAATAATTATAATAAAATTCTAATTTTAAGTAATCATCTATATAGATTTGTGAGAATCAGTTGTATATGCATATTGAAGTGCAAACATTTGACAAAATGCTGGACTGCTGAAAATATTTTCCAGGGTTAAATCGGCTATAATTTTGTCGAGAAAA
Source organism: Rugalucina vietnamica (assembly GCA_964017185.1). Taxonomy (NCBI): domain Eukaryota; kingdom Metazoa; phylum Mollusca; class Bivalvia; order Lucinida; family Lucinidae; genus Rugalucina; species Rugalucina vietnamica. Next base: position 60,075,145 of record OZ024875.1, on the reverse strand, counting down.
AACCTCCCTATTTCAGACCTAAATCTCCCTACCAAAAATGTTCAGTCTCCCTATTTGGGCCTAAGAATGTATCACATGTATGCAGTTCGGAAAATATCAGTGAGTTAAAAGAAATAAAGCAGCGAAATGATTTGGTCGAAAAGCATAAACGCCCATAGAAACAATGGAAAACTGTTGAAAAAATAGCTCGAAAATCACAGAAATTGTCCTTTTTTCACAGCGTTATCCTATACAATTTGGAATGTGGATCAGATTTGTTTAGTATGCAGTAAAGTTAAAAAAATTTAGCCAGTCGGAAAGAATGCGGGGTGTTTCATCTTGAAGAGTTTATTGAACAATCATCGCTTTTATGCAGTACAACTAAGACCCCCTCTTCGTAAAGTACCAGAAAATGCAAGATAGAAAAGCTTTCCAAATAAATTTAAATTAGTGTTTGTAAGGTAATATAATGCGCTTTAAGTTGAGACTAGCATAAGATTTACTTCAGGTATCCTTTGTGAATTAATAGCCGATAACTACCAACTGATCGATCACTGGTCCCTGATCGATCACTGGTCGCATTACGCTACATGTAATGATAATGATTGTTTGAATTTTCATCTGCCAATGTTTACATTACTGATGCAAAGTCTTAATGAATCTATAGAACTGAAATGCGATTCTGATTAGAAATGATATCACCAGGGCCCTGTTGCATGAACTTAAGCTGCCATTAAACCTTAAGCTGACATTAAGTTCAAGAACTCTCTTAGTGAAGATAGCATAAACTACCTTCTGCACAAAATATTTTTAAAGTACCTCCGGAGCTATATTAGCTAATGATAGCTTTAAGTAGACGCTGATGTCAATTTTCATAGACAATAATGCAAGAAGATTAAAGCTGTCATTAAGTTAACTGGGACTTTAACCTGCAATTATAAGAGTTAATAGAGTTTTATGCAACAACAAAATGTTACACAACGTCACATTATCAAACGTGACGTCATAAAAAAACCATGACTCTCACCAATGTGATCAGACATTATAAACATCATGACACTTCGATATTGTTACACTGTTTGAACACAAACTGTGTGTAAACTAAATTTTCTATTTGCATGTAAATGTGATCGTCTTGATAATTTTTCAACAAGCAATAGAGAGAAATGAATGTACGGTGCAGTCCAGTAACATTGCGCACCTAAGGTATTTCATAACAGGTCTAAAGTCAAATATAAACACTGACTAACATCACTTACCATGAGACGTTTAAGTGATTCAATAATTAAAATATCATAAGATGAAATGTTAGCAATTTCTATCAGATTTAGAAATATTGTAGCTTAACCATATAATGCACACCCTTGAAAAAAAATGGAGGCAATTTGTCCCCTAACATTGCGCACTGATAAATCAAATGTAAATTTTATAGCAACCTGCAAGTTATTTACAGCAGTTGTATTTCTGTCAATACATAAAGCACACATGTGACAAATTACAAATAAGAAAGTGCAAAGAAAATCATGCTGTGTATGGTGGCACAAAGATCATGTCACCACACCGTATTTCAAAATTAAACAAAACCACATAATGGAGCTAAATTCTTTATTCAGAAAGGAATGAAAATCATTTTTGTCTTTAAATAAATCTTCTACACTCTTGTTGGTGTTACATATAAGAATATAGCATTGATAGTCCAATATTGTTTGAAATTGGTTGACATGCCATATGCGCAATGTTTGGGGCCGCACAATGTTAGAGGACTCTACTGTAAATACATTACGGACACATCTCTGTATTGAATCTGAATTTTCCGTCAAAGCATTAATCTATATTTATGAGCTAAACCTCAATTCTTACTATTAATGTAAACAAACATATTAAAAATATATTTTTTTTTTCAATTTTTACAACTACAAAAATACACACTGTATATTAAATGGGCAAGTTTTTGTAATGATTGTCTATGTATGCATTTATTGTTTTTTATTTCTAAATTTTTCAGCTGTAATTATAACAAGGATGCATTAGACACGGATGGCTAGAGATGCAAAGTAAAAAGCTAGCTGCATTCCTGAAAAACATACCTGGTCGGCAGTACTTCGGACACTACAGGTTTCTACCAGTCTTCTTTCTTCTAGGAGGAGTACTGGAGCTCTCTATGATTAAATGGGACGTGAATGGAGTCAACTTCTGTAAGTTGGTAGACTGATGTCTTGGCATCAGATTCTGGAGTTCAAAACTATGGCTACTGTATTGTGTTCTTTACCAAAACACTTTACCCCCATAGTAAGGATTAAGATCATTAAGTACCAATTGACTGTAATGTCAAGCCTCAACACCAACTCATTTGGTCAGTCAACATGTCACAATAATCTCCAAAAATAATTTCCTTTTCTTCTGTAAAACATAAGTTCTGGTTAGATTAAAAGTGTATTTGGTGATTCACTTGCATTGTAATGGTTTGCTATAAATAGTACATGTAGTTTGTAAAATTTGTTGTTTTTTTTTTTGTTTGTTTGTTTGTTTGAATTGATGCTTAACATCCTAGTCTGACAACAGCTATGGTCATGTTGGGAAGTTGCCTCCATTTTATGGAAGTTTTACCCAAAATTGGGATGTCATGAAATTGTGAAATTAGTATATGGTCATGTTAGTTTGATATAGTAGACTCCAATGCTTTGAGGTTGCTTTTTTCATTTTTAGATAGTGCTTTTAAGCCTAATAACCCCTATTCCCAAATAGGTTGAGATGTATTAAGGGAGCATAATTGATATTATGTGTAATTACAACATAATTTTTGAGTTCTTCATAAAATCTATGGTGTGGGTACTCATTAGAATTGCCACGCCAATTCTAATGAGCAGCCACATAGGGTTTTTATGCACAAATGAGCAAAATTGTCCCTTAATAATTAAATAACCCCTTTATCTGGTTTTCTGTTCTTAGACAGTACCTTTAAGAGGACGCAGGTTCACAAGGAGGCTCTGAGACGTATAGAGTTTGATAAAGCGAAGGCAGCCCATGAGGAGAGATTGAGAAATCAAAACGAGAAATCATCCCTGTCATAGAAAATCACTGTTATTGTGCGCCACTGTAGTTTCTAGTTTGCCGTTAAATATAGGTAATGATATGCCAGTTGAAAATTAAACACTTTGTTAGCTTAATGCTGAAGTTAAGCCCTCAATTTGTTAACTATATCAAAAGCAAATACATTGTTATTTTTTGTTGAAAAAAAATGTGAGAATCCTTTGCAAAAAATAACAGTGTATTTGTAATATTGCCATTTGAAATTTTAATGAATCACTAACTAACGCTGTCGTTAATTTTGAACAACTGACCCCTGTTCTTCGTATTTTGGAAAGTGGCTTCATGTAATCACACAACCGATATGTCATTTTCTGTAGCTGTTCAAGTTGGATGGAATCCTCAATTGACATGATTTCTTAAAGACTTATGGTATGGCTCACAAACTCGTAGCATAATTAAACAGCACACGTTTTCATTGCCTAAACTCTTATCATCTGACCAAATACATCTATTTACGATAATAGGGGAGTGTTGTGGCCTGGCCATAGCATGTCAAGACTCTGCATCGAGAGGTCTTGGGTAGGTATTGAGCTAGAGTGTTGTGTTGTGTCCATGAGCTTCCCATAGTCCTTATCAATACATAGGTGATCATGGCTCTTTTACCACATGATTAACAAGTAGCCCAAGGGCAACGATCGCTTACCTGAGAGTTCAAGAAATACAGTCACTGGACTTAAAAAAGTAGTTAAAATTTGGCTTTGATTGGCCAAGCGGTTTAAGAGAAGAAGATCTTTGAAAAGTGTGTATGGATGACAGACCGGCCAAGGTCAAGAGATGACCTTGACCTAATTTAATCATATACTTTCATCTTATCCATTCATTGTTTTCATCTACCACTTTTCAGGTTTTAGGCTGCCATAGTTTTCAAAAAATCCATAGTATTCACTTTTTCCCATGTAAAAGCCAATGTTTCCAAACTTGACCTTGCCGTAAAATAGGTCATGCCATCGCAGGGCCATGATTTATATACACATTGTAGTACTCGAGTCATAGATGCTTTATGCCAAGTTTCATTGAAATCGGTCCACCGGTTCCAGAGAAGATTTTTGAAGGGTTTTTACCATATATGGGCATGGCGGCCATCTTGGTCCTGTATCCTGGATTATGTATATATACATTGGTTCCAACTTCCAGATGCTTCATATAAAATTTGGCTTTGATTAGCCAAGCCTTTTCAGAGAAGAAGATCTTTGAAAAGTATGTATGGACGACAGACCGGCCAAGGTCAAGAGATGACCTTGACCTAAATTAATCATATACCTTCATCTAATCCATTAGTTGTGTGCATCTACCACTTTTCAGGTCTCAGGCTGCAATAGTTTTCATAAAATCCATAGTTTTCAATTTTTCCCATGTAAAAGCCAATGTTTCCAAAATTGACCTTGCAATAAAATAGGTCAAGGTCATCGCAGGTTCATGATTTATAAATACATTGTAGTACTTGAGTCATAGATGCTTGATGCCAAGTTTCAATAAAATCGGTCCACTGGTTCCAGAGAAGAATAATTTTTGAAGGGTTTTTACCATATATGGGCATGGCGGCCATCTTGGTCGTGTATCCTGGATTATTTATACATGTATATACATTGGTTCCCACTTCCTACTGATGCTTCATATAAAATTTGGATTTGATTGGCCAAGCCGTTACAGAGAAGAAGATCTTTGAAAAGTGTGTATGGACGACAGACCAGCCAAGGTCAAGAGATGACCTTGACCTAAATTAATCATGTACCTTCATCTAATCCATTAATTTTTTGCATCTACCACTTTTCTGGTCTCAGGCTGCAATAGTTTTAAAAAAATCCATAGTTTACACTCTTTCCCATGTAAAAGCCAATGTTTCCAAAATTGACCTTGCAATAAAATAGGTCAGGGTCATCGCAGGGTCATGATTTATAAATACATTGTAGTACTTGAGTCATAGATGCTTGATGCCAAGTTTAGTTGTTATCGGTCCACCGGTTCCAGAGAAGAATAATTTTAAAGGGTTTTTACCACAATATTATATGGACATAGCGGCCATCTTGGTCATGTGACCTGGATTATTTATATATACATTGGTTCCCACATCCTATAGATGCTTCATATAAAATTTGGCTTTGATTGGCCAAGTGGTTTCAGAGAAGAAGATCTTTGAAAATGTGAAGGGACGCACGCACGCACGGACACCGGCTCGAGTACTTTACTATAAGCTCTCCATGAGCCTTCGGCTCAGGTGAGCTAAAAATATTGACTGGGGTGTTAAACCACAATATAAACATAAATGTAATTTCAGATAGATGTGACAATGCCGGCTGGAGTAACTTGGGGTGTTTACGGAAGATTCCTCGTCGCTGCCCTACTGTCTATGTTTGCTGGTTCCCAGACTGTGCATTACATCTATAAACCTTTGGAGGTAATCTGAATATTAATCAATATGAGCTGCGAAGCGAGAAAACCGGTCTTCTGGATTTCCAACCTGGTGTTACACAAACTGGCCTGTACAGTCCCAGAGGAAGGTTAGAAACTTGAAATTTTGGCTATAAATAAAGGAGGAATTGTACTATCCGTGTCGTGAAAACAAAAGCGCTGATCAGCTTTGCAGTTACTGCAAAGCTGATCTGCGCCTTTTGTTTTCGCATAGGCAAATGTAATGACCAGCCATCTTTTGGCTGTGTAGAACATGGTGGAACATGTATTTGAATTTGTAAGAAGCCATTGCCCTCCCTGATATAGGAAGAAGAGATGGTACAATCTGTGTAGGTCAACCCAACCATTTGTACAGATATTCCTCTTTTATTGACTTAACCTTCCTTGTCAGTCTTTCTTTCAATGAACTGCTGGTGTTACAATCTGTGTAGCAAAAACAAGGACGTGGATCACTTGCGAAGTAACCATTACAGCTGAGCTGCATCTGCAAAGTCAAAGGCGCAGATCACACCTTTGTTTTCGCTACGCGGATAGTACAGCCCTTCTTCTTCTTAAATCCAAAATCTTGAGCTTCTGGCCTGTTTCTGTGACTCTACAGGTCAGTTTGTGTCAGACCTGGTTGGAACCCCAAATTGTTGGTTATCTCATGCAGCGGCTCAATTATTAAAAAAAGATGTGGCTCATGTTTTTCAGGATTTCAATTCTCTAGTTGAGGAAGAGAAGCAGAGAATTCTACACGAACAACAAGATAGCGGCCAGAAGCAATAGAATAAATGGTGTGTTCATATGCCGAGTCACTTAGCTACAGATAGGGCATTTGTATCTTTGAGAAAGAAACTTGAGGCATTAACTTGTAAGATATAAACTTGTGAGACATGAAGAAACATGTAAGACAAACATGTAAGACATAAACTTGTGAGACATTAAGGAAACTTGAGATATATAGAAACTTGTGAGACATGAAAGAAACTTGTGAGACATTAAGACTTGTTGCGCATGAAAACTAAAGCTCTGCTCTGTAACATTCTGCAGTTGGATAGCTGTGAGATATAAAATGGTTTGTAAGATATTTCTAAAACATCCAAAATTTAAATGCTATTATTTTTTAATTGAAGTTATTATAAGATTTTATTTGTCAAATAAACCAGTATTAACATGAAAGTCTCTCCTTTGAATAACATCCAAAACCCTTTAGAAGCCTCAATGACATAGTGGTTAAGCCACTTGCCTTGTAAAACAAGGGCCGTGTTTCGTTCCTGGCCTCAGATGCAACTTTAAAGCAAAGTCCTGTCTCCTTATGACCGTAGTTGTTTAGCGGTATGTAAAACATGAAATTCAATCAACCAACCAAGTAAGGCACAGAGATTGATTCAATTACTTTAACCCATATTTGATGAATGGATTCTCCCATCGTTGTCAACTGGGTGAATCCACTTTCATTTTTAGGGGTGATAGGAGTGATTTTTATTTTTTATCTCATTTTCGATGAAATTTGTCATTGCAAACAGAATAGCCCCAGATGGGACGCCATGTTCTGTGGCATCCCATCTGAGGCTATACTGTTTGCCCATGTCCCACAAAAAGGACGCAGTGGTAGAGCGTCGGACTCGGAATCGGGAGGTCCTGGGTTCGATCCCCACAGGCGTCACCGTGTTGTGTCCTTAAGCAAGACACATTAACTCCCTACAGTACTGGTTTAAACCCAGGAAGTGTTGGCTCCGTCCCGACATGACTGAACCTTAACTGAATGTTGACTGGCATGTTAAGCCTCAATACAAACAAACAAACAAACAAACAAACAAACAAAAAGGATGCAGTAACTGTACAGCTGATCAGCTCAATGACTACAATACCACTTCTTGAATCCAAAATTTCAAGCTTTTAGCCTGCTTCTGTGACTGTACAGGCTGGTTTGTTCAGACCTATTCGGAAAGCCAAATTGTTTGTTTTCTCTTGCATAGGCTCAAAAGTAGATTGAGCAGCTCCTGCATTCTCAATGAGGGATGTGTAGAATTTCAGGGGACAAATTAAACAACTTCTTTTAAAGGCCTAGGGAATTTAAGGCCTGATTTCGGCCTCATGTATTGGTAAAAAATTGAATTTTGGAATTCCCAGGACAGAAGTATGGCAAATAGCAGGTATAGGCCCCTGCTTATAAATTCTAGCACAACTACCACATTAAAATTACATATGTTGCCATGGCAACGCTCCGAAAAGCATATAAATACCGCTTTTTGCAATTTTGGGTCTATTTTTCACCTTTCAACATCATTTTCAACTACCGGCCCACGCGACGAATAATTTCTTATTGTGAAATAATTATAAAGTATCATCCAGAGATATTGGATGCTAAGTATAATTTTGTTCGGAGTGTGGGCTGGCACTTAAAAATTAAAAAATATGTTCAGAAATGGTCAAAAATAGACCAAAAAGTGCAGAATGTGCTCTATCTATGGTTCTTCTGGGCGTTGCCATGGCAACGCTTGTAGGATAAATGAAGTACTTGTTCTTGTTTTTAATAGAGGAGACATATGGCTGTTTTAAGGAATAGTTTTCTCACCTAAATTCCAAAATTTATTTTTTAGCAAAATCTGAGGCCAAAATCAGGCGTTAAATGCCCTAGTCCTTTTTAAGTTACATCTGTAATGAATTGTAAACGAACTTTATATGGAATATACAAGTAAAACCAACTCCTGATTTCTTGGTCCTGACATGGCTGAACCAGAGGACTAATGATCCTGTAAACACTCACCTGAGATCTGAGATATATGTTTACCAATAAGCTTGTTTGACTACAAAGGTCATATACATGTATATAGCCCCAGGACAGCGTCAGAATACCCCTGGGGTTAATTTCTTTTTCAAATTCATAAATATTCTGTCCACTTGCCCATTTCCTGAAAGTTTTTCCCTTCAGTGTCAATTCAACAGTTTTCTGCATATGTGACCTATGTTGATCTTGCCGTAAAATCTGTCAAGGTCATCACATGATCATGATTTATAAACACATTACAGTCCTCTAGTCTTAATTGTTACATATCTTCCATTGCAATAGGTTCAGCAGTTCTTGCAAAGAAGATTTTTGAAGGTTTTTTTTTTACCATATATGGGCATGGCAGCCATCTTGGTCATGTGAACTACTTTATTTATAATCACATTGGTTTCCCCTTCATACAGATGCGTCCTATAAAATTTGACTATGATTGGCCAAGCTCTTTTAGAGGAGAAGATCTTTGAATATTATGGTTAAATACATGTATAATGCCCCGAGGCAGGGGCAGATCCACCCCTGGTGTCCAAATCTTCTCAGAATCTTAAATCTCCAGTTAATTTACCAATTTCCTGCAAGTTTTGCCTTTCAAATCCCATTTTAACAATTTTCTCCATTCAAATGCACAGGCGACCTATGTTGACCTTGCTGTAAAATAGGTCAAGGTCATCCCAGGTTCATGATTTATATTAACTTTGTAGAGCTCCAATACCTGATGCTTCATGCCAAGTTTCAAAATCATGCACCTTCTGGTTCTGGAGAAAAAATTTTTAAAGGTTTTTTGCTATTTATAGCCATGGCGGCCATCTTGGTCATGTGACCTTGACCATTTATACAAACTTTCATTCCCCGTTCCTAACAATGCTCCACATAAAGTTTGGCTTTGATTGGCCAAGCTGTTTCAGAGAAGAAGATGTTTGAATATTATGGTCATATACATGTATACAGCCCCGGGGCAGGGGCAGACAATCCCCTGGGTACAAAACTTTTTCATAAATATTCTGTCCATTTGCCCATTTCCTGCAAGTTTTGCCCTTCAAACCACATTTTAACAATTTTCCCCATTCAAATGCATGGGTGACCTATGTTGACCTTGCCGTAAAATAGGTCAAGGTCATGATTTATACAAACTTTGTAGAGCTCCAGTGCCTGATGCTTCATGCCAAGTTTCAAGATCATAGGCCCTTTGGTTCTGGAGAAGAAGATTTTTAAAGATTTTTGTTATCTATAGTGATGGCAGCGAACATTGTGGACAACAACTACAACTACGACAATGACGAACGACGGAGCATGGGTATACTATAAGCTTACCTGTGAGCCTTCGGCTCAGGTGAGCTAAAAATTATTGAGTGGGTCTCAACAAAGCAAAGCAATGGTCTGTTGCCTTATGGACAAAATAACACCATTTTCAGGTCCCCCAGGTATATAAAATAAGTAAAGAAAGTCTATTCTGTTTGATTTTCTATTTGAACACTTGGGGTATTAGTTTGCCATCTTGAATGACTTCACGATCAGAATTTAAAAATTTGCTCGGGCAAGATACGCCAAGTGACATTGTGGCTACCATGTGAAGTGATGTTTGTCCCATAAAATGACCCGTTTCCTAGTACATGTATTACAGTCTACATCTAGGGCTATTCTTCCTGGCATTGCTTTGCAAATCAGCCTTTCCAAATACAGTAAAGCATGGTAAAAGCTTTCTGTAGTCCGTATCGGGGAACAATGATTTAGTACGAGCCACAATGTGAGAAAAATGGTCTTCGGGGTCCGACACAAAGCCGGCTGTAAAGTGATAGGAGCAGGCTAGAAGCTTGAAATTTTGGATTTACAAAGAAGAGGATTTGTACTATCTGTTTAGTGAAAACAAAGGCACTGTTCAGCTGTGCAGTAGCTGCACATCTGATCTGCGTCTTTGTTTTCGCATAGGCAAAAATTTGGTTGTCCAATGATGCGGCCCTTATAGTACCCCTTGAGATATCTAGTCAAATTACAGTAATCAATACTTCTCTTGTGAGAGCTCAGGACTAATCCTCTGGTCAAGCCCCATCCCCCTGGTGTGGTACTGTCAATTTGACGTTCCACCAGTAAACTATTCTGATTCTGAGGACATAAATGAATGTATGTCTATCAGTCTTTAACCCAAAAATCATCTCACAATTTCTCCACATTGTAATGTTCATGTAGTTTATTCTGTCTGTTCTGTGGCCAGGCATGTTTTAAGTCGTCTGCCTTCTCTAGACTTTCACCAGCATCAGTTGACTGGTTCTCTTTTCCTGTAGCCTGGACTTCTTCCTGTGGAAACACATGGAATACGAGTCGTGACGCAAGAAAACCGATCTTCAGGGTTTACGACCAGGCCTGTGCAGCCAAAGAAGCTGGCTAGAAGCTTAAAAATTCGGATTTAACAAGAAGAGGAATTATACTATCATTGTAGTGAAAACAAAGGTGCTGATCAGCTTTGCAGTTACAGCGAAGCTGATCTATACAAAGGTAAAAATCTGTTTTTCTCATGACACGGCTCATATTGACTTATTTACTGTACTATGGTTGGTTGATATGGAGTTTTATGTCCCACTCAACAGCTAAGGTCATACATGAATAGGGCCTCAATTTAAAGTCTCATCCAAAAGACTGTTACAGTAATATGAGCCTCGACGCGAGAAAACCGGTCTTCGGGGTTTCCGACCAGGTCCGACACAAACCGGCCTGTACAAGCTCAGAAAAGAGCTAGAAGCTTGAAATTTCGGATTTAAGTAGAAGAGGAATTGTACTATCCGAGTAGCGAAAACAAAGGCGCTGATCAGCTTCGCGGTTACCGCGAAGCTGATCTGCGCCTTTGTTTTCGCATAGACAAAAATCCGGTTTTCTTGCGATGCGGCTCATATGGCTATGAAATAAAACTGAATGCCAAACAAAAATTAATATGTTGTTGTAAAACTGAACTTGGGGTCCATGATGAAGCATGTCATAAGACAACCTTGCCTGATAAACAAAAAGTACATATTACTGTAAACCAATTTTTTTTATTCGCGAGCGATTTATTTTCGCAGTATTTGCAAGGAACAAAAATTTGTTAAAATAAATCGCCGCAAAAGTGTTGGCTTTTAAAAATGTTAATATTAATAATTATTTACTGTAAATCCGGAAATTTTCGCGAGAACTTAATTTTCGCTAATATTCGCGAATTCGATGCCTCGCGAAAATAAAGTTCTCGCTAATAAAGAATTATTATAAGCTTTATAGACTGCACAAGTACTCGCTCGCGAATTCAAGAACTCGCTAATAATTCGGAAATCGAAAATTCGCGAAATAAAAGTCACGCGAAAATTTCCGAATTTACAGTATCCAATTTACATTTTCATCGAAATATCCAAATAATTTGTAATATGCATGTTTCTCATTCTCATGCATCATCATGCAAATTATCGGTATATGGTTCAACTGATCACTTCTTCTCCAATGCGATAATTATCCACTTACATGTCACTGAACAAAAATATTATTCCCACCTTTAGGCAGAGTTTTAACAAAACATGCCATAAAGAATATAAACTAGAAAATGTGTTTATGAAACACTATGCCCCCAACTGGTAAGTCACTTTCAAGATGTAAAAATGTCCAAAAAATGACTAAGTTCAAATTGTAAAAAAAGTGATAAAAATTAATCTGAGGAGTATATCCCAACCACATGCATATCTTCAAAGCATGGTCACAATGTTTGCAAAGTTTCAAAAGTATCTGTATTAAATTGTAGGAGGAGTTGCGCACACAAGGTACCCTCTATCCATTCACTAAAATGCCCGAAAAATGACTAAGTTCAAATTGTGAAAAAAATGACAAAAAATAATCCAAGGATTATATCCAAACCACATGCATATCTTCAAACCATGCCCATAACACATGTAAAGTTTTAAATGAATTGGCATGAAACTGTAGGAGGAGTTGCGCACGGTACCCACTGCCCATTCACTTTCATTGTGAAAATGCCCGAAAAATGGCTTAAGTTCAAATTGCGAAAAAAGTGACATAAATTAATCTGAGGATAATATCCAAACCAAATGCATATCTTCAAAGCATGGTCACAACATCTGTAAAGTTTCAAGAGAATCGGAATAAAACTGTAGGAGGAGTTGCGCACACAAGGTAGCCACTATCTATTCACTTTATCAAGAATTAAAAAGGGAAATAACTCTCACAGAATGGGCCCCTAGCCCCTTGAATTTACCTGAAAGAAAAAATATGGGTCCTCTTAATTTTCATATACAAACTACATACCAAATTTCAAGAAAATGCCCGAAAAATGGCTTATGTTCAAATTGCGAAAAAAGTGACAAAAATTAATCTGAGGATAATATCCAAACCAAATGCATATCTTCAAAGCATGGTCACAACATCTGTAAAGTTTCAAGAGAATCGGAATAAAACTGTAGGAGGAGTTGCGCACACAAGGTAGCCACTATCTATTCACTTTATCAAGAATTAAAAAGGGAAATAACTCTCACAGAATGGGCCCCTAGCCCCTTGAATTTACTTGAAAGAAAAAATATGGGTCCTCTTAATTTTCATATACAAACTACATACCAAATTTCAAGATCCTAGCTCTAACGGTTCCTGACCGAGTGTTAAGCGTTACTCACGCATCACAGACAGACAGACTGACTGACTGACTCACTCACTCACTGCACTGCCCGGACAGACCCAAACCAATATGCCTCCTCAACTTCTTAGAAGTTGGGGGCATAAATACAAGCACTCAAACCCTATTCGATTATGAAGAATTATCAAATTAAGATGATTCAGGCCAAATAACAAATATTTTTATGTACAAAAGCACCGTGAAAATTATCTATGGATTTTGCAATCCCCAAAAAGAAATCACTGCTAAAATGTCCCTGATGATAAAAACCCAAAAAATAGTCATGAAAAAAGTTGGGTTACAGTACCTCCAAGTCAAATCTCTTTTTCAACCTCTCTTTTATCAGAAGACCTTTGATGAGTAGTTTCCAGTTAGCATACACACGCTTCTCTCTCTTCTGTAATGGGAAATAATTGGTAATTACGAGGCTCATCCAATAAGTTCTGACAATGACCTCATAAAACAAACCTTATTACTTAAAGGTAAGATTTTAATAATATCTATATTCTATACATGTATATGGGGACTTACATAATTGGAACAAACATTGTGTAGGAAGTTCAGCTTCAATTAATATTAACAATCAATTTGTTTGTTTGAATTGATGCTTTATATCCCAGTCAACAGCTAAGGTCATGTCGGGACGTTGCCTCTATTTTATGAGACTTTTACCCAAAATGAGGATGTCATGACATCCAACAAGTGCTTGAAATATAACCATCCAACTAAGCCACAAAAGGCTTATATGCATAAATGGTTTAACTTGAACCACGTTTCCTGGGCATTCTCAGACCAGAGCGGTTAACCAGTAATCAGATAGTCAGTCAGTAGCGTATAAGCTTTGCCTGGAGACACAAGCAGCCCATCTATTTCTTTAGGCCCCACTGCGTGGAGGCCCATATTCCCACCCGACCACCCTTATTAACAATCAAGTCCCAATACCTGTTTTCTAATAAGAGCTGTCGCAGGACAGCGTAGCTCGCCTGACTTGTGCTTTGCCACTACATCTGTTAAAATCTATGACCCATGACCTTGACCTCAAGTTCACTCAGGTGGGTCATGATGGTACAGCATAAAACTTCAGACTAATGCAAAGTATCAACTTGATCAATCTACATGTTCAAGAGATATAGACTTATAAAAACATTAACCAAAACTTAAACACAAAACTTCCAAGTCCGTGACCCTGACCTCAAGGTCATCCAGGTGAGTTGTGATGTACAGCATTAAACCCGAGACCAATATCTATCAACATGCAAGTATCAACTTTATCCATCAACATGTTCAAGAGATTTAGACTTTAACCAAAAAATTTAACACAAAATTTCTAAGTCTGTGACCTTGACCTCAAGGTCACCCAGGGTAGGTCATGATGGTACTGCATAAAACTTCAGACCAATATCTACCAACATGCAAAGTATCAACTCGATCAATCAACATGGTCAAGAGATATAGACTTACAAAAACTTAAATCAAAAACTTAAACACAAAATTTCTAGAGATATAGACTTACAAAAACTTAAATCAAAAACTTAAACGCAAAATTTCTAAGTCGTTGACCTTGACCAAGGTCACCGAGAGTGGGTCATGATGGTACTGCATAAAACTTCAGACCAATATGTAGCAACATGCAAAGTATCAACTCAATACATCAATATGGTCAAGAGATATAGACTTACAAAAACAAACACAAAATTTCTAAATCCATGACCTTGACCTCAATGTCACCCAGGGTGGGTCATGATGGTACTGCGTAAAACTTCATACCAATATCTAGCATCATGCAAAGTATCAACTCAATCTATCAATATGGTCAAGAGATATAGACTTACAAAAACTTTAACCAAAAACTTAAACACAAAATTTCTAAATCCATGACCTTGACCTCAAGGTCACCCAGGGTGGGTCATGATGGTACTGCGTAAAACTTCAGACCAATATCTAGCATCATGCAAAGTATCAACTCAATCTATCAATATGGTCAAGAGATATAGACTTACAAAAACTTTAACCAAAAACTTAAACACAAAATTTCTAAATCCATGACCTTGACCTCAAGGTCACCCAGGGTGGGTCATGATGGTACTGCGTAAAACTTCAGACCAATATCTAGCATCATGCAAAGTATCAACTCAATCTATCAATATGGTCAAGAGATATAGACTTACAAAAACTTTAACCAAAAACTTAAACACAAAATTTCTAAATCCATGACCTTGACCTCAAGGTCACCCAGGGTGGGTCATGATGGTACTGCGTAAAACTTCAGACCAATATCTAGCATCATGCAAAGTATCAACTCAATCTATCAATATGGTCAAGAGATATAGACTTACAAAAACTTTAACCAAAAACTTAAACACAAAATTTCTAAATCCATGACCTTGACCTCAAGGTCACCCAGGGTGGGTCATGATGGTACTGCGTAAAACTTCAGACCAATATCTAGCATCATGCAAAGTATCAACTCAATCTATCAATATGGTCAAGAGATATAGACTAACAAAAACTTTAACCAAAAACTTAAACACAAAATTTCTAAATCCATGACCTTGACCTCAAGGTCATGCAGGGTGGGTCATGATGGTACTGCGTAAAACTTCAGACCAATATCTAGCATCATGCAAAGTATCAACTCAATCTATCAATATGGTCAAGAGATATAGACTTACAAAAACTTTAACCAAAAACTTAAACACAAAATTTCTAAATCCATGACCTTGACCTCAAGGTCACCCAGGGTGGGTCATGATGGTACTGCGTAAAACTTCAGACCAATATCTAGCATCATGCAAAGTATCAACTCAATCTATCAATATGGTCAAGAGATATAGACTTACAAAAACTTTAACCAAAAACAAACACAAAATTTCTAAATCCATGACCTTGACCTCAAGGTCACCCAGGGTGGGTCATGATGGTACTGCGTAAAACTTCAGACCAATATCTAGCATCATGCAAAGTATCAACTCAATCTATCAATATGGTCAAGAGATATAGACTTACAAAAACTTAAACACAAAATTTCTAAATATTTCTCACCTCTTGTTCCTTTTCCCGTATAATTTCTTGTTCCTCGTCCCACGCTGCCAACAGGATATCCTTAAACTCCTCACACACTATCCAACCATCCATCCTACAAATATACCACCTCGTGGGAAAACCAACAATGTGGTTTCCAAACAGGTCCGACACAAAC
Source organism: Rugalucina vietnamica (assembly GCA_964017185.1). Classification (NCBI taxonomy): domain Eukaryota; kingdom Metazoa; phylum Mollusca; class Bivalvia; order Lucinida; family Lucinidae; genus Rugalucina; species Rugalucina vietnamica. Next base: position 60,059,062 of record OZ024875.1, on the reverse strand, counting down.
CGGCCTGTACAAGCACAGAAAAGAGCTAGAAGCTTGAAATTTCGGATTTAAGTAGAAGAGGAATTGTACTATCCGAGTAGTGAAAACAAAGGCGCTGATCAGCTTCGCGGTTACCGCGAAGCTGATCTGCGTCTTTGTTTTCGCCTATGCAAATTGTTGTTTTTCTCATGCAGTGGCTCATACCACAAAACTTGGTTTTGGTTTGCTTTCCACTTAACATCCAAGACAACAATTTGCAAGTCATGTAGGGACGTATAATTTCCTGTTCCTGGTCCGACGCTGCCATCAGTATATCCTATAACTCCTCTGAACATCCCATTTTACTGTATGAAAGTGGAATGTAATGGGGCTCTACATTACGGGAATAAGTTGGCATGATGATTATAGAACTATGGTAATTTATAACTAGAATTTGTTTTCTATGTGAAAACTGATGTCTCCCCCCTTTCTACGTGCATGTCCAAAATATGCAAGCAAGAGTTATAGTTCTTGTGCATCACATATCCTGTCATTCTGTTTTATAAGTGTACCAAGTTTCATTGAAATATCGCTTACGGTTTTCAAGTTACAGAGCGGGCACAAAATTGTATGGAAAATAATCAAAGGGAAATAACTCCAAAGATATGAAAGCAAGAGTGATGATTCTTGTGCATGACACATCATCTCATCGTGCTTTATAAGTGTACCATGTTTCAATGAAAAATCTCTACTGGTTTTTGAGTTATAGAGCAGACACAAAATTGTATGAAATAATCAAAGGGAAATAACTCCAAAGATATGCAAGCAAGAGTTATGGTTCTTTAGCATGACATCATCTCATCATGCTCTATAAGTGTACCAAGTTTCATTGAAATATTTCTTATGCTTTTCAAGTTATAGAGTGGACATGAAATTGTATGGAAAAATAATCAAAGGGAAATAGCTCCAAAGATATGAAAGCAAGAGTTATAATTCTTGTGCATGACATATCGTCTCATCGTGCTTTATAAGTGTACCAAGTTTCAATGAAATTTCTCTTACGGTTTTCAAGTTATAGGGTGGACACGAAATTGTATGGAAAATAATCAAAGGGAAATAACTCATAAAATACTCAAGCCAGAGTTATAGTTCTTGTGCATGACACATTGTCTGATCATGCTTAATAAGTGTACCAAGATTTATTGAAAAATCTTAAACGGTTTTCAAGTTATACGGCGGACACGAAATTGTATCAAAAATAATCAAAGGGAAATAACTCCAAAAATACTCAAGCTAGAGTTATGGTTCTTGTGCATGACACATCGTCTCGTCGTGGTTTACAAGTGTACCAAGTTTCATTGAAAAATCTTTAATGGTTTTCAAGTTATACAGCGGACACGAAACTGTATCGAAAATAATCAAAGGGAAATAACTCCAAAAAAAATCAAGCTAGAGTTATGGTTCTTGTGCATGACACATCGTCTTATCGTGGTTTACAAGTGTACCAAGTTTCACTGAAAAATCTTTAACGGTTTTCAAGTTATACAGCGGACACGAAACTGTATCGAAAATAATCAAAGGGAAATAACTCCAAAAAAAATCAAGCTAGAGTTATGGTTCTTGTGCATGACACATCGTCTTATCGTGGTTTACAAGTGTACCAAGTTTCATTGAAAAATCTTTAACGGTTTTCAAGTTATAGAGCGGACACGATTTGTGACGGACAGACGGACAGACGGACAGACGGACGGACAGACAGACGGACAGACAGACGCACGGGGAAAAACAATATGTCTCCCGACCCTGTCGGGGGGAGACATAATTAACACACAATGGCTGATCAGAGAAGCGCCACTAGAAAACCTGTCTATGGGACCAGGTTTGACAAAAACTGGGCTGTACAGATCCAAAAAAAGGCTAGAAGCTTGAAATTTTTGATTTACCAAAAAAAGAAATTGTACCATCCATAAATTGAAAACAACAGTACTGGTTAACGCCTAGGTAGAGGTGGCTCCAAACCAACACCAAAATATCGTTGACTAAAATGTTAACTCATTAACTAAACCAACAGCCATCGGCTGAAATTTAAGTCATAACCAAACAAAATGCAAAGTTTCCAATACCTGGGATGTAAGAATCCACAGTGGTGGTCCCAGCCCACCATAGCAAGAGCAGTGTCTTCATACCTGGGATGTGAGAAACCACAGTGGTGGTCCCAGTCCACCATAGCAAGAGCAGTGTCTTCATACCTGGGATGTGAGAATCCAGTGGTGGTCCCAGCCCACCATAGCAGGAGCACAGTCTACATACCTGGGATGTGAGAATCCACAGCGGTGGTCCCAGCCCACCATAGCAGGAGCACAGTCTACATACCTGGGATGTGAGAAACCACAGTGGTGGTCCCAGCCCACCATAGCAAGAGCAGTGTCTTCATACCTGGGATGTGAGAAACCACAGTGGTGGTCCCAGCCCACCATAGCAAGAGCACAGTCTACATACCTGGGATGTGAGAATCCACAGTGGTGGTCCCAGCCCACCATAGCAGGAGCACAGTCTACATACCTGGGATGTGAGAAACCACAGTGGTGGTCCCAGCCCACCATAGCAGGAGCACAGGATTCATACCTGGGATGTGAGAAACCACAGTGGTGGTCCCAGCCCACCATAGCAGGAGCACAGTCTACATACCTGGGATGTGAGAATCCACAGTGGTGGTCCCAGCCCACCATAGCAGGAGCACAGTCTACATACCTGGGATGTGAGAAACCACAGTGGTGGTCCCAGCCCACCATAGCAGGAGCACAGTCTTCATACCTGGGATGTGAGAAACCACAGTGGTGGTCCAAGCCCACCATAGCAGGAGCACAGTCTACATACCTGGGATGTGAGAAACCACAGTGGTGGTCCCAGCCCACCATAGCAGGAGCACAGTCTACATACCTGGGATGTGAGAATCCACAGTGGTGGTCCCAGCCCACCATAGCAGGAGCACAGTCTACATACCTGGGATGTGAGAAACCACAGTGGTGGTCCCAGCCCACCATAGCAGGAGCACAGTCTTCATACCTGGGATGTGAGAAACCACAGTGGTGGTCCAAGCCCACCATAGCAGGAGCACAGTCTACATACCTGGGATGTGAGAAACCACAGTGGTGGTCCCAGCCCACCATAGCAGGAGCACAGTCTTCATACCTGGGATGTGAGAAACCACAGTGGTGGTCCCAGCCCACCATAGCAGGAGCACAGTCTACATACCTGGGATGTGAGAATCCACAGTGGTGGTCCCAGCCCACCATAGCAGGAGCACAGTCTACATACCTGGGATGTGAGAAACCACAGTGGTGGTCCCAGCCCACCATAGCAGGAGCACAGTCTTCATACCTGGGATGTGAGAAACCACAGTGGTGGTCCAAGCCCACCATAGCAGGAGCACAGTCTACATACCTGGGATGTGAGAAACCACAGTGGTGGTCCCAGCCCACCATAGCAGGAACACAGTCTTCATACCTGGGATGTGAGAATCCAGTGGTGGTCCCAGCCCACCATAGCAGGAGCACAGTCTACATACCTGGGATGAGAGAATCCACAGTGGTGGTCCCAGCCCACCATAGCAGGAGCACAGTCTACATACCTGGGATGTGAGAAACCACAGTGGTGGTCCCAGCTCACCATAGCAGGAGCACAGTCTACATACCTGGGATGTGAGAATCCACAGTGGTGGTCCCAGCCCACCATAGCAGGAGCACAGTCTACATACCTGGGATGTGAGAATCCACAGTGGTGGTCCCAGCCCACCATAGCAAGAGCAGTGTCTTCATACCTGGGATGTGAGAAACCACGGTGGTCCCAGCCCACCATAGCAGGAGCACAGTCTTCATACCTGGGATGTGAGAATCCAGTGGTGGTCCCAGCCCACCATAGCAGGAGCACAGTCTACATACTTGGGATGTGAGAATCCACAGCGGTGGTCCCAGCCCACCATAGCAAGAGCACAGTCTACATACCTGGGATGTGAGAATCCACAGTGGTGGTCCCAGCCCACCATAGCAGGAGCACAGTCTACATACCTGGGATGTGAGAATCCACAGTGGTGGTCCCAGCCCACCATAGCAAGAGCACAGTCTACATACCTGGGATGTGAGAATCCACAGTGGTGGTCGCAGCCCACCATAGCAGGAGCACAGTCTACATACCTGGGATGTGAGAATCCACAGTGGTGGTCCCAGCCTACAAGAGCAGGAGCACAGTCTACATACCTGGGATGTGAGAATCCACAGTGGTGGTCCCAGCCCACCATAGCAGGAACACAGTCTACATACCTGGGATGTAAGAATCCACAGTGGTGGTCCCAGCCCACCATAGCAAGAGCACAGTCTACATACCTGGGATGTTAGAATCCACAGTGGTGGTCCCAGCCCACCATAGCAACACAGTCTACATACCTCGGATGTGAGAATCCACAGCGGTGGTCCCAGCCCACCATAGCAGGAGCACAGTCTTCATACCTGGGATGTGAGAATCCACAGTGGTGGTCCCAGCCCACAATAGCAGGAGCACAGTCTACATACCTGGGATGAGAAATCCACAGTGGTGGTCCCAGCCCACCATAGCAGGAGCACAGTCTATATACCTGGGATTTGAGAATCCACAGTGGTGGTCCCAGCCCACAATAGCAGGAGTACAGTCTACATACCTGGGATGTAAGAATCCATTTTGGAAGTCCCAGCCCACCATAGCAGGAGCACAGGCTACATACCTGGGATGTAAGAATCCAGTGGTGGTCCCAGCCCACAATAGCAGGAGCACAGTCTACATACCTGGGATGTAAGAATCCATAGTGGAGGTCCCAGCCCACCATAGCAGGAGCACAGTCTACAGACCTCAGATGTGAGAAACCAGTGGTGGTCCCAGCCCACCATAGCAGGAGCAAAGTCTTCAAACCTGGGATGTGAGAATCCATAGCGGTGATCCCAGCCCACCATAGCAGGAGCACAGTCTTCATACCTGGGATGTGAGAATCTACAGCGGTGGTCCCAGCCCACCATAGCAGGAGCACAGTCTACATACCGGGGATGTGAGAATCCACAGCGGTGGTCCCAGCCCACCATGGCAGAAGCACAGTCTACATACCTCGGATGTGAGAATCCACAGTGGTGGTCCCAGCCAACCATAGCAGGAGCACAGTCTTTATACCTCGGATCTGAGAATCCACAGCCATGGTCCCAGCCCACCATAGCAGGAGCACAGTCTACATACCTGGGATAAGAGAATCCACAGTGGTGGTCCCAGCCCACCATAGCAAGAGCACAGTCTACATACCTGGGATGTGAGAACCCACAGCGGTGGTCCCAGCCCACCATAGCAGGAGCACAGTCTTCATACCTGGGATGTGAGAATCCACAGTGGTGGTCCCAGCCCACCATAGCAAGAGCACAGTCTACGTACCTGGGATGTGAGAATCCACAGTGGTGGTCCCAGCCCACCATAGCAAGAGCACAGTCTACATACCTGGGATGTTAGAATCCACAGTGGTGGTCCCAGCCCACCATAGCAGGAACACAGTCTACATACCTGGGATGTGAGAATCCACAGCGATGGTCCCAGCCCACCATAGCAGGAGCACAGTCTTCATACTTGGGATGAGAGAATCCACAGTGGTGGTCCCAGCCCACCATAGCAGGAACACAGTCTACATACTTGGGATGAGAGAATCCACAGTGGTGGTCCCAGCCCACCATAGCAGGAACACAGTCTACATACCTCAGATGTGAAAATCCACAGCGGTGGTCCCAGCCCACAATAGCAGGAACACAGACTACATACCTCGGATGAGAGAATCCACAGTGGTGGTCCCAGCCCACCATAGCAGGAACACAGTCTACATACCTCGGATGTGTGAATCCACAGCGGTGGTCCCGGCCCACAATAGCAGGAGCACAGTCTACATACCTGGGATGTGAGAATCCACAGTGGTGGTCCCAGCCCACCTTAGCAAGAGCACAGTCTACAAACCTGGGATGTGAGAATCCACAGTGGTGGTCCCAGCCCACCATAGCAAGAGCACAGTCTACATACCTGGAATGTGAGAATCCACAGTGGTGGCCCCAGCCCACCATAGCAGGAACACAGGCTACATACCTGGGATGTAAGAATCTACAGTGGTGGTCCCAGCCCACCATAGCAAGAGCACAGTCTACATACCTGGGATGTTAGAATCCATAGTGGTGGTCCCAGCCCACCATAGCAGGAACACAGTCTACATACTTCGGATGTGAGAATCCACAGTGGTGGTCCCAGCCCACCATAGCAGGAGCACAGTCTTCATACCTGGGATTTGAGAATCCACAGTCTCAGCCCACAAAAGCAGGAGCACAGTCTACATACCTGGGATGTAAGAATCCATAGTGGAGGTCCCAGCCCACCATAGCAGGAGCAAAGGCTACATACCTGGGATGTAAGAATCCACAGTGGTGGTCCCAGCCCACAATAGCAGGAGTACAGTCTACATACCTGGGATGTAAGAATCAATAGTGGAGGTCCCAGCCCACCATAGCAGGAGCACAGTTTACCTACCTGGGATTAGAGAATCCACAGCAGTGGTCCCAGCCCACCATAGCAGGAGCACAGTCTACATACCTGGGATGTGAGAATCCACAGTGGTGGTCGCAGCCCACCATAGCAGGAGCACAGTCTACATACCTGGGATGTGAGAATCCACAGTGGTGGTCCCAGCCCGCCATAACAAGAGCACAGTCTACATACCTGGGATGTGAGAATCCACAGTGGTGGTCCCAGCCCACCATAACAGAAGCACAGTCTACATACCTGGGATGTGAGAATCCACAGCGGTGGTCCCAGCCCACAATAGCAGGACTACAGTCTACATACCTGGGATGTAAGAATCCATACAGGAGGTCCCAGACCACCATAGCAGGAGCAGTCTACATACCTGGGATGTAAGAATCCACAGTGGTGGTCGCAGCCTACAAGAGCAGGAGCACAGTCTACATACCTGGGATGTGAGAAACCACAGTGGTGGTCCCAGCCCGCCATATCAAGAGCACAGTCTACATACCTGGGATGTGAGAATCCACAGTGGTGGTCCCAGCCCACCATAGCAGAAGCACAGTCTACATACCTGGGATGTGAGAATCCACAGCGGTAGTCCCAGCCAACAATAGCAGCACTACAGTCTACATACCTGGGATGTAAGAATCCATACAGGAGGTCCCAGACCACCATAGCAGGAGCACAGTCTACATACCTGGGATGTAAGAATCCACAGTGGTGGTCCCAGCCCACAATAGCAGGAGCACAGTCTACATACCTGGGATGTAAGAATCCATAGTGGAGGTCCCAACCCACATTAGCGGGAGCACATTCTTCATACCTGGGATGTGAGAATCCACAGTGGTGGCCCCAGCCCACCATAGCAAGAGCACAGTCTACGTACCTGGGATGTGAGAATCCACAGTGGTGGTCCCAGCCCACCATAGCAAGAGCACAGTCTACATACCTGGGATGTTAGAATCCACAGTGGTGGTCCCAGCCCACCATAGCAGGAACACAGTTTACATACCTGGGATGTGAGAATCCACAGCGATGGTCCCAGCCCACCATAGCAGGAGCACAGTCTTCATACTTGGGATGAGAGAATCCACAGTGGTGGTCCCAGCCCACCATAGCAGGAACACAGTCTACATACTTGGGATGAGAGAATCCACAGTGGTGGTCCCAGCCCACCATAGCAGGAACACAGTCTACAAACCTCAGATGTGAGAATCCACAGCGGTGGTCCCAGCCCACAATAGCAGGAACACAGACTACATACCTCGGATGAGAGAATCCACAGTGGTGGCCCCAGCCCACCATAGCAGGAACACAGTCTACATACTTGGGATGAGAGAATCCACAGTGGTGGTCCCAGCCCACCATAGCAAGAGCACAGTCTACAAACCTGGGATGTGAGAATCCACAGTGGTGGTCCCAGCCCACCATAGCAAGAGCACAGTCTACAAACCTGGGATGTGAGAATCCACAGTGGTGGTCCCAGCCCACCAAAGCAAGAGCACAGTCTACATACCTGGAATGTGAGAATCCACAGTGGTGGCCCCAGCCCACCATAGCAGGAACACAGGCTACATACCTGGGATGTAAGAATCTACAGTGGTGGTCCCAGCCCACCATAGCAAGAGCACAGTCTACATACCTGGGATGTTAGAATCCACAGTGGTGGTCCCAGCCCACCATAGCAGGAACACAGTCTACATACTTCGGATGTGAGAATCCACAGTGGTGGTCCCAGCCCACCATAGCAGGAGCACAGTCTTCAAACCTGGGATGTAAGAATCCATAGTGGAGGTCCCAGCCCACCATAGCAGGAGCAGTCTACATACCTGGGATGTAAGAATCCACAGTGGTGGTCCCAGCCCACAATAGCAGGAGTACAGTCTACATACCTGGGATGTAAGAATCCACAGTGGTGGTCCCAGCCCACAATAGCAGGAGTACAGTCTACATACCTGGGATGTAAGAATCAATAGTGGAGGTCCCAGGCCACAATAGCAGGAGTACAGTCTACATACCTGGGATGTAAGAATCAATAGTGGAGGTCCCAGCCCACCATAGCAGCACAGTCTACAGACCTCAGATGTGAGAAACCAGTGGTGGTCCCAGCCCACCATAGCAGGAGCAAAGTCTTCAATCCTGGGATGAGAGAATCCACAGCGGTGGTCCCAGCCCATCATAGCAGGAGCACAGTATTCATACCTGGGATGTGAGAATCCACAGTGGTGGTCCCAGCCACCAATAGCAGGAGCACAGTCTACAAACCTGGGATGTGAGAATCCACAGTGGTGGTCCCAGCCCACAATAGCAGGAGCACAGTCTACATACCTGGGGATGTGAGAATCCACAGTGGTGGTCCCAGCCCACCATAGCAGGAACACAGTCTACATACCTGGGATGTAAGAATCCACAGTGGTGGTCCCAGCCCACCATAGCAGGAGCACAGTCTACATACCTGGGATGAGAGAATCCACAGTGGTGGTCCCAGCCCACCATAGCAGGAACACAGTCTACATACCTGGGATGTAAGAATCCACAGTGGTGATCCCAGCCCACCATAGCAGGAGCACAGTCTACATACCTGAGATGAGAGAATCCACAGTGGTGGTCCCAGCCCACCATAGCAAGAGCACAGTCTACATACCTGGGATGTGAGAATCCACAGTGGTGGTCCCAGCCCACCATAGCAAGAGCACAGTCTACATTCCTGGGATGTTAGAATCCACAGTGGTGGTCCCAGCCCACCATAGCAGGAACACAGTCTACATACCTGGGATGTGAGAATCCACAGCGATGGTCCCAGCCCACCATAGCAGGAGCACGGTCTTCATACTTGGAATGAGAGAATCCACAGTGGTGGTCCCAGCCCACCATAGCAGGAACACTGTCTACATACTTGGGATGAGAGAATCCACAGTGGTGGTCCCAGCCCACCATAGCAGGAACACAGTCTACATACCTGGGATGTAAGAATCCACAGTGGTGGTCCCAGCCCACCATAGCAGGAGCACAGTCTACATACCTGGGATGAGAGAATCCACAGTGGTGGTCCCAGCCCACCATAGCAGGAACACAGTCTACATACTGGGATGAGAGAATCCACAGTGGTGGTCCCAGCCCACCATAGCAGGAGCACAGTCTACATACCTGGGATGTGAGAAACCACAGTGGTGGTCCCAGCCCACCATAGCAAGAGCACAGTCTACATACCTGGGATGTGAGAATCCACAGTGGTGGTCCCAGCCCACCATAGCAAAGCACAGTCTACATACCTAGGATGTCAGAATCCACAGTGGTGGTTCCAGCCCACCATAGCAAGAGCACAGTCTACATACCTGGGATGTAAGAATCCACAGAGGTGGTCCCAGCCCACCATAGCAAGCACACAGCCTACATACCTGGGATGTAAGAATCCACAGTGGTGGTCCCAGCCCACCATAGCAAGAGCACAGTCTACATACCTGGGATGAGAGAATCCACAGTGGTGGTCCCAGCACACCATAGCAAAGCACAGTCTACATACCTGGGATGAGAGAATCCACAGTGGTGGTCCCAGCCCACCATAGCAAGAGCACAGTCTACATACCTGGGATGAGAGAATCCACAGTGGTGGTCCCAGCACACCATAGCAAAGCACAGTCTACATACCTGGGATGTCAGAATCCACAGTGGTGGTCCCAGCCCACCATAGCAAGAGCACAGTCTACATACCTGAGATGTAAGAATCCACAGTGGTGGTCCCAGCCCACCATAGCAAGAGCACAGTTTACATACCTGGGATGTGAGAATCCACAGTGGTGGTCCCAGCCCACCATAGCAGGAGCACAGTCTATGTCCAGCTTCTTAGCCACCTTGTTTAAACCCTCAACTGAAAGAAAACAACATTATTATTCAGATGTTACATTCTGGCTTGCAGTGCCAGTAACTGCGAAGCTGATCAGCGCCTTTGTTTTCGCTACACGGATAGTACACTTTCTCTTCTTATTAAATCCGAAATTTCAAGCTTCTATGCTGCTTCTGGGACTGTACATGTCGGTTTGTGTCAGACCTGGTTGGAAACCCCGAAGACCAGTTTTCTCGCGTCGCGGCTCAAATAATTTCAGTACTTACTCTGTAGATGAACAGTTCCTGCCGGTAACATGGAGGGTAGGAATAACTCTACATTGCCGTGGGCATTACGGGGAACCTTTCCCTGGAGAACAGACAATACATTAATGAGCCGCAACATGAGAAAACCAACAATGCGGTTTTACATCAGGTTCGACACGACTGGTCTGTACCATTACAGAAGATGGCTAGAAGCTTCTGGTTTGTGCCACACCTGGTCTCATTAGTTAACAATTTTTTACAATTTCAAACATGAATATTACAAATACACTGTTATTTTTTGTTGATAAAATGTGAGAATCCTTTGCATTAAATACACTGTTATTTTTTGTTGATAAAATGTGAGAATCCTTTGCAATGCAAAGGATTCTCACATTTTATCAACAAAAAATAACAGTGTATTTGCTTATGTAGTCGGTATTTACTTAACAAATTGAGGTCTAACCATGACAACTAGCCCATGTTTGCTACAGCACATTATTAACCATAACTTAACACCAAATTATAAACCTATCAACATTTTCTCCCAGAATTAGACATAATATATATCCCCGCCCCAAGCAACCCAACAGAATTCTACTGAATGAACTTACATCAACAGCTGGTGGAGGAATATAGACCTCTGTCTGCCAGCGACCAAACACCTCAAGGTCAAGGGCATCGGGATTCTCCTTTGGCTTGTTCTAGAAAGGAAAGTGTTTTTTAAATACATGTTATGTGTCATGGTACAAGAATACCTGTCTACAGCATTTTCCGACTAGGTCAAACACATATTAGACACTGTCAGATGACCCATCAGGGTTGTTGAAGTGTTGTTTAACTAAAGATATATGAGCCTATGCGTGAGAAAACCAACAATTTGGAGTTTCGACCGGGTCTGACACAAACCAGCCTGTTCAGTTACCGAAGAAGGTTAGAAGCTTGAAATTTCTGATTTAAGAAGAGGAATTGTACTATCCGTGTAGTGAAAACAAAGGCGCTGATCAGCTGTACAGTTACTGCACAGCTGATTTGCGCCTTTGTTTTCGCCTATGCAGATTGTTGGTTTTCCCATGCAGCGGCTCATGTTTGTTTTTGTGTTTTACTTCTTTACGTCCATGGTCAAAAGCTATCATCATATTCCATTCATCGGAAAAGATGGTGTGACGTCATCAGCTAGCATCCGGGTCACTCTCACAAGTACAAATCAGTAATGGCGGTTTATTAAAAGCCAATATACGTATCGTTTATTATCAAAAATGACCCAAAACGTCCAAAGCTTTAAAAGTTTTGTTGTGTAATGAGGCAAGATTGTTGCCAGAATGCATATTTTTTTGAATTCGGAAGGAAAATATCTTGAATAGTGCAATATTTCCGTGTTATTTATAGTTAAATATTTTGATTTTTCGGCAAGCGCTGGCCGCTTTGAACTTTCGTTATTGAATATGCACACAATTTCAGGCACTTCAGTCTCTTACATTGAAATTTTATATGACAATTTAACGCCGTAGTATATCTGCTGTCGTTTTGTAGTATCTGTTTTTGGAGGAGACATATTTACAATTTTAAATAACATATCACACATGCTTGGATATTAAAACTCCAACAACTTCAACGGCACGGTTATTGTACATTTCTATCCAGACATGGGGCGATTACTAGGGTATCAGTAATGATTGAATTACAATTACTGTGCTGTCTGTATGATTAAATTATGATTATGATTACCCATTTTTTCAAGAGTAATTGATTAAATTATGATTAATGTGAAAAAGTAATCAGATTACTTTTATGATTAATGATTACAATTTTCGTTATTGTTGCTGCTGTTTTTACTTATTTTTTTCTGTTGTTGAACGAGATCCAGACACTTCATCTCCTAACATGTACAGCTGCCCTGACCATTACACAAATGTATCATTGAATTTCAAATTAAAAAATGAAGTGACAATTTGAATTGGATCACTACAACTTATTTCTCTACTACATCTTTATTTTTTCTATATTTCTGGACACCAGCAATGATACTTGGTGTAGTTGTCTTAAATCTCCATGAAACAAAGTTTCACCATAGACACTCCCTCAAAGGATGTACATTCTAGAATAAAAAGTGCACATCCTGTTCAAATCTACCACATTGTGATAAAGTTCAAAACTGCTCACCAGTACCTGGTAGTAAAACCTCTGGCCCATTGACTCCTTATTTATAAATCACTGCTGTTTTGCAAAAATCATTTTTAAATACACATTGCCTCAGTTTCAGTTCACACCCTCTGGGGTAAATTTTGAGTAAATAAGAAACAATAGTGTTTGAGTAAATGAGATGATTGGCTGTTTGTATTTAGTTTAAAATTGACTGTTTACCCCTCAACAATAGAACTGAAAACAATTGTTTACAATGATGATATATTGTTGAATTTGTCATCTCTGTCTATTAAAGCTGCGTGAAATTCTTGGGCTGCTAGATGCCTTTCTAGCAATATGATAAATGACTGAACAAACCACTTACATGTACAAGGTTTCAGCCTTCCCAGGAAAGTGGTTATTTTAGACCAGTCATAGTTTGTCAGCCAGGCCAGCTGTTATTTGAGCAGTGCTTTATAGAATCCATGGCTCAGGGTTTCATTCAAAGTCTGATGCAGCATGAATACAAACATATTTTCTTCAGCAATACAAACTTGTTTTAGGCAGACTTTCTTAATTACATTCATATTGTAACTTAATTCTGTAATCATGAAAGTAATCATAAATAATCATGATTAATAGCCTAATAAAACATGATTATGACTGAATTATGATTAAAATTACTTTGAAATTTTGTGATTACTGATTATCCATGATTATTAAAAAAATTGTAATTGATTACTGATGATTAAATTACTGATTATGATTACCCCATGTCTGTTTCTATCTATTATTCTATTAAATTATCGTAATTACAAAATAAAATCGTGAAATATAAGCTGCGGTTAGATAAAAAACAAAATTAAAAAAATGTGAACTAAAAATAATAAGTGAATAAATTGGACAAAGTTGTCCAATTACATTTAACTCTTTCTCAGAAGCTCATTCAGTTTTCCGAGTTTAAAACAATCTTGCCAAAATATTTTTTTCAGACAGATGGCGGATAATTCTTTTTCAGTGGTTCTAGTATTAAGTTAAATTTATTCTATTTATTTTAGCTTTGATTTCAACGTATATTAACAATTTAAGACACATTTTCCAGCACAAATATGTGTATTAAGTCTGTATATTTATTGACTCTGTACCGTGAGTTCACAGGTAATGTTATCGATGACGTCATCGCCATCTTTTTCGATAAGCGGAATTGGTATGTAACCCGAGTCTTCTCTGGCTGCAAATCCATAATGGAGGTCAATAGCCGCCAGTCCAAACTAATAGAAAGGCTATTTTAACGTCAGAGAAGTCTTGGATTAATTGGTATGGTCAGTTATGAGTTATCCTAAGCCCACTGTTCATGGGCCATCCTTCCAGACCAATTCTTAAAGCTCATTTCTTTCACTGTAACTGACAAATCTTGAATTAGCAGAACTCTAATGTTGCTTGGTTTACTGAACATTTTCTACATACCCACTTTGGGAAGCAAGGTGCCATAGTGGTAGAGCATCAGATTCAGAATCGAGAGGTCCTGGGTTCGATCCTCACTGGCGGCACAGTGTTGTGTCCAAGAGCAAGACACATTATCTGCCCATAGTACTGGTTAATACCCAGGAGGCAATGGCTCTGTTATGACATGACTGAAAATTGTTGACTGGGATGTTAAACTTCAATACAAACAAACAAAACATACCCACTTTGGTCTTGACTTCACATGTTTATAGGGTTCTTCTCCTACCTGTAAATACAGATCATAGCACTCTTTTTTTTTTTTTTGCAATGTTCAGATCAGCTGCACAGTAGCTGAGCAGCTGATCAGCATCTTTGTGTTTGATGCATACTTAGTACAATCACCTCACTTCCTAAATCTACAAGTTCAATCTCTTATGCACGTCATTTGTAACCAAGGTCCCCTACCACTATGGAATAGTGAGGTCTTTGACTTTCCTTCCAGCAACCCCCTGCCAAAAGCCCTGCACTGCAGGGTTTAACAGATGGTAAAATCTCCGCTATAAGACCCTGCCTTGTGGGACAAATGAGCTGGATATAATCCCCGCTATTTTGCCGTGAAAACAAAACCACTGCATTCACCCGGCCCCGGCACTGCGATGACAAGCTGGAAGTACTAGAATTAGTTTTCTATGTGAAAACTGATGTCTTCCCCCTTTCTAATTGCATGTCCAAAACATGCAAGCAAGAGTTATAGTTCTAGTGCATCACATATCCTGTCATTATAAGTGTACCAAGTTTCATTGAAATAGCTCTTACCGTTTTTAGTTATAGAGCAGACATGAAATTATATGGAAAATAATCAAAGGGAAATAAGTCCAATAAACACAAGCACGAGCTATAATTCTTGTACATGACACATCGTCTCATTGTGCTTTATAAGTGTATCAAGTTTCACTGAAATATCTCTTATGGTTTTTGAGTAATACAGCAGACGAGAAATTGTATGGGAAATAATCAAAGGGAAATAACTCCAAAGATATGCAAGCAAGAGTTATGGTTCTTAAGCATGACACATCATCTCATTGTGCTTAAAGTGTACCATGTTTCATTGAAATAACTCTAGGTTTTTGAGTTATAGTGCGGACACAAAATTGTATGGAAATTAATCAAAGAGAAATAACTCCAAAGATATGCAAGCAAGAGTTATGGTTCTTTAGCACATCATCTCATCATTATTATTGCTTTATAAGTGTACCAAGTTTCATTGAAATATCTCTTACGGTTTTTGAGTTATAGAGCGGACACGAAATTGTATGGAAAATAATCAAAGTTATGGTTCTTGTGCATGACACATTGTCTCATCATGCTTTATAAGTGTATGAAGTTTCATTGAAATATCTTTGATGGTTTTTGAGTTATAGAGCGGACAAGACAGACAGACAGACGGACAGATGGACGGACAGATGGATGGACAGACGGACACACAGGGAATAAGAACTGTCGCAGGACAGCGTGCTCGACTGCTTCTGACCTTTGTCAAACATAAGGCCAAACCCGACCAGTAACCCAAAGCATTATGTTCATACATCTTTTTGCCTTGATGCAATAAGGCAAAATCACTGAACCATGAAAGTTAACTATAACTACCTAAGATTTAAAGGTCTCACTCATATTGTGAAAGAAGTGTGTTCATATACCAACTGAGTGCCAAGACACAAGGCAAAATCACTGAACCATGAAATAAGGTCACACTGACCTATAAGTATTTCAGGGTCAAAGCCTCAAAGGTCTAGTGATACTTACTCATAATGTGAAAGAAATTTGATCATATACCCATTCAGTGTTGAGATATAAAGCAAAATCACTGAACCATGAAATTAGGTCATAGTGACCTATAAGTATGTTTGGGTTCAAGGTCTGGTCATACTCATTCATAATCAGAAAGAAGTATGAAAAAATTTCAACTGAGTGTCGAGATATAAGGCAAAGTCACTGAACCATAAAATTAGGTCACAGTGACCCAGTAATACTTTACGGTCAAAGATCTTGTCATACTCGTACATATCGTGAAAGAAGTATGTTCATACACCAATTGAGTGCCGATATATAAAGGAAAATCACTGAACCGTGAAATTAGGTCATATTGACCTAGGACTACTTTCGGGTCAAAGGTCTTGTCATACGCAAACATAGTGTGAAAGAAGTTTGTTCATAAACTACTTAAGTGCCGAGATATAAGTCAAAGTCACTGAACCGTGAAATTAGGTCACAGTGACCTATAAGTATATTGGGGTCAAAGGTCTGGTCATACCAACTCATAATCTGAAAAAAGTATGAAAATATTCTAATTGAGTGTCAAGATATAAGGCAAAATCACTGAACCATGAAATTAGGTCACAGAGACCTAGGACTACTTCAGGGTCAAAGGTCTTGTCATACGCAAACATACTTTGAAAGAAGTTTGTTCATAAACCATTTGAGAACTGAGACATAAGGCAAAATCACTGAACCGTGAAATTAGGTCACAGTGACCTATAAGTATATTGGGGTCAAAGGTCTGGTCATACTCACTCATAATCTGAAAAAAGTATGAAAATATACTAATTAAGTGTCAAGATATAAGGCAAAATCACTGAACCGTGAAATTAGGTCACAGTGACCTATATGTATATCGGGGTCAAAGGCCTGGTCGTACTCACTCATAATCTGAAAGAAGTAAGAAAATATACTAATTGAGTGTCAAGATGTAAGGCAAAATCACTGAACCATGGAAAGTAGGTCAACCGACCCTTACCGTCATGACACACAAGTCGGTGTCATAAAGTCAAAAGATGAATGACCAACCATCTTCCTAAGTTGTTTCTATTAAGAAATAAAAAGAAAAAAAAAATTGGGGAGTTCTAGATTTTGACCTCTAGCCCCGCGCCCCTGACTCCGACCCAGAGGTCCGATGTCATGGAACCTAAAGTGTATGAAGTATGAATGCTTTATGATAAGTTGTTGTCAAGATATGGACTCCTTGTAAAAGTTACACAGCAGTACATCTATTTTTTACAGTGTTCTAGTTTTTAACCTCTAGCCCCACCCCCCAGGCATGAACCGAGAGACCTGATGCCATTAAATGAAACTCAACCCTACAGGGTACCTATGGTCCGAGTATGAAAGCCCTCTGATAAAAAGTTTTCAAGATATAGACTTCTAGAACATTATATCACAGAAAAGCCATTATTATTAATGGTATTCTAGATTTTAACCTCTAGCCCCACCCCCTGGCATGGACCCAGGGATCTAATGCCATGGAATGAAAGCCGACCCTACAGGGTGTCAATGGCCCAAGTATCAATGCTTTCTGATGAGTGGTTGTCAAGATATGGACTTCTAGAAAACTTTAACACAAGAATTGCCATTTTTGAAGGTGTTCTAGATTTTAACCTCCAGCCCCACCCCCTGGCCTGGACCCAGGGGCCCGATGCAATGGAATGAAAGCTAACCCTACAGGGTATCTATGGTCCAAGTATGAATGCTTTCTGATGAGTGGTTGTCAAGATATGGACTTCTAGAAAACTTTAACACAAGTGTGACGCGCACGCGCACGGGAACGGGAACGTGGACGACCGGGGTGACTGCAATAGCTCTATGCACTTCGTGCAGTCGAGCTAAAAACAATATGTCTCCCGACCCTTCAGGGGGAGACATAAAAATCTTTTTCTCCTACCCTCCTCTGGGGGTGGGGGCGGTTGTGGTTATACAGGACTAGTGCATTAGCTATCTTCTACAATTCTACTACCTGGCTTCTGTCTGACAGTCATGAGTCCTGGTTTTCAAGATACATCTCATATAGTGAGCACATAACATTTTCATTAGCATCATGTTTTAGAGGTCAATTGGTGTAGCATTAAAACTGTTTAATTTTAAAACTCTGTGTTGTGCTCCTTGCCTTTGGTTTTGGCTGAAACTAGCCAGATGGCTACCTTGTTGGTAAAGAGCTAGCCATCTTGCTCTTCAAGTATGTTGTCGGAAAAAATGTACTGCGATGTACATGTGTATTTTCTTTTCCGCCTTGTGTCTATGATGGTACTTCAAATTTAATTACATCGATTCTTAGTCCCTCTATTCTTACCTGGAATGATAGACTATAGTGGCATACCTTCGACAGAAGAAGGTACATGACCAACATATCTGAACAAGTAAATACAGGTGCTGAAACCCTCTGTGACAAATGGACTATCCCAATTTTAAATTGATGAGTCCACTTTAATTTTAAGGGTATCAGGAATAATTATAATTTTTTTTAATTTCATCTTCTAAGCAAACAGAATAGCTTTAGATAGAAGGCCACATTCTTCAGCGTTCCATCTTCGGCTATTCTATTTGCCTTTGTCCCATTAATAGCACACCAGGTTGTTATGTGATAAACAGGTGCAAGTGGCTTCCCAAGGAAATCCCCTTAATCAATGTTATATAAAATTTGCATATGTACGAAGGTGTTTCACCATCACTCACCCTGACAGCTCTTCCTTCCTTCAACCAGTTCTCACGGGAATGTAACTGGAATGAAATAGAACAGAATTTTAGATAGCATGAATCAGACCTGACTCAAGAGTCTTCATTTGAGCAGCGTCATGAGAAAACCAATAATGCAGTTTTCGAACACGTCTGACACAAACTGGCCTGTACAGTCACAGAAGCAGGCTAGAAGTTTGAAATTTGGTATTTAGGAAGAAGAGGAATTGTACTATCCGTGTAGCAAACAAAGGCACTGATCAGCTTCGCAGTTACTGCGAAGCTGATCTACGCCTTTGTTTTCGCATTATGCAAAATGTTTTTCTCATGACGGGGCTCATTTGTTGATGGATTTTCAAACTCTTTATGTGTGTTGTAAGGCCAATTTTAGATAAAGATACTGAGAATACATGTCTCTACAAGAATAGCACAATCCCTTTTTCTTTAAGGCCTAAGTCAGGCGTCGGGTGGCAGGAGATTAATAACTTTATTGAGACAGGTAATACAGGTAGAGATGTGCTACTGTGCAGCTTCTGTCATATTTATTGTCTTATCGATAATCCCCAATTTTCAAGTTCTAGCCTGCTTCTTTGACTGGTTTCTTTGACTGTACAGGCTGATTTGTGTCTGACCTGGTCCGAACCCCAAATTGTCGGTTTTCACATGCGAAGGCTCATTTTATACTTACAACATGGACACATTCTCTGGCATATACCGGCTCCCCTCTCACATAGCCTAGGGGTACCGCTGTATCAGGGTATATGGCTTCAAACTTCAACAGATGTCTTTTTAAAGCATAACTGCAAAAGAATATCATTGATTCTTTAAGGTAATACTGAATTGACAATCCTCATAAAGCAGTTTCTTGCCACTGCTAATTGTGCGGTGACGAGGAATTCAATGGTGTGCCTTTAAAAACAGTACATGTAATCAGCAAAATTTTGGCCAAAAAGTTCTCGTTATTTTTAGGTTATTATTTTATTTAACTTGAAAAGCCTTAGAGGCCAACATGATGTAGTGGTTCAGCCACTGAACTTGTAAACAGGTGTCATTGGTTCCATCCCAGACTTTTCCAGTCTTTTGGATGACTTTAAACCAAGGTCCCATCTCCATATGACATTAGCCATTGAGAAGGATGTAAAACTTAAATTCAACCCATCAACTTGCAAAAGCTTACAGCGGGAGGCTAAACTGGATCTTAAATAGTCTCTCTAACAGGGCCAAATTGTTCAAAGCTTTGTTAGCTTAACGCTGACGTTACACCCTCAACTTGTTTTAACTATATATCACCTTAAAAAGCAAATACACTGTTATTTTTTGTTGAAAACATGTGTACCTTCACAATCAACACACAGAAATTCTTTCTAAAACTCTCATATTTTTTCAACAAAAAAATAACAGTGTATTTGTAATATTGCCATTTGAAATTTTAATGAATTGTTTACTAATGACATCGTTAATTTTGAGAAACTGGCCCCAGGTTTTTCTGTTTCCTATTTAGGCTTTCCAGCATACTATTTGAGCCGTGACGCGAGAAAACCAGTCTTTGGGGAATTCCGACCAGGTCCGACACAAACTGACCTGTACAGTCACAAAAGAAGGCTAGAAGCTTGAAATTTTGGATTTAAGAAGACAATGGATTGTTCTATCTGTTTAGCATAAACAAAGGTGCTGATCAGCTGTGCAGTTACTGCACAGCTGTCAGCTGATGTGCACCTTTGTTTTCGTATAGACAAATATCCGGTTTTCTCGTGACATGGCTCATTAAATATCTGTGATCAGCAAAAAAAAAATTAATAAACTATGAAAGCTTACAGCGGGTGGCTCTTGAAGGCAGCTATACTGGTGGGCATTGGTCTCTGTAGGAGGTGACTCTGTATGTCCCTGTCCTCCTCCTCATCTCTCTGTCTGTCTGCAGGCCGGTACAGGTCTACAGTCTCACCCCACCACTCCTCATCACCGCGAAACTTACGGGTGGTCGTCAACCACTGACTGGCATACCGTGCTGTAACGTCTTTGATGGTACCATCTTGAAACAGAAGACATACTGTTAAACTGTGACAAAACAAACAGCCGACATGAGCCGCATCATGAGAAAACAGGACTTCTGACTATGCGAAAACAAAGGCACAGACCAGCTTCGTGGTAACCACAAAGCTGATCAGTGCCTTTTTTGCAATATACAGATAGTACAATTCCTCTACTCATTTAATACAAAATTTCAAGCTTCTAGTGTTCTTCTGTAATTGTACAGGCCGATTTGTGTTGGACCTGGTCGCAAAAGCCTGAAGAATGGTTTTCTTGGTTGCGGCTCTGACACACAGCATTAATGCATTTGAAAATACATAAAACATCCACATTCTCTGATTATAATTTTCTGAACTGGTATACATCTAAGCATTCCATAGGCACATATGGACAGTGTAGGCTGATCATACTTGGCAGAAAACCCTTCGAAAGTTTTGCCTTGTTAAATAGAAGAATTAAGTTTGACATTATGATGCTATCCTGCTTAATATTTCCACTAAAAGCTGATTTGTCTGTAATATATCCAACATAACTTTGCTGATTAGTTTTTACATAAATACAAATAACCTTAAATATGTTTCACAATCTTTCATAATACAATTGACTAGATCTAGATACAAAATAAATCTAGAAAATCATCGTCTGAATTCCATTTTTTATTAGCGATAACCGTTGACAATTATCTCCTTTGACGGTTATCTCTACTTCTATAAATGCAACTGCAGTTTAAGCATGTGTTATAAATACAACTGCAGTTTTTAAGCGGCGAAGTGGATAAAAACATGGCTGCCACTTTCTTTTGAAAAAGAATGGTAAATAACGACATTTTCATATCTGCCGACTTTTTCTGTACTGGTCAAGTTTTTCTCGTATTGGCCGACTTTTCTCTGTATTGGCGGAGTTTTAGATGATGCAGGCTGATCTATTCATATAAATATCAATATCAATGTAGTTAATTAATAATTCAAAATATCAAAGCTTAGCATTATTACACTACCTTCGTTGAAAGCCACAACATAGTGAACTGGTGGTGTTGCATTGTGTTCTATAGAGTAGGGCTGTCCAAGTTTCCCTGTTACGCAGTCTATACCTACAACAAACATATTCTGAACCATTTGAGCCACGACGCAAGAAAACCGGCTTTCAGGGTTTCAGACCAGGTCTGACACAAACCGAGCTGTACAAGAACAGAAGATGGCCCGAGGTAAGAAATTCCGGATTTACAAAGTAGAGGAACTATACTATCCATGTAGCGAAAACAAAGGCGCTGATCAGCTTTGCAGCTACTGCGAAGCTGATCTGCACCTTTGTTTTCGCATAGGCAAAAATCTGGTTTTCTCATGGCGCGGCTCATTTCAAGAAATAAAATTTCTTCTTAAAACCTTCAACCACAAACATGCAGCAATCATTAAAATTTTATTTATTTTAATCTCAAAAAGTCCAATTTTCAAACAAGTACGTCCATTGTTTTGATAATTCAAAATTCATAGATTGTGGGTACTGATTATGTACCCAAAATCTATGTTTTGAGTAAAAACAACAAAAAATTTCCAAATCTTTTAATGTGAAAATTTTTTTCGTAATGCATTTAAATGAAATGATATACAAAGCTTTGATTATGAAACTGAGTATGAAAGAATAGAATTGAGGATATTTAGTAAATAACTAAAACTAACCCATGACCAAATATAAACCAATTTATCATGTAAGGATTAATAAACAGATGAAATGGCAAGCTTTCAGCGAGCCATTTCATCTGTTTATGGTCCGAGCGTGATAAATCTGTTTATCTTTGGTCACAGGTTAGTTATTTACTTTATAATGTATCGAAAGCCGACAAATTTCGCGAAAAAACTCAACCCATGTGAGGAGAATTGCTTTCCGTCATTTTGTTTATTTAGTCAACAGCTCAGCAATCACTCCACAGAACGACTCCTAAAAAAGTACAAGTAGGCAAAGATCAGGAAAAGGTGCAATCAGAAAAAAGATTCCCACTCCAAAAACCAAGGTGGGAAAAAACTAAATTAGCAATCAGGTACTTATACCATGAAAACATATCGTAAGCCGAATGAGCAGCTATTTTCCCAATAGGTGGCCACTCAGTTACCTAAACTTAACTAAAAATATGAAAACATACATAAGGAGCCAACAGCACAAAAAATTTTAAACACCAAGACATAAAACAAAAAGAACCACCACAGAAGTATCGCCTTGGATCGATCAGTAGGAAAATACAAACTGATTGCAAGCAATCCCTGAGGATTGGAAAAATAAGAGCATTAAAAATTTGTCAGTATAGCAGTACAACTTGTTGGTATTTTATATTTGTCTTTTCCATTGTTTCATCTACGTAACGTCGCAAAACAATGGCGGAGATTGACGTCACAAAACGCAACTAAATTTGACGTCACTAGCGCGTTTCTTTTTGGTGCGTTAAACAAAATTGCAACGTGGCCTTTATACTTGGCAGTCCAAATCCAAAAAAGTGGCTTAGTTTTGGTTTTGTTGGCATTTTTGAGTACATTATTCTACCTATGCTCATAATATTCCTTGGCATGTGCCCAAACTCGTATGGGTGGATGCCAAGTCTGTAAATGACCCTGGGCCACAGAACAAGGTCAAAGGTCAAACGAGTGCAAAATAGCAAAAATCGGTAAAATGAAAATAGACATTATTGTTTTGGAAAATAATGGACTGAATATAGGTAACTTGTACTCATGTCATTCCTTGACATGTCTCCAAAGACAAAGAGGTGGATGCCAAGACTGTAAATGCTCCTGGGTGACAGAATTAGGTCAAAAGTCAAATGAGTGCAAACTTTCAAACACCCGTTACAATAATCAAGTATTTCTTAAATCAAACATGAACTGACTAAAGGCAACATGTGCTTATTTTATTCATTGATAAGTGTTTAAACTCATATGGGTATATTCCAAGTCTGTAATTGCCTCTGGGTCACATAATTAGGTCAAAAGTCATATGAGTGCAAAAATATCAAAACCTGTAATGATAACTAATATTATTCTACTAGCTACCCATACCCCCTTCCCCCAGGGGTAATTTTCTACACTATGGTTTTCTAATTTAAGTACATTGAAAAAGCTATCAGACCCTGTATTCTGCCAGTGGAAGCATCTGCGTTTTATGCTATGTTCTATTAAAGTACCCTAAATATTCATTTTTTGCGTTTTTATAATGGGGGTACAGATAGAACATTGAAAATATCTCAATTATTTGTAATCCTAGACCATTGAACTTGGTCTCATCTTAAAGCTTAGACATAGCCCTTTTTTCCTATGATAAGTAATGGAAAATATCTAATTTGCATATTCATGAATTTTCATTAAAACTTTAAAATGAATAAAAAGAAACAATTAAAAATCAATTATCCCATAAAAACTAATGTCATGCCTAAACTATCATTTTGGCTTATTGTTATTGTACCAATAATACTATTTGATAAATTTGTTGATGACTCATGGGCCTAAATAATAATTATCTCATTTGCATTTTCATGAATATTAATGAAAATGACGAAAATCAAGATATACAAAGGGAAAATCTATTGCCATTTGAAGGGTTAAGGGTGGAATATCTATAGGATGTACCTTGCACCCTTAGAACAAATGCTCATGGGTGCCAGTTTGGTCAGAGGATCTCTTTATTGCCCATGTGTGTCACGTAAAATCATAGAGTGTTCACCCCCACCTCTAATAAGCAGAGGAAGTAGTGTGGTTCACCTATATTACCACATGTTTCTTGGCTACTGATAGACCTTGGGAGAGCAGAAATAGGTATCAAATGATTGGTTTGACAATGCTTGATAACCACGTAATAAAATATAAATATCAAACAGACTTCCTGGTCTTCAAATATTAATGCGAACTTTATATATTAGAAAAAAATCACAGAAAAATGGAGTATACCAGCACAATTGCTTATATCTCATCAACCAAAAGCCCTAGAGAGCTTACATTGGTACCAAATGATTGCTATGACAATGTTCTATAACTCTGTAATAAGATATATAAACAAACTGGCTATCTTAGTGCTCAATATTAAAGAGAACTTCAGATATTAGAGAAAAGTAACAGATAAATGAAGGGGGTCTACCAACAAAATTGCTTATATCTCAGCAACCAAAAACTCTAGAGGGCTGAAATTTATATCAAATGATTGATATGATAATGGTTTATTATAATATGATAAGATACAGAAAGAATGTAATATAACTTTCTTGGGGTACAAATCTTGATGAGAACTTTCAATATTAGAGACAAATCACAGAACAATGGAGGGGGTATACCTACAGAAATGCTTATAAGCTCAGCAACCAAAAGCCATAGAGAGCAGAAATTGGTATCAAATAATTGCCATTACAACATGTTAAAACCACGAAATAAGATATATAACAAAATCAGACTTTCGTGTTGTTCAAATATTGATGGAATCTTAATGAATATAATATTAGAGAAAAATCACAGCAAGTGAAGGGGTTATACCTACAGAAACGTTTATATCTCAGCAACCATAAGCCATAGAGAGCAGAAATTGGTATCGAATGATTGCTATGACAATATTCTATAACCATATAATATGGTATATAAACAAGCTGACTTCCTTGTTTCTCAAATATTTAAGGACACTTAAGATATAGGAGGAAAATCCTTGGCAAATGAAGGGGGTTTACCAATAAAATTGCTAATATCTCAGTGACCAAAAGCTCTAGAGAGCTGAAATAGGTATCAAATGATTGCTATAATAATGTTCTATTATAGTATAATAAGATGCATAAATAATCTGACTTTCTTGTTGGATTAATGATGAGAACTTTAAATATTAGATAATAATCTCAGAAAAATAGAGGGGGTACACCAACGGAAATGTATATATCTCAGCAACCAAAAGCCATAGAGAGCAGAAATTGGTATCAAATGATTGCTATGACAATATTCTATAACCAAATTATAATGCATATAAACAAGCTGACTGTCTTGCTTCTCAAATATTTAAAAAAATCTTAAGATATAGGAAAAAATCAGTGGCAAACGAAGGGGGTATACCAATAAAATTGCTAATATCTCAGTGACCAAAAGCTCTAGAGAGCTGAAATAGGTATCAAATGATTGCTTTAATAATGTTCTATAATAGTGTGATAAGACGCATAAATAATCTGACTTTCTTGTTTTTCGAATAGTGATGAGAACTTAAATATTAGACAATAATCTCAGAAAAATAGAGGGGGTATATCAACGGAAACGTATATATCTCAGCAACCAAAAGTCATAGAGAGCTGAAATTGGTATCAAAAGATTGCTATGACAATATTCTATAATCATGCGATAAGATATATAAACAAGCTTGCTATCTTGTTTCTCAAATATTTAAGGACACTTAAGATATAGGAGGAAAATCCTTGGCAAATGAAGGGGGTTAACCAATAAAACTGCTAATATCTCAGTGACCAAAAGCTCTAGAGAACTGAAACTGGTATCAAATGATTGCTAGGATAATATTCTATAACCATGTTGTGAGACAAACAAACATTCTGAATTTCTTGATTTTCGAATATTGATAAAAACTTTACATATTAGTGAAAAACCAAAGAAAAGTGGATGGGGTATACTAACAAAATGTTTTATAACTTAGCAACCAAAAGTCTTAGAGAGGTAAAATTGATATCAAATAATTGCTATTTTAATTTTCTATAAACATGCGATAATAAATGAATAGTTTGACTTTCTTGTTGTTTGAATATTGATGAAAACTTGAAATATTTGATAAAAATCACAGAAAAATAGAGGGGGTATACCAACAGAAACATTAATATCTCAGCAACCATAAGTCCTAGAGATCTGAAATTGGTATCAAATGATTGTTATGACAATAATGTATAAACATGTAATAATATAAATGACCAAGCTGACTATACCGTTGCAAAAAATTAAGAAAACTTAATATATAAGAGAAAAAACACAGACAAATACAGGGGAGTGTACCAATAAAATTGACAATATCTCAGCAACCAAAAGCTGCAAAGAGCTGAAATTGATATCAAATGATTGCTACGATCATATTCTATACACAATTGATACAAAATGTACATAAAAGAACTTTATCCCCATCAGAATACCACTGACACTTATGTTTATACAGTCAATTGTAAAAGGGCATGAAAATAAGCATTTTTTTTTTTTTTTGCACTAAAGTGACCATTGACCTAAATCTGCATTACTTTGTTGTAACAATTGTAACTGATTACATCATACAAATGCATTAGATGTAATTTGGGGCTTTTTTACAAAAAAAAAGAAGAAAATATTTCATAAGATACTGCTATAATGTTGAAATATCTCAAATTTTGCACTTAGTTGACCTTTGACCTATTTTTGGGACTCTGGGGCATTTTCAGACTTGGCATCCACCCTAGCGTGTATTGTTACACATTAAGGTACACATTAGGCATGGATGCCAAAATGTACTCAAAAATGCCAACAGAAAAATATTTGGGGGGCTTGGGAGGCCAACTATTATTTAGTCAGTGGAGGTGGCCTTTAATAAGTCAGTAGCTAAATAAAGCTTCTTTTTATGAACCCCCCATTATTTGGCCGATATGTAGGGTTGTTGCATTATAAAAGACATTATTGTTACTTACAGACCCACTTTTGTTCTTTCTGCAGAAAAACCTCCATCCACTCATCTGCACCTGTAAAGAGCACCGGTATATTAGGGCAATTATATACTCCGTTTGAAGGAAAACAGAGGAATACAGTATCAATAATTGAAATTTTGTAGTTGATACCCAGATGCTTCATGCAGACTTGACAAATAACAAATGATTTATTGAGCACAAACACAATTTGACACTCTGAATATGGCAGGAGCAACATGCATGGGCATGGTAGCCACCTTGGTCATGTGACCTGGACAATTTATGTAAATTCATTCGCACCTTCCCATTAGGTTTGTTTTCTGAGCTCTGTTGTTCTTCTATGTTGGTGTAATCTTCTTCAGTGAATGAGTACTACTTCCCCCATCTCTCCCCATGCAAACTGTTCCCCCTTTATTGTCAGCTATAGACAAGTTTACCTGAGGTAGTCTCCATTATTTCCCCTCAGTCGACAGAACCTTTTGGTTCTTCTGAGTTGGTGTAAGTTTCTTCAGTGACTGAGTCCTGACCCCACCTGACCTACCCAACCCTACCCCGCCCCCTGGCTTACCCGAGCTAGAACCAATTATTTCCCCTGAGTCAGTCGACAAAGCCTTGTTATTCTTCTGAGTTGGTGTAAGTTTCTTCAGTGACTGAGTTCTCACCTGGAAACTCTCATCAGCAAACTCATTGTCAGAGCTGAAATAGTGATCATATACTGGTCCTGAGGTTATGAATCTTTTTTCAAGCTCAGCTCAGCTGAGCATGAAATTTCAACTGCTAATAAATGCTGAAATCATCGAACAATGTGGAAAATTCAGGTTCAAAACTCAAAAACTAGTAATTTATCCTGCTTACAAATGTTAAAATGCCAACAATTGTTGGCATTTTAACATTTGTGAGCAGGATAAATTTTAGTCTCAGCTGAGTTGAGCATGAAAAAAGTTTTATAACCTCTGGCCCAGGTCCTGGTCCTGAGGTTATGAAACTTTTTTCATGTTCAGCTCAGTTGAGACTAAAGTTTATCCTGCTCATTTTAACATTCATCAGCAGGATAAATTACAGTCTTTAACGGTCTAAACCTGAAACTTCAAATAAACTTGGGCTATTTTGTTCTTTATGAGCAGCTGAAAATCTTTGGACCTGAGTCATTTGAAATGGAAAAGTTTGTGCAAGGCTTCAACAAACATGCAAAGCAAACCAATGTTTGGTTCTGAGGACCAACCAAAACTTAAAAAAAAAAAAAAAATCATTAAGGGCACCTCACCCACAAAATAGGGTACTGGAAACATTAAATGAGCCGCGACGCGAGAAAACCGGTCTTCTGGGTTTCCGACCAGGTCCGACACAAACCGACCTGTACAAGCACAGAAAAGAGCTAGAAGCTTGAAATTTCGGATTTAAGTAGAAGAGGAATTGTACTATCCGAGTAGCGAAAACAAAGGCGCTGATCAGCTTCGCGGTTACCGCGAAGCTGATCTGCGCCTTTGTTTTCGCATAGGCAAAAATCCGGTTTTCTCACGATGCGGCTCAAATTATGTTAAGTCAATCCATTGAATGAATGTCTCTTCTGGCCATGAGGTTATAAAACTTAATTCATGCTCAACTCAGCTGAGACTAAAATTTATCCTGCTCATAAATGTTAAAATGCCAACAATTGTTGCCATTTTAACATTTATGATCAGGATAAATTACATGTATCAATTTTAGAGATCAAGGTGTGCAATTAAAACTAGAATTTGTTTTCTATGTGAAAACTGATGTCTCCCCCCTTTCTATGTGCATGTCCAAAATATGCAAGCAAGAGTTATAGTTCTTGTGCATCACATATCCTGTCATTCTGTTTTATAAGTGTAATAAGTTTCATTGAAATATCTCTTACGGTTTTCAAGTTATAGAGGGGGCACGAAAGTGTTTGGAAAATAATCAAAGGGAAATAACTCCAAAGATATGAAAGCAAGAGTAATGATTCTTGTGCATCATGCTTTATAAGTGTACCATGTTTCATTAAAAAATCTCTAATGGTTTTTGAGTTATAGAGCAGACACGAAATTGAATGAAAAATAATCAAAGGGAAATAACTCCAAAGATATGCAAGCAAGAGTTATGGTTCTTTAACATGACACATCATCTCATCGTGCTTTATAAGTGTACCAAGTTTCATTGAAATATTTCTTATGGTTTACAAGTTATAGAGTGGACATGAAATTGTATGGAAAAATAATCAAAGGGAAATAACTCCAAAGATATGAAAGCAAGAGTTATAATTCTTGTGCATGACACATCGTCTCATCATGCTTTATAAGTGTACCAAGTTTCACTGAAATTTCTCTTACGGTTTTCAAATTATAGGGTGGACACGAAATTGTATGGAAAATAATCAAAGGGAAATTACTCCAAAGATATGCAAGCAAGAGTTATGGTTCTTTAGCATGACACGTAATCTCATCGTGCTTTATAAGTGTACCAAGTTTCATTGAAATAACTCTTACGATTTTCGAGTTATAAAGCGGACACGATATTGTATGGAAAATAATCAAAGGGAAATAACTCATAAAATACTCAAGCCAGAGTTATGGTTCTTGTGCATGACACATCGTCTCATCATGCTCAATAAGTGTACCCAGTTTTATTGAAAAATCTTAAACGGTTTACAAGTTATACAGCAGACACGAAATTGTATCGAAAATAATCAAAGGGAAATAACTCCAAAAATACTCAAGCCAGAGTTATGGTTCTTGTGCATGACACATCGTCTCGTCGTGGTCTACAAGTGTACCAAGTTTCATTGAAAAATCTTTAACGGTTTTCAAGTTATACAGCGGACACGAAATTGTATCGAAAATAATCAAAGGGAAATAACTCCAAAAATATTCAAGCTAGAGTTATGGTTCTTATGCATGACACATCGTCTGATCATGCTCAATAAGTGTACCAAGTTTTATTGAAAAATCTTAAACGGTTTTCAAGTTATACAGCGGACACGAAATTGTATCGAAAATAATCAAAGGGAAATAACTCCAAAAATACTCAAGCCAGAGTTAAGGTTCTTGTGCATGACACATCGTCTCGTCGTGGTCTACAAGTGTACCAAGTTTCATTGAAAAATCTTTAACGGTTTTCAAGTTATAGAGCGGACACGATTTGTAACGGACAGACAGACAGACAGACAGACAGACAGACAGACGGACAGATGCACGGGGAAAAACAATATGTCTCCCGACCCTGTCGGGGGGAGACATAATTAATTTTGGCTATTGAAGTATTTATGAGCAGTCAAAATTTTAAGCTCAGCCGATTTGAGCTTGAAACAAAGGCCAGGGAATTTCGGCCTCATGTGTTGGTAAAAAATTGAATTTTGCAATTTTGAGGAGAGGAGTATTGCAAATAGCTCGTATAGGTCCCTGCTTATAAATTCTAGTACAACTATCACATTCATATTACTCATGTTGCCATGGCAACGCTCCGAAAAGCATAGAAATACCACTTTTTGCAATTTTGGGTCTATTTTTCACCATTCAACATCATTTTCAACTACCGGCCCATGCGACGAACAATTTCTTATTATGAAATAATTATAAATAATTATGAAGTATCATCCAGAGATATTGTATGCTAAGTATCATTTTGTTCGTCGTGTGGGCTGGCACTTAAAAATTAAAAAATGTGCTCAGAAATGGGCAAAAATAGACCAAAAAGTGCAAAATGTGCTCTATCTATGGTTCTTCTGGGTGTTGCCATGGCAACGCTTGTAGAATAAATGAAGTACTTGTTCTTGTATTTAATAGAGGAGATATATGACTGTTTCAAGGAATAGTTTTCTCACCTAAATTACAAAATTTATTTTTTTAGCAAAATCTGAGGCCAAAATCAGGCATTAAATGCCCTAGGCCTTTTATAACCTTAGGATCTGGTCTGTTCCTAGTCCTTCTCAGGACTATTTGCAGAGGTAGAATCAAGGTAATATTCAAAATAGACCTATCTATTGATTTGAACATTTGATTTTTGTCTACATGTATTTCATGCAATTTTAAGTAAACTTGCTTAAAATCTTACGTAAATTATATACATGTCAGGGTTCCCAATATAAGCTGCTGCAAGAGAAAACCAATAATTTGAAATTTTGACCAGGTCCAACACGAACCAGATTGTAGAAGAGAGACTGTACTGTAGGGAAAACAAAGGCGCTGATCAGTTGGGAAGTAATGATTGCACCTTTGTTTTCGCATCTGCAGATTGCTGATTTTCTGATGCGGCTCATATTAGACTATAAAATTGTTTACCATTTTAGAACACTAGAAGTTCACAGTTACGACTATGCATTATGCACTATGCACATGTACCTTTCAACTTTCTCTTTCTTTATGTGTCTTTTCTTAATTTGTGTCATCTTCTCTTCCTCTTCTGACAACCCATCATCACTTGCATTTTCATCATCATCATCAGCAGCAGCAGCTTTCTCTTCCTTCCCAGGAACATAATCCTCCTCAGAATCATCCACATCATCAGTAGCACCATCATTGTCTACATAGGCATTTGGTCGGATTTTGGAAGCACATGATCTTCTTGATTTATTCTTAGCTCTTAATCTGCTATTGCTATTCTCTTCTTTCAAATCTGTATTAGTAGTTCCTTTTGTCAGTTTTGTTCTATCTGTTTTATTTTGTTTACCACCAGATCTTATATTTTTGTCACTTTTTTCAAAGCTAAGGGCTTTCACTGCAGAACCACCTTTTCCTTTCTCATGTTCAACATTCTTATTTTCATTGTCAGTTTTAGTTTTTGCACCCTGTTTCGCTGCTGTCCTTTTACTTGTGTTTTCATTTGCAAGTTTCTGGGCAGATTTTCCTGATTTCACTGCTTTAGTATCAGCTTTATCTTCTTTTATTTTCTTCTGTATTTTGGCAGGATTACCTGTCCTTTTCTTACCAGAGTTGGATTCCTGTAATAAAGTACTAGTTTATGAGACTACATGACATATTTTGTTTTCCACAAAATAAGGACAAAAGCTAGCACTTTGTCACAAAGCAACTTGTAACATTATCCTGAACATATTATAAACATTCTCTGAAGTTTTGTTTTATAATTATATGCAAAATCTTCAATTTATAAAAACAAATTAATATCTTGATTTTTTTTTCAACCAATGTGCTTAATCTTTGGATAGAACTTGACAGAGCAGACTAAACAAATGGCCATAAAAACTCTTAAATTGCCTAGCCCATATCCATTTTGATATAATTTGCATTATTATTGTATAGGCCAGTTAAGCACTGCGCAAAGATAAATTGCGAGAAAAATATGCTTGGGGACAAAATCATAATAGTCACGAAAATAGTGAGGCTACAGTAATGTTCAAAGGTGCTTACATGAAAACAATGTACACAGTGACCTACCTTCTTAGGCAGTGTTCTGATGGGTATTGGCTGCAGTGACATCACCAGTCTTGTCAGGAACCCTAGCTGCCGCAACAATATCACACACACCTGGGGAGAAAGATAATAGGTAGTGAACTGCATCAAAATCAACTATAAATTATGTTGTCCATATAAACTGGAGAATAAGATAAGAATTATTTAGACAGACTGGCCAGAGTCAAGAAGAAAACATAAGCTCTGAGGACCATCTTAAAAGTTCATATTGATTTGTTTTAAGGACATCTTTGTTGTATACATGTATTTCATTTTATTTGCTAATAAATATTCAGCAAACAAGGAAGAACCTAATCAGATGCAACATTAGACAGAATCCGATAAGTGATATCAGTTTCCTCTGGTTGCCAATGTTACACACACAGATAGGCTGCTAGTCCCATAATGAATATAAAACAGAACATTGCACATTTACCAGCACAAATTCCAATCTGCTGGTGACAGACCTCTGCTGGAAACTGCTTTCTAATCTCCCTCTCTGAAAATAATCAGTTTCAAACAAATGTATGTATTTTAAGGGAAGAGGTGAGATAAGCATTTTCTTGTTTGCAAATCTGTTTTATAACATAGGCAATACTTTTTGACAGAACTAGGTCTTTCATGCTAGCTGATGACACAATCATGTCAGAAAAATCTGTCGAAATCAGAAAGGCCAGTGCGAGGATGGTATGTTGAAAGTCATGTCATAAAACATTTTTTACAATCTATTTATATGTAACAGCATAAAAGAGCACAAAACAAAAAAAGAATCCTACATTCATTGCGTATTAGGCAGACAAAGCTGTCCCTTGGTTCACTGTTAAGTATTGCTTGGCAGTCTCATGATGCCATATGGTGACACTCGTGCGGTCATTGTCTACTTTTAAAAACCTTTAAACAAACTCATGATAGGTACATATAATCTTACATACCAAATCATCAGACTTATTATCTCTACCAGCCTTTACAGGAAATGCATCTCTCATCCATTTAATCATGTACGACAGCCCGTTCACATCACATGACTTCACTGATGTTATTTTTAGCTCTCTAGTAGCCAAGGTGATAGACAGTGCCTGTGCTTCAAGTGTTTCATCCATACAAAGGTTGTTTAGATAGAAACCACGAGACAACAGACACAGCAAGTGGACCTAGAAAAGAAGAACATGTATATTCATTCTTCCATGAAAAAATTACCCGTTATTGAACACATAGATTGATGTACAATCATTGATCATATTACATGTATCTGACATATTATGAGAATAATAGAGGGATCAAACATGATTTCTTTTATTCATGTACTGAAAATAAACACTTTTAACTGGAAAATATATGTTAGCTAATAATATGATTGATATGAGCTGTCGCAGGACAGCATAGCTCGCTGGACTTCTGCTTTGCCAACAAAGCTCAAGGTCACTCAGGTGGGTCATGATGATACAGCATAAAACTTCTGACCAACATCGACCAACATGCAAAGTATGAACTTGATCCACCAACATATTCAAGAGATATATAGACTTATATAACCTTTAACCAAAAACTTATAAAAATTTCGGAGTCTGTGACCTTGACCTCATAGTCATTCAGGTGGGTTGGGATGGTACAGTATAAAACTTAGCATAATATCTAGCATCAGATAAAATTATCAACTAGATCCTCAACTAGATCCATCCATATTTTCAAGCATTATGAGTTCTAAACCTTCAAGCTAAAACTTTAACATAAAATTTCAAAGTCTGTGACCTTGACTTGAAGGTCATTAAGGTGGGTCATGATGGTACAGCATAAGACTTCAGACTAATATCTACCAACAGGCAAAGTATCAACTTGATCCATCGACATATGCAAGAGACATAGACTTATAAAACTTTAACAAAAACTTTAACACAAAATTTCTAAGTCTGTGATGATTTATCTTGACCTCCAGGTCACCCAGGTAAGGCGTGATGGTACAGCATAAAACTTCAGACCTGTATCTACCAACACACAAAGTATCAACTTGATTCATCAACAAGTTCAAGAGATATAGACATATAAAAACTTTAACCAAAAACTTACATTTTTGCAACACTTACTCTGACGCCGATGTGACTGCAACAGCTCTTCCTGTACTTTCAGGCGAGCTAAAAACTGACAAACATGTCATAATTTTGCACTATATCGTTTCTGAATTACAGTGAAAGGAAAGGAGTGTTCACTTCTGCCTACAGTCTAAGCAAAGATCAAGTCTTGTATTTTCTCAGCACTGTCAGAAATTGATTTCTTCTGGAACATTTCTTACCTTATGCATGCTAATATTGAGCTCCCTCTTGTATTTATTGATCTGTCTCTGGAAGTAGGCTTTGATATCAAACTCCTTCTTCTTCCTGACCAAAGAAGATTATGACACATGTATGCCATGTCACACAGAATTGTCCTTAGAAAATTTGCTTCTTTTTTAGGTTATATTGAGGGCTTGAGGCTTAATGTGCAGTCTTCAATTTGTCAGCTATGTCAGGAAGAATCAACAGTTTCCTTGGTATTTTTAAAACCAGTACAATGTGTCTTGGTAAAGAACACACTCTGGAAATGGTAGTATTCAAACCCAGAACTTGAATATTCAGTCCGACTCTACCAACTTTGCAACCTCTAAACTCAAAAACCAAGGTGCAGGTTAATAGCTCCACTTCTTGTTTTCACTCCATAAACAGTAAACTCACTCTATTTCATCATTTCAAATATCTTAACATGTTTTTTACTGCAGAGACAGATTTGCATCAGATCTACTTGAAAACTGACGACAAGCTTTCCCAACATTTGTTAAGACTCAGGCTAACATTTACCTTTTCTTGTATAGAACTGGTGCATCAAGAGTTATCTCCACTGGTTTATCAGGCAGCTGTGACTTCACTGGACTGTGGTAACCATGGTGATCTGAAAGTTTGTCAATACACACAGAATTAATACACTGGTGTCTATAAAACATTAACTGGACAAAAGCATTAATACAGACTAGACACCCACTGTAGATTATTGAGAAGAAATACTAATTATAATGCACATATAAATTATAAGTGAATAAGAAGCATTATTTCAGTCAGGTAAGGATGGAGCCAATCAACTTGCTCTATGTGACTTCAATGTATCTTGCTCAAGGACAGATAGATAAGTGCCAGTGAGGTTTGAAAATGGGACCTCCTTGAGCCTGATTTTCCATCACTATGTCTCAGCACTCTCCTAAGTAATTCCTTGCAATTTGTATGTACTTGTGATCAGGCGAATATGCAGATTTTTAAATGTTACCCAAAACATACGTGCCGCATCATGAGAAAACCGGATTTTTGCCTATGCGAAAACAAAGGCACAGATCAGCTTCGCAGTAACTGCGAGGTGATCAGTGCCTTTGTTTTCGCTACACGGATAGTACTATTGCTTTTCTTCTTAAATCCCAAATTTCAAGCTTCTAGCCATCCTCTGTGGCTGCACAGACCGGTTTGTGTCGGACCTGCTCTGAAACCCCAAAGACCAGTTTTCTCGCATTGCGACTCATACCTTCTACATCTTCCCAATCCTCTTCTTCATCATCATCATCTCCATTCTCATCGTCATCATCATCATCATCAGACATCATTCCATCATCACCAGTATTAGCATAGGATGTTGACGGCTTAACCATAGCCCCTGGCCCTTCCATATGTAACAACAGAGCTGTTATGTCTGAATTGTCAATTGATTTCTTGAGATTTTGTTCATGAGCTATTACATCTTTTTGCTTCTGCTTTCTTTGTTCAGTTTTCTTCACCTGTTTAGAATTTCCAGCCTCTTTAGAATGTTTAGAATTCTTCTCAATAACTGTAGTCTTTTCTGTTACACTGCTGTTTGACTTTCTTTTAGAGACCTTATTTTTCAAATCATCCTTTTCAGAGTTAATGTTAGCATTGTTTTTCTTCTTCTGTGGCACTTCATCCATACTTTCATTCATTCCTACATCATGCTTTCTCTTCAGATCAGGTTTTGTCTTTCCTCCACTTTTGTTCCCTTTCACTGCATTTTTCTCTGACTTAGATTTCTGAGTTACTTTCTTTCTTGACGCAACATCTTTTGAAACAGTTTCTTTGCTATAAACTTCAACAGTTTCTCTCTTCTTGCTGAGAACATGTGCATCTGAAGGTGACTTTGCAATTACATTTGGAACTTCTTCAAAGTCTGAGTCAGACGAGTCATCACTTTCTGTTTGTATGAGCTGAACCTTTGATTCTTTCTTCAATTCAAGATCTGGTTTGAGGGTCTTCAAATGTTTCACTTTAGAAGACATTGTTTTCTTCTCACCAGAATATTTTCGCTTTCTCTTTAGTTCATTTTCCCCATGATCTCTACCTGTGTCACTATCAAAATATTCAGATGTTTCTAAATCCCCATCAGTTTCATCAAGGTCTGGTTTATCCTCAAGTTTACCTTTTCTTCTATCTTTGGTATCAACCACTGGCATTTCTTTTTGTTTGCATTGTGTAGCAGCCTTCCTCATGCCACCTTTCCTTTCATTTGTAGTTCCTTTCTTTTTCTCCTTCACGTTATGTTTAGATTTGTTATTATTCATTTTCATGTCACCTTCTGGTTCCTCTTTTCTGTTTCTACGCACACTAACTGTTGGCTCAGAACTTGACATTTTTGAGATCTGTGATGCTTCTTTTGATGCTTGTTTTCTGCCTCTATTTTTGTTCTGCTTTTCTGCAAAACATTGTTCACCATTTTCCTGATCAACCTCTTTACTTCTTCTTTGTTTATCAGAAAGGTCATTCTTGCCAGAGTTTTTTCTTGTCTTATTTTTCTTACTTTCAGCATTTGCACTCTCATCAGTAAATTTTTCACTGTTTTCAAACTTGGGAGCTCTTTCAGTCTGCTTCTTTCCATCAGAGTCTTGAACAGCCCTTTTGGCATCAGTCTTTTGCTTTCTCTTTGCCATTTTACTTTACTCAAAGAATCTAATCTGAAAGTAACAAATGAGCCTAAATCTGAAAGTAACAAATGAGCCTGTGCATAAGAAAACCAACAATTTGGGTTCCAACCAGGTCCGATACAAACTGGCCTGTACTGTCACAGAAGAAGGTTAGAAGCTTGAGATTTCGGATTTAAGAAGAAGAGGAATTCTACTATCCGTGCAGCGAAAACAAAGGCGTTGATCAGCTTCGCAATTACTGAGAAGCTGATCTGCGCCTTTGTTTTCGCCTATGCAGGTTGTTGGTTTTCCCATGCCGTGGCTCAAATTAGATGATGTACAAAGAAGTAATGTAATAACCTTGGTGTGTTCCTTCCCTGGAAAGGACTGTAATGGGCTTAAGGTCATGGGGTTTGTAAAAGATGCCAGCTGAGATTTTGTTTATTTTTTGCTTATCAGTGCATTTAAATTTTTAATGCTTTGCTACACACAAAATATAAAAGCTCTAAGACTCATGGTTTCTGAGAAGAAGATTTATGTGTGTAAGTCAATGGGAGCTAATGACCCCCAGGGTCGAACCAATTTTGACCACAGGGCCGTGATTGGCAGGATTTATGTATAGCAACACATAACTTTGCTGCATACAAGCTTTAGGTCTTGTGGCTTCAAAGAAAAATATTTTTTCATGTACCTCCTATTTTAAGTCTATGACAGATATTCACACCCTCGAGTTGTGGCCAGTTTAGATCCCAGGGGCATGGTTGGCAGGATTTATAAAGGGAACCACTACATGTTGCTATACACAAAATATGATCCTCAACGTGACAAAATGTACCTTCGGACATTCTGACGTTACTAGTGGAAAGTGTCAAAAAAGCAGAAAAATCATGTCACATGTTTTAGAAATAGCACTGTATTTGTAATCTTTGAACACTGGGCTACCAAATGAATGAATTTTAGAACATCTTTTTTTTCTCTTTTTGAAGTTATCTGCCCTTAATTTATCCCATACCATACTTAATTTTCCTACAGCTATTGTTATATGGTAACCATAGCAACAGAATCGTCATAAAATAGACCAAACAATTTTGACAGATTGCATGTGAGGATGATATGTTTCTATCTTAACAATAGGTTCTGACCAGTGCTTAAATAGTTTTAAGCAAATGCATCGAGTATTGTAGGCTCTATTAACATGAAGAAATTCCTTACGCAACTCTGACGTCATTTTTTCAGGACAATGACGTAGGGTATATATAGTAACTGGGTCATAACTCGGGTGGGCAAAAAAAGGAGAACCCAAGAAAAAACACCTGGCACACCCGCAACCAGAACTGGCTTGTCCGGCATGTTCCCTATGTGGGGCTCGAATTCACAGTCACAGTGGCGAGAAGACCGAATGATTAAGAGCTATTATGAAATATCAGTCCTTTTAACCACTCGATCACGAATATTATGGTCATATACATGTATATAGCCCCAGGGAAGGTGCAGACAACATCAAGGAGACAAAATTTTGTCATGAACATAAATCCTCTGTCCATTTACCATACTCCCAGAAAGTCCTCAAACACAATCATCAGCAAAGAGTCTTATTTCAGACTCGATGTCTGCTGAGATGTCATTTATATACTACCCGTTGTTGTCTGAAACAAAGGAAAGCATTTATCCAATTCAGTGTTGTTCCACCTATTCCATAGCTAAACAATTTGCTTTTAAGGAGTTCATGGGGAGCAGTATCGAATACCTTTTCAAAATCCTATATAAATGTGTCAACCTGGCCTTTTTTGTCTAAGATTTTTGCCCACTCATTTATCACCATAGTCTTCCCTGAGTCAGAATATGCTCCACTCCACGTAATACTCTTTATGAGGTGTATCCAGTATCTGGCAGATACAGGACAGACCCGCTATACCGCGCCTTTAATTAACGCGGTGTTGGATATAACGCGAGGGCACCTTGGATCCCAAAATTTCGCCCACCCACTTTTGAAAAAAAAAAAAATCGCAGCCACGCAAAGGCGCCGTTTTACCCTTATATATTCCTTTATTGTAATACAGTTAAAGGCATTTATGTGCGGATGAATTCACTGTTAAAAAGATCGTTTGCAGGGAATTCGGCAAGGTTCAGTTTTCTTTCAGTTTCTCTTTATGGTACTCGAGAGAGAAAAAAAAAAAAAAAACATGGGCGTTTGCCAAGGTGAGATTTTCTTACAGTTTCTCTTTATGTATAATGAGAACAATCAATGTAAATTATCTTTTGCACATTTAAAACTGAAAAATTGCGTTTTCAAATAGAAAGCATAATGTGCTTACGAACCGTGTCGGCTGCGTGTATATCAGTGCTCCAGATAAGGATTGAGGGTCAATGGGTATTTACCCACCTCTTTTTGGCTTAATTGGGTATTTCGGATTCCATTGGGTAAAAATATAATTTTTAAAATTTCCAATTGGGTACTTCACGTTTTTGAATTGGGTATCCTAATTGAGGATGAAAGTAAAAGTTAAAATTAAAAACAAAAATCATGTGTTTCATTAATAAATGATTTGCCTCTTGATTTGAAGGTATCTCAGCTCATTTGCTATAACATTGTATAAAGTGATACTTGAAAAGTTATCCTCAATTATCACTGACTACAGGTCTATGTTATTAAGTTTTTTCTAAAAGCTAATACTTGTTGAATCTATTTTATGCAATGTCAAGAAAAGACAAAAAATCTACATTTCAAATGACATAAAATATTTAGGAAGCTGCTTCCTGTTGTTTTGCTCAATGAGGTGATATCTGAAATTGGTCTATTTTTATATAAACTATTGCAACTAGATGCAGAGCCATCACGCTGTTTATAATACAAGCATAGTGGGAGGGGTACGTTTAACAAAGATCGTAAGTTGCGTAACATTTTAGGATGTTCTTAGCTTTTAATTGCAGAATCAATGAATTGTTTGTTTGGAAATAATGAAAAATAAAATTTTAACAAGTGTTCTTAACTTTACATACAAGAAATTGAATCTGATGGGTCATTATTGAAAGAAATAAGCTAAAGAATTGGGCTTCCTTTTCTGCCAGTCAAACTGAAAGTACAATTCATATTGCGCAAGTCTATTCTCTAGCGCAACCTGGCAACAAAAATCGATTGGATGAAATTATTGGCTCATAGTCTTGATCATCAAGACGCTCTATACAGTATGAATGGTAAAACGGGATCCAAGTTCCAAAAATAGACACAATCATGTGCTCGATTGTAACTACACGCATGTCCAAGCACAATTTGGTAAACATCCTGTATTTTGACATGAATTGAAATAGGGCTGTATGCAAAGAAAATAATCTGATTTGCGTATCGAAGATTTCTTTTGCTTTTTTGTACGCAGACCTGTAAATCTTAATTGGGTTTTAAGACATTTTAATTGGGTAAATACGCAGATACGCTGCTTATCTGTAGCACTGGTATATTCACTAGTGATAACTGCCATTTCAGTAACTTTTAGACTGACACAATCCTCCGCTCGCGAAGCGTGAATGACACATTGTTTTCTTAAGATTAGCAATAAAAGTTGTGAAAATAAGCCAAACGCGCTAGGGGATTATCGATAGACCGTAACGAGACCGTAAACACAGGTTGCTGTAGGCTATTGATGACACCTGTTACGCAACGTTGCTCATTTTCGATGACGACGCAATCAAAAGATTGTCTAAGCATTGGGACACCTAAATCTTGTATAATTTTATCCGATCAGAAAATGCATTTCTACTTTCTCGATCAAGAACGGCAAATTAAAATAATTATAAAATACGGTATCGGCAAAAACTTGTCCATGTTAAATATCCGGGTGCGCCAATAAGTCAAAGGCGGAACTCTATACGAGACAACAACAACAGCAACATAAGCGCAGAGTCATGGACGCTTTTCACACCCAATCAATCATACGTTGTAAATAAAAGAATTTTATCGTTGTAGATCGTTTTTAACAGATTAAAATGTCGGAACATCAGCGCGTTATAACGGGTCTGAAGTGTATGTATATATTAAACAGCAAAATACACTCAGGGTGCTATTGCATTATAATTTGAAAGATGAAAATATTATACATGCGAATTTGTTCTAGGGCCGAAAAGAATTGGGGCGAACAAACTTTCGTTTTTCAGTGGAAATTGGTGGGAGTCCTTGTCAGTTCCTAACATTATTTATCGATGAAAGAAAGTTACGAGCAACGATTTGTACAATGTAACAAAACTTGCTGATTCAACTCTTGTACGTGCTTTTGTAGGTAGATTTGACATGCGGTATACACATTTTTGTTTACATAACAAATTTTAGCTACTAAAGTCTGACACGAACGACTGAATATACGGTATAGCTATATAGCGAAAGGAACGTTCCTTTCGCGAAAGGAAGATTTTCACACGAAAGGAAGATTTCATTTCAAAATTTTGAACTCATTGACTATAATTGTGCATGTTTTAAGTTTTAAACGGGTAAAGGAAATAAGCAATAGTTTTTGTATGAAGTTCACTACACTTTACTGAATTGATTTCATAAAACCGTAAGGCAGCGATGAACCTTCCTTTCGTAGCGGAAAATCTTCCTTTCGCCAGTGCGGCTAGTGTCAAGTGTTATTTGGTGTCCTCCATTTCGACCAAATTTTCTTAATAGTAAAATTGTATTTTACTTTGTCGTCTTATTATTTTATTGCAGAATGTATAAAAAGAAAAAAAAAAGGTGAGGGAAATATGCAGCAATGATGATAATGGTATATAGCGTTCATTTCATAGGCAAACTTTATTTCGTCGCCTAAATTTAGTGAGGTTTCTTTATTTATAAGTTCCGCTTTTTGCACCAAATATTTTTTTTTACATTTTACACATTTTACTTGATATTGTTTTATTACAACATGTGTAAAAAAAAAAACAATTAAAAGCTGTTAAATATCAATGGCTATAATGATAAAATGTTCCTTTCGTACAAAAATCTTCCTTTCGCGAAAGGAACCTTCCTTTCGCTGTTTAGCTATATGTATGTTCGTAGTGTTCCGCCGTTGACTTATCGGCGCACCTCGTTTTAACCCCTAGTAAGGGTATTACCATCACCAGACTCCAATGATAGAACTACACTGCCCGCCACCAACCATCACCTTAACATATTTACTGTATTACCATCATTGAAGTAATCTTTTTGAGAGAAGAGAAGCCAGTGCTTGCCTTATGAATGCTGAGCGCCAAGCAAGGTAGCCACTGGTACCATTTTTAACGTCTTTGGTATGACGCGGCCCGGGTTCGAACCCGCGCCTCCCGCTTCCGAAGCGGACGCTCTAACCATTACGCTATCGGGACCCCTGAATATATTACGTTCAAAGTTTTGTTACTAAAAGCCGGTACTTATCCAATAAAAAGGTACAAGAAGGCAAAGATCAGGAAAAGGCGCAATCAGAAAGAGATTCCCACTCCAAAAACCGAGGTGGGAAAAACCGGATCTGAATCTGAATAGTTTACTGATAGTTCGTCTCTCACTAATGAGAAAGACCATCATTATTTCTTGAATAGTGCTGATGTGTGTTGGTGAGTTCTTTGATGGCTGACTAGGCCAATTCTGGCTCTAAACTGTCGGTTGCAAGTAGAGCAAGTCAATGTCATAGAGTCTG
This sequence comes from Rugalucina vietnamica, assembly GCA_964017185.1. Lineage (NCBI taxonomy): Eukaryota > Metazoa > Mollusca > Bivalvia > Lucinida > Lucinidae > Rugalucina > Rugalucina vietnamica. The sequence goes on along the minus strand of OZ024875.1, from coordinate 60,015,727 downwards.
CTGGTGGCACATTTGTTTTGGCTTTGCGCTCTCTTCGCTTTCTTTCAGCTTCACAGATTCTCTTCTTTTCATAGAGAGCTGCTTGTTGATGAGACCTCGCCACTTTGATCGCTCCTGTGCAGTCTGATTTTGCATCAGATGAAATACCTTTTAGTTTACTGGTGACATGCCGAATGGACAATACTTCACCAGGGGGTTGCACCTGGATGGAAATTAGTCTATGGCTCTCACAAGAGATGCGAACTTTGACACACGTTACATAGATTCAGGCCAAACTTAGTGAAACGAAAATTAAACGCACCTGTAGATGCATTTAAATTCGGGTGCGTTCCTTTACCGGAATGGATCGGAAACCACGTGATTCTCAAACTAATCACTGTATGTTAATATTCTAGGCTAATCTGTCCTCAAAAACCAAATGAAGAGTACTCAATGACACATATGAATGTCCATTCCGGTAGTCCATTCCGGTAATCAGGTCCATTCCGGTAAAAGAACGCACCTTTTAAATTCCATTATTTTATATCCTAACTAAAAGAATACCCCAATATTTAATGGTTTTTATCTGAATACTAATAAACAGTCTCAGCTGAATTGCATCACAGAAGATATACTCCTCGTCAAAAGAGAGTTCGGGTCACTGTTTTCGACATAAGTACTTTCAATAGCCCATATCTGAATCTGAATTAGAATAGTTTACTGGTGACACGCCAAATGACATTATTTCACCAGGGGGTTCGGATGGGAAAGAAATTAGTCTCTTGAACGCACGAGTGAAGCTAACTTGGACACACAGTTATCAGACATTTCAGCAGAGGAGATAAGTTAATCAGGGAGGTCATTCCATCCTTGATAGTCTGTGGAAAAAAAAAAGGTACAAGTAGGCAAAGATCAGGAAAAGGCGCAATCAGAAAGAGATTCCCACTCCAAAAACCGAGGTGGGAAAAAAACAAACTAACAATCAGGCACTTATACCATGAAACATATCGTAAGCCGAATGAGCAGCTATTCTCCCAATAGGTGGCCACTCAGTTACCTTAACTTAATTAAAAATATGAAAACATACATAAGGCGCCAACAGCACAAAAAATTTAAACACCAAGACATAAAACAAAAAGAACCACCACAGAAGTATCGCCTTGGAACGATCAGTAACACAAAGTTACTGGCTAGGAAAATACAAACTGATTGCAAGCAATCCCTGAGAAACTACTTTTGTACGCTTCTTTGCCAGCTGAAGGTATCTGAAAAGCCAAAGGGTGTTGATTTCTACAACGCCTATTCTTTGGGATAAGATCATCTGTGGGTATTCTGGCTTTACCCTTTAGACCTTTGTATAGCAATATAAGACTACTATCATTCCTCCTTTCTTAAGAGATTCCCATTTCAGTTGACCTAAAATGCCAGTCATGCTCCCAGTTTCAAAAACATAATTTCCCGTCACAAACTTTGCCGCACGATTTTGGACCTTTTCCAGTTCTTCCTGGAAGCCATGAGTATGAGGGTCCCAAACTGAGCTTCCATATTCCAAGACCGGCCGCACCAGTCCTTTATAAGCTGCTTCTTTCACATCTGGGGGACAAGAATACAAATTTCTTCTCAAGAATCCGAGAGTTCTGTTAGCCTTTGTACAAACATTGGAAATATGAGTATTCCATTTCAAATCATTTGTGATAGTTACACCCAGGCATTTTATGTTTTCAACATTTTCCAGTACAGTGCCCTCAAGGGTGTAGTTAGCCTGTATCTTACTAGACCGTTTATTTGTCAGCTGCATCATATTGCATTTGACGGGTTGAAATCTCATTCCCCATTTCCTAGCCCAACTGATCAATGTCTCTCTGAAGTTTCAATGTATCCTCTTCATTCTTGATTTCACGATAGCAAACACAATCATCAGCAAAGAGTCTTATTTCAGACTCAATGTCTGCTGAGATGTCATTTATATACAAGGAAAACAGCAAGGGGTCGAGAACGGTGCCCTGAGGGACACCCGACACAACTGGAGCCCAATCCGATTTAATACCATTAACCACTACCCTTTGTTGTCTGAAACAAAGGAAAGCATTTATCCAATTCAGTGTTGTTCCACCTATTCCATAGCTAAACAATTTGCTTTTAAGGAGTTCATGGGGAGGAGTATCGAAAGCCTTTTCAAAATCGAGTATAAAAGTGTCGACCTGGCCTTTTTTGTCTAAGATTTTGGCCCAGTCATTTATCACAGTAGTCAACTGAGTTTCACAGCTATGCCATTTCCTAAATGCGTGTTGCCTGTCCGACAAGAGTTCATGTTCATCAAGATGGGCCATAATATTTGAGCATACAATATGTTCAAGAAGCTTACAAGGAATGCATTTCAAAGAAACAGGGCGGTAATTGCGGGCAAGTGACCTGTCGCCCTTCTTAAACAGGGGGCAAATATTAGCAAGAGACCATTCTTTAGGAATTTCACCTGTATCAATTGACTGCTGGAAGAGATGGGCGAATACCGGCCCTAATTCCATAGCCAGTTCCTTTAGGACTCTGGGATGAAGCTCATCAGGCCCTAAGGCTTTAGACGGGTTTAGACCTTTGAGAAGTTTGGTCACCCCTTCCTTTGTGACCACAATATCATGCATGAATGGGGCAGATCTATCCATAAGAGGGACCTGTTTGTATTCACCTTTAGTGAAAACATCCGAGAACTGACCATTAAATTCTTCCGCCTTCTCAAATTCGGATTGTGCAATTCCACTTCCATTTCTTTTTTTTTTTCAACGGGGGAATACCTTGGGTATCTTTTTTCTGACGGTTTATGTACCTGTAAAAATCTCTAGGATTAGCCTTAACATCTCCTACCAAGTTGTTCACGTAAAGATCATGCTGCTTCCTGATATCAGCTTTGATCTCTTTCTGTAAAGATTCAAATTTAGATCTAAATTTTGCACTACCAGTCTTTTTAGCTTTTGCATGAGTTGCATTTTTTCTGCGAATCTTCCTTCTTATTTCAGGTGTTATCCAAGGGACAGAGGAAACTGAGCGACTAGTTTTTGAGGGGATATGTTTATCTGTCGATTCCTGAATAAACGATGTAATGAGATTGAAATTTTCCTGGACCGACCGAGTATCTGAGTAACCGTTGAAGTATCTTTCCTTTGCAAATTTAAGTGTTTCTGCTCTCATAGATTCATAATCACCTTTCTGATAACGATACACGTTTCTTTATAGGGGGGGGGGGTAGCAATTTTCAGTGTGCCAGAAACAATGTCATGATCACTGAGGTTATCCGGGGAATGAATGTCTACAAACTGACCAGGAAGAGAGGTCAAAATTAAGTCCAAAGTATTTCTTTCTCTGCTGGGGAAATTGACTAATTGTTCCAAACCATGGTCATTCATGATATCTATCAAAATCTGACCCTCCGTCTGACTCAATGATGACCCAGATTTGCTGAGTCTGTCCGGCCATACAATATCTCCAAAGGTAAAATCACCTAAAACGTGTCAAGCTGTTCTCTAAATAAATTGTCAAACTTTTCCAGGGAATTCAATAAGTCATTTCCATTGTCCGATAATGGTAAATGACCATCGACAGGTGGTCGATACCAGCTAGCCACAAAGTGAGTTTTCTTATTTACAAAAAGTTTGACCCAAACTGACACACCGAATGTCTTGTAAATAGTTTTAATGGCCCACCCCAAATGTTTTTCTCCCTTGACTAAATTCTAAATTTAGCCACCCACCCCACACCTGAGGTGATGATCAGAAATTGATCGACTCAGTATCAGAAGATAGATAGATAGAATGCTTTCCTTACTTTAATAAATCAAAATTTAGCCACACACCCACTGCGGTGATTATCAGAAAATGATCGACTCAGTGTAAGAACATAGATAGATCATGATTTTCGAAACGTAAAAAAATCACACAGTCAACCCAAAGCTACAAGTAATCAATTCAATTCAATTCTTTATTCAGATTGCCAAATACATTTTAGCGCATCTACAAAACATTCAATACAAATACACAAATACACTAACTTGACATATTCTATCGTGAGTTCTGGATGACCGCAAAGCAAATGTTGAGGAATGCTGATGCAGTGCCCAGATCAGTTATACTAATATGGCATCCCTGATCTAGGCCGTGTCTACCAGCATCCATAAAATTGCGATCAGATCGGACATCCAATACGCATGAAAAATAGATACATGTAGGATGATAAGCATAGGGATGGTAATATAACAAGATTATGACATGACGTAGGTGGCATCTCCAAAGTATATGCATGTGGTTTGGATATAATCCTCAGATTAATTTTTCACACTTTTTTCGCAGTTTGAACTTAGTCATTTTTCGGGTATTTTGACAATGCAAGTGAATGGATGGTGGCTACCTCGTGGGCACAACTCCTCCTACAGTTTTACTCAGATTCTTTTGAAACTTTACAGATGTCTTGACCATGCTTTGAAGATATGCATGTGATTTGGATATTATCCTCAGATTAATTTTTGACACTTTTTTTGCAATTTTAACTTAGTCAAATTTTCGGACATTTTGACAATGCAAGTGAATGGATTGTGGCTACCTTGTGGGCGCAACTCCTCCTACAGTTTTATTCTGATTCTTTTGAAACTTTACAGATGTCTTGACCATGCTTTGAAGATGTGCATGTGATTTGGATATAATCCTCAGAGTAATTTTTGACACTTTTTTTCGCAATTTTAACTTAGTCAATTTTTCGGACATTTTGACAATGCAAGTGAATGGATGGTGGCTACCTTGTGTGTGCAACTCCTCCTTCAGTTTATTGGCACTATTATATAAACACAGGCGGGGGACATAAATTCTTTGAATTTGCTTGTTGGATCCGAGGTGAGGAACGCCAATAACTAAATGGAAAATTTGCTATATCAAAATTAAACCCGTCGTGCTTAGCATAGACGGTTTAAGATTAAATAAAGGTATTAGCAATAGAAGGATATAAATCTACGACATCTATAGCGTTGGCATTATTCAACTGTAGTTCAGGATGTGCTGATCAAAGCATGATCAAGGTATCTGGAAGTCCAGTAAAATGCCTCAATAACATGAGCTTAAGGGACTTCATGAAAATTCTTTCCATACAGAATAAAACAAATCGGCTTAGAGAGGAGCACAATTTGTACCCATCTGATTATCAAAAATGTCTGAATGACTTGGTATCAAAACTAATATAGAAACTAGAATTGTCAGAGGATCTGACTATAGCCCCGCTTCTGGGCTTTCTTCATGGGTGAGAAAAACAATGACAGGTAGATCTTGTCAATGTTGATGCCATAAAAAGATTGGTCAGTTTCTGTCAATTCTTTCTCAAGATATTGATTGGAAACAAAATTCTGACATCAATCAAGGGCCGTAACTCCATCAAAATTTTGCGAAAAATCACAAGCAACAGCCCAAAGCTAGATCTTGTCGATGTTGATGTGCATACAAAATTGTGGTCAGATTATGTCAATTCGTTCTCAAGATATTGCACAGAAACAAAATTCTGACATCATTTCAAGGCTGTAACTCCGTCAAAATTTTGCGAAAAATGACAGGCAACAATCCCAAGCCACATCTTGTCAATGTTGATGTGCATACAAAATTTGGTCAGATTCTGTCAATTCGTTCTTAAGATATTGAGCGGAAACTAAATTCTGACGTCAATCAAGGGCCGTAACTCCGTCAAAATTTTGCGAAAAATGAAGGGTAACAATCCCAAATTTAATCTTGTCAATGTTGATGTGCATACAAATTTTGCCTAGATTCTGTCAATTTGGTCTCAAGATATTGAGCGGAAACGAAATTCTAAAACCAATCAAGGGCCGTAACTCAGTCAAAATTTCGTGAAGAATCACGGGCAACAATCCCAAGCTAGATCATGTCAATGTTGATGTGCATACAAAACTTGGTCAAATTCTGTCAATTCCTTCTCAAGATATTGAGCGGAAACGAAATTCTGACGTCAATCAAGGGCCGTAACTCCATCAAAATTTTGCGAAAAATGACAGGCAACAATCCCAAGCTAGATCATGTCAATGTTGATGTGCATACAAAATTTGGTCAAATTCTGTCAATTCGTTCTCAAGATATTGAGCGGAAACGAAATTCTGACGTCAATCAAGGGCTGTAACATCATCAAAATTTTGCGAAAAATGACGGGCAACAATCCCAAGCTAGATCTTGTCAATGCTGATGCCAGTGCATACAAAACTTGGTCAGACTCTGTCAATTCGTTCTTAAGATATTGAGCGGAAACGAAATTCTGGCGTCGATCAAGGGCCGTAACTCAATCAAAATTTCGCGAAAAATGACGGGCAACAATTCCAAGCTAGATCTTGTCAATGTTGATGTGCATACAAAATTTGGTCAGATTCTGTCAATTTGTTCTTAAGATATTGAGTGGAAACGAAATGTTCACGGAATGACGGAACCACGGAATCACGGAAGGACAGGGTGAATCCAGTATAGCCCCACTTTTCCAAAGCGGGGCTATAATAACAAAAACTGTATATAAATTTACTTGTTTTACGACAAGGTCAACTTAGGTTGCCAATGCATTTGAATATGAAAACCATGTTCCAGATCTCATTCGAGTGCTAGAGCGTATGCAGAACCATTGGATCTCTGGTTTAACACTGTATCTATTTGTTGGTGGCGATCACTTCAAGATTTTACTTTCTCTTCTCAATCATCAACGACGCTCAACCTTTTTATACACTAACAATTTCACAACTCTGAGACATGGTAGTCATGGACCCAGTTGCAGCTTGTCTGATGTTCCGAAACACTTTGGACCTCAGAATTATTAACATTGTAGTTTTGAACGTTTTAGTTGTTTCCGAGCTGTATGTAATTAGTCGCACATGAATTAGCCCCATCCATTGATTATTTACCTGTGACATGCATGATTGATTACAGGTACACACCGGTGTCCATGAGCAGAATCATGAATTAACTCTCACTGTGAGAAAACAGTTGTGTAATACGTTGATTAGTAATTACCTGATTAAAATACAATAAAATACATAAGGGGATATTGTCCCAGTCATGTGTCAGAAAGCGACCTGTCGAAAATGTGGAAAGCCGACCTGGGCAGGTAAATTTTACAGCTGATCACACTCACAGTTCTGAGATTCTGAAATACATGAGAAACTCACCATTTTATTCACATCTTCAAGATGTTCTTATGTTTCAGAAGGCTTTAGTCTAAACAAGCAGTAACTTACATGTGTCCAAGTTTGAGTCTCTTTTGGGCGCAATAGGTAGGCTGGTAGGTATCAATGCGGTTTGCTCACAGATAACTTGTGATACATGTATATATATTTTTTCTGGGTACTTGTGGGTACCTTATGTCATTTATGACAGCCATCTATGGATGTACAGTACCACCTATTGCACACAGTGTACTCTTGCATGCAGAACAGCTTTTAACTGCTGTCCTCTAGAACAGGGACATAGAGATAGCCACCTTGTCATGATGTACAAGATCACTTATGATCTTAATTTTTTTCGCTATAAAACCGACTTCGGTTTTAGGAGTCGAGACCACAAGTTTCCCAATCAGGCTCACAACTGCAACCATAATTTATACATATACTGTTAAAAGCATTCAGAACTGGGAAAATGATTTGGGACTGGGAAAATTGGTTGTCTATGGGGTGCCGTTTTATTATTTATTCCATATTTACGGATATCTATAACTCAGTTTAGGATATCCACAAATTATTTTTGGATATCCATCATTGTCCATAAAGGAATTAAGGATATCCATAATTCATTTAAGGATATCCTTCAATCAATTTATGGATATCCTTAATTTGGCTCAATTTTGGATATCCATAAATTGAATTTAGGATATCCTTAAATGAATTATGGATATCCTAAAATACAACCTTATTTAAGGATATCCATAATTCGATTTAAGGATATCCTTAAATAGGATGAATATTGGATATCCATAATTTGATTCATGGATGACCTTAAATCAGATTATGGATATCTTAAAATAGTGTTGTATTTTAGGATATCCATAATTGAATTCATTAAGGATATCCTTAAATCAAAAGAAAATTATATAAAAGAAATAAGGAAGCTTTTCAAAAATGAATTTAGGATATCCTTAAATCGAATTATGGTTATCCTTAAATCAGCCTATTTATGAAATCCTAAATTTGAACTATGGATATCCTGAATTCAAGACTATTTTTGAATATCCATAAATACATTTAAAGATATCCTTAAATAAGCTGTTTAAAGGATATCCTTAATTCAAATTTAGGATATCCTAAAATATAATTATGGATATCCTTAATTGAGCATGATATTTGGATATCCAAAAATGTATTTTAGGATATCCTTAAATGTATTTATGGATATCCTTAAATAATTTAGGATATACATTATTATTTTAGGATATCCTTAATTCAAATTAGGATATCCATAAATGAATTATTGATATCCATAAATAAGGAATAAATAGTAAAACGGCACCCCATAGTTGTCTGCTTTAAAGTCATTGTGTGGCACACAGCATATTCAGGATGAATCAAACTGAAGTTCATTATTTAGAAGAATGATTATGCTTTGTAATACTGCGTTTACACTATGTTCCCGGCGGCCCCGGCAGCCCCGTTTGCTAGAAACGTAGCGTGCCATGGAGTTTTGGTAATACATTTCTCTGATTTTTAAGATCGATTACGTTTTGTTATGTTTTCTTACGTTGCATTACGATATCCGTAACAAGCCGTGGTAGTGATAAGCCGGTGTGTCACGGAGGCGCTAAGGTACGTTACGGTTTTCCACGGTCTATCACGATTATTAGCACGTTCTATTACGGCCTGTTACGTTCTGTTGCGGACAGTTGCGTTTTGACCAAGGCGTAACACGTTTTTTTTTCGGTCTGTCAAGGTCAGCTACGGACGAAACATAGACACCATTCAATATAAAGCACATTTTTTTCTTTTGTATACGAATAAGTCCTTTGGAATAATAACAATCGCGCTCCTCAACAACCGACTGCAGAGTTGATTAAGAAAGTTCGGGATTGTAATTATTCTTCAGTTGCATAGTGCAACGTATGGTCTATATTGTTCACTATAGTGACTGCTCCAATATGAAGGAACTTGTCCCTATGATATGCCATTTTATATCTATAAACTTCACGCGCCGTGATAACCATAACAGAACGTGGCATACGCAGTAGAACGGGGTGAACACCGTCAAAGACCATAACGCACCGTAACTTAACGCAACAAAACGTGTTGAGTATTCTGTAGGAAACGGGACGAGACGTGAGACGACGGTGATCAAACGCAACAGAACGTGGAAGATCCGTAGCTTGCCGGGCTATTCACTAGCTTCCCGTTGCACTACGGACCGCCACCACGTTCCGCTACGTACTGTTACGTTCTGTCACGGTATGTTACGTTCAGCCCGTTTTATCACGGCCCATTACGTTTCTCATTTCCGCCGTGACTGCCGTGATAGATTTTTAAACTGTCAAAAAATTTGTCACGGTGTTTACGGTTATCCTGGCGTGCTACGTTTGCCTATCCCGTTCCCCTGCGTTGCCTCACGGTTATCCCGTTTTGCTCACGGTTGTCTGAAACGTGGCCGCCGTGACCGCCGGGAACATAGTGTAAACGCAGTATAATGGTAAGGTCGAAACCTTACGCTCTGAGCAATTACAGTCTAGACTGGCCTAGCGACCACCTGTCTTGAGCGTTTTCCTGTTGTAAGCGACCACAATATGATCCTCCGGAGCGTTTTTCTATGTTAATTGACCTCTCTTAAGCGATTCCCTGTCTTACGTGACCAACGACTGCTAAAATAACAAGAAAAACGGTCATTTTCGTGGCAATAAACGACCGATATTAGCGGCGATAATGGCGGATTATGTAAAATTGCAACAATGACTTGTGGTATATTTCCACTCTGACAGCTGGCAGATTAATTGCAGTAAGCAACCATGCTTACATTGAAATGATATATTGTAAACAATAGACTTAAAGAGAAAAAATGTTTGTGTCACTTTCTTAACTTATAGTATTGTGGTTTCCGCCAGGGAGGTGTTATAAGGCAGCCATTCTTCGTTTCATTCATTAACAAAATAAACAACAACATCAACATATTTTATCTAAAAATATTTGTGTCGCATTCCTTTAATCTTAGTCTGCTACTGTGAATCACTCATTTATTTCCTATATCTCCTATATTTTTTGTGTAACTAACTGAGATCGTCTCAGTGTCACATTTGTATTCCAATCAAAACATCAGTTGAAACGTTGACCAATTATCTATCTGACACCCAATCAACACTTAATTATTAGCAACCAACCAACCGAGTTGTTGTCGCGCAGCGACAACAACGAGGTGTTGGTTGCTTTACGATTAGAAGTTCTGTTCTGTTCTATTCTGTTTTGCAGTATGAAGACGTCGATTTTTGTGAGTCATTCAACTTCCGGAAATTTTTACCGCAGTCGAATTCCGCCAAGCGAAACCATTTAATCTTACAAATAAAAATATGCTAGACTTGTGATAGTTGAAAATAAAATTACACAAGAACATACAAACGCTCGAAACTGCGTTTGAAATGCAAAACCTGTTTTTCTTTACTTTCGTTTTTATCATTATTTTTCCTCTTACAAGCTGTGGTTCATTCTCTCCGTAATTGTTGTTGCATAGCAACAGAAATCGTTCTTTGCTAGGAATCCGGGATGTTTCGCCCCCAAACCATTTCGCCCCCTAGTCGTTTCGCCCCCAAGGCGTTTCCCCCCTAGTCGTTTCCCCCCTAGTCGTTTCGCCCCCACTAGTCGTTTCGCCCCCCTAGTCGTTTCGCCCCCTAGTATAGATATAGTATAATTACTTTATGTACATCATTTTGCTTCATGTAAATAATTATGCTAGGCAATAAAAATTTCAAACTTGTATAGTAAAGTCTTATTAAGTTGTTCACTTGGGCAATCAATGCTGTTAAAGAGTTCGTTTGCAAAAGACATGTAATTTCGCTGGCTTTTGTAAATTAATATCTGAAAAGAAATTTATGATGGAGCATCGTCGCCCTTTCACGTCAGCCTAAGGGTAAGGTTTATGGGTACCTTACCCTTAGTTACCGGCCCGTACCGGGCCATTAATAAAAATGGTCACTGGGGGAGGTGTGACTAGGACTTGTTACACTATAATATTGTTTTATTCTGTTTACCAATATTATACTGTAACCATTTACCGGCCATTTTTTTTTTTTTTTTTTTTTTTTTTTATCTTTTATTTTTTCTTGACTTTCTTTTCTTTTCTTTTTTTATCTTTGCAATCTTTTTTTTTTTATTACATTATATTTTATTTTATTTTTTCTTTCTTTCTTTTTTTTCTGTCTATATTTTTTTTCTTTCTATATTATTTTTCTTTCTTTATTTTTCTTTTAATTATTTTTCAATTACAAATATAACAAATATTGTTTAAAACAAAATATATATTTTTTGTTTTCATTATCAGATTCACAGACTAAACAGTATACGTATTATTTGTACAAATGTAACATTGTTTTGTTTGTTTGTTTTTTAAATACATATACTATTCAATTATTTGAGCAAATGTAACATTGTTTTAAAAAAAACACATATATTATTCAATTATTTGAGCAATGATAATGTTCATATTCACAGATACATGTACTGTTCATATTCACTGATACTGTTCACTGACAATGTTCATGTTCCTCGTCGCATATTACAGTCGAGTAACCACAGTCTCTGTGTTGACACCCACATCGCGTACAACATCGTCGGTAGGACCATAGAGTCGGCTGCAACCTCTCAGCAGTGTCGCCGTCGATATGGCTCTAGAAGAATACTCATCCCAGAGTTGCTGAATCTTCTGGTCTAGGTGGCGGTACGCTGGCCTGGCATCTCTTCTCCCCTGTCCATTGGCCAGTAGACGGACGGCAACGGTGACTTGTTCTGCTTCTTTCCGTAGGAGTGGCACCAGCTTGTAGAAGGAGAGTCCCGTGTGGCCCGCTCTGTTGTTGAGGCGATGGTGCCAGCCTGAAAAGAAACAAAACAAAATTGATTAAGAAATGTATAAAATTGAATCGTTACAAATGCACATGCATAACAGCAAAAGTAATTATTTTTATTTGATATATTTCATTAACAAAAATTGACCAAATAATGTACATGTATAAAAATAAATCGTTACAAATGTACATGCATAAATAATTAATTTCATTTGATAAATTTTATTAATTTTCAGTTTGTTCAGTCTTTCTCATTTCAGGAAATGGTCAACATATTGAAATAGGAAAATAAGATACATGTATTTACCTTCGACGTCGTTATTTGTACGGACAGTACAACCGAACACACACCAGGAGGGTACATCGAAGATGGTGTGACGCATCCACTGCCTCTCGACATAGTTGACCAGTCGTTGGAGCTGCTCAGTGTTGGCACGTTGTTGTAGTTGCACGAACGTTGGCTCGATGTGGTTGTGGGGCAAGAACGGCAGGGCGAGCAACTGGCGAAACGAAAAGAGAATAGAAATATAAATACAAGTAATACATATCCCTAAAATATATTGCCGTGTTTATGAATACATTAATACAAAGTCATGAAAGTTTAATGCGTCTGTTACTATCAAGCATTATACTATAAAGAAATAATATTACAATAAACCATTGTAAGTTTTAGAACCTGTAATTTATGAAAGACATTACGAAAACATGCCCATGCAATTTTAAGAGATATTTGTAAGTTTGCAAAAATTGAAAATTTCAAAAGAGAAAAATTTACATTGTGGTTTCATGTTAGAACCGCATTGCTGAGGCGGTTCTAACGAGTAGCCATAATGTATGGTTGGATCAAAAATGAAAAAAAAAAATAGGTGTATCCCTGCAAACCCCTGCTTTTCTATATAAAAGTGGGGTTTAAGGGGGTATACATTACACGGACATGTTTTCCCGCCGAAACGTAAATTAAGCAATAGTTAAATATATACAAAATATACAAAAGCATGATATTACGAATAATTTATTATTAAATAAATACTTACCTGTATCACATATGCGATGCTGCCATCTGTCACAGACGTCGCAGGTAACACCGTGCTGACGTTTTCCGACAACCTTATTACATGCAATGCACAGATCAGACATTATAGAGAATTCAATGATGAATGATGCTTAATGAATTTGAACATCTTATATACCCGAAAATCGGTCTATTAAAAGAAATCGCTGAATAAAAGATAATTAGATTTAAAATTCCTATGGGTCATTACGTTCTTTTAAAGACAAAGCCTGCCGCATGCCGACAAAACCATAGGATTCGGCAAGCAATCCTTGATTAAAGAATCTATTTTTCACACTTAAGTTAATCATCCTTCAGAAGTCTGTGTCAATAATTAATGACATTAATTCTGCACATTATTATACCGTAAGTTTTTCACACCTTCACTTTAATACCACATCTATCTATCTATCTATCTATCTATCTATCTATCTATCTATCTATCTATCTATCTATCTATCTATCTATCTATCTATCTATCTATCTATTCGTTTGTCTATCCTAATTGACCTTAATAAATAAATAATAACTAAATAACCAACTAAATAAATAAATAAATAAATAAATAAATAAATAAAAATTGGGGGCGAAACGACTAGGGGGGAAATGGTATTGGGGGCGAAACATCTAGGGTATTGGGGGCGAAACGACTAGGGTGGAAAATAGAGGCGAAACGACTAGGGGGGAAACGACTAGGGGGGAAACGTCTTGGGGGCGAAACGTCTTGTGACCCTTTGCTAGATCTAGTTGGATGGCGGGAGACAGTTGAAATGAGACAGGCTTCTGAAATGCACGGAATTAGTTCAATGAAACTAATTCAATCATGCTGACTTAGCCAATGTTAAGCCCTGTTTAACAGCCTTAACCGGTATGACATTACTTGGTACCGCTGATTAGCATTTCGGTGTTTAGTTGTCTCAAGGAAAGATAACTTTGTCAAGCGAAGAAGGAGTCGATATTACACTGTACCTGAGACTGATGTGATTTAGCTTCCTCTATGATTATTTTGGATAGATCTGCACCTTGTTTACTGCGAGTAGGTGGACATCGCACATGTTAAACATTGTCAGTCAACAAAATATACATACAGAAGGTGTAAATTTGACAGAATATGAACAATCCGAACCACCGCCACCGGTGGGTGGGGTAGCCTAAGACGGTGCCGCGTAAGACGACCAGTGATCGATCAGGTACCAGTGATCGATCAACTAGTGGTTCTCATCTCAAAGGATATCTGAAGTAAATTTTATGCTTACAAACATTGATTTAAATTTATTTGAAAAGCTTTTATTACATTTTCTGGCACTTTAAGAAGAGGGGGTCTTATTTTTTTTTTTTTTTTTTTTTTTTTTGTTACTCCCATCATTATTCTTGGGAGGTGTACATTGTACACTCCGGTGTGTTTGCATGAGCCTACATGCATGAGGATAGAATCTGTGTAGGAACCTTTAACCTGCACAGGGGATGACTGTCCCTGCACAGGATCAGGGGGCCTCAAGTTAACGTCCCGATCTGAAGGACAGCACACTGTATCATGTCATTCCTACAAATGACATGAAGGGAAGCGTGTTTGGACCAATAAATTTTCCTCGCCGCCGGCGGGGATCTAACCCGGGATCTCTAGTACAAGAAGGCAGTGGTGGTGGTGGTGGTAATTCTTTTGCCAATATAACACTGGCTATATCCTCTAGGTGCTTCTCAATTCTTTTGCTGTCTCTAGGTGCTTTTCACAAAGTGTTAGATCTTCGAGCGAGTTTACTTCAAAAGGTGTTTGTTTTACTACGAGTTTATTTACTTGAAAATTTGAATTTAATTTTGATTTTTTATAAGTCGTTCTGTTGATCTCAAGAATGTTCCGAATGCCTTCTTCAGCTCCCCACTCGGCTACCTTGCTTGATTTTGCTAAGGCCTTTGACAAGGTCCCACATAAAAGGTTATTATACAAACTTGACTTCTACGGGATTACTTGACTATTAGAGGATCTACACATAAGTGGATCCACTCGTGGCTCTCTTAGTGCTCTCAAAAAGTGGTATTAGATGACCGTGCCTCAGATCCAGTCCTGGTTCTATCTGGTGTCCCACAAGGATCGGTCTTATGACAGGTCCTATTTCTTATTTTCATTAATGATCTTCCGGATAATATCAGGTCATCTGTTCGGCGCTGATAATTGTGTTTTATACAGGAATATCAAGTCACCATTGGATTGTCAGAGTTAGCAAGATGACCTGAATAGCTTGGCCAAATGGGAAATGGTTTGGCAAATGAAATTCAATGTTAGCAAATGTCATTCAATGAGGGTGACACGGCTACATCCAAAATTTATCAAGCATGGCTATTTTTTATAGATTTTTAGTCACCTTATGCTATTTGTCATTTCGGCCAATCAGCCCATAGCTATTTCGGCAGAGCATATGATGGGTTGCGATCAAACCTAGTGGTTCCCAACAGTTAATGAAAATTTGTTCAGTATACTCAATTTTTGATGTAACAAAAGTTCTAACACACCTCGCCTATATAGCCAATGGAAAAAACGTGTTATATTGTGCAACAATTTCACTGGGCGAATAAGCGTGACGTTACTTTGCGGCATTTGTGACGTCAGCTATCCCACAAAGCAGCGTTAGACGGTGAAACGTCGTTTTAGCGCACAACAAACGTAATAAGTGTGTGTAAATACCAGCATTACAGTTAAGGATGTTCGCTGCCAATGAAAAAGTATTCAAACTTTTTTTCTAACCACTCTTTTTTGATTCCAAATTACAACACAAGACATTTGAAAACAAAATAAGTATAGGGTAGTGTGCATTTTTTCGAGCTACAGGCCTGTGAATGAGTCCTCTGAACACTTTGTTTTAAATTTAGAAAAAATAATTTAATTTTCAATTCTTTGAAACATACCTGTCTTGAACAAAAATACACCTAGAATGCTTTCAAAATTCATAATATTTACGTAATGCAGACTATTTTGGACCAAAAGCAATGAAAAATGTGCAACTTGAAGTGGATGACAAAATTTTACGAGTCGTTTTCCAACCCTACCCCCATACTTTAAAAGTCGGAAAAAATCAATATTTTGAAATGTGCCAAACCCATATTTGTTGATTCAAACTTTTTCTTGTATTTTCTCACAAGATAGAACTTTGTTATATTGTTCGAATAAAAGAAAGAAATATGTAGGGTAGTGTGCATATAAGAGAGCACCAACAACTTGGTGCCTTTTTTCGTCTGTTTTGTTTCTTAAAGCCCATTTCATAAAACCACCCAAAATTTTAAAACTAGCACACCAAAGACAGAAAGACCGACTTAGAAGACCATATACACATATACTGCTGCTAAAACAAACATCGAACTCGTGCAATTAATTTGAAGATGTGTAATATTCAAGTTTAATCTACCCTACCCCCTAAATTTTACTGACAACTAAAATTTTCTGAAAAGTTGCAAAAAATGGGGTGAAAAAATGAAGTTCCTTAGATTGACAATTTTCATGGCTCATTCAATGCATATCATCAATATGTATCCAAATATAAAATATTAGAAAAATATCTGCAACCGTTTTCGAGATATTCAACAAAAGAAAAACCGGAAGTTCCGAAATGTCAAATGTTAGCAGCGAACATCCTTAAATATTTGGCAGGATATCTGCAATGCAATGGCGGAAAGCTGAACGATATCGACAGTTTCAGCAACATTTATTCCGTTTATTGTGTGTTAGAATCGAAATAGATCAGCTCAAGTGCGTGAATTGTTGAGTAATAATTCACTGTTTGTCGGTCAGTTGTAAGAAGATAAATCACTCGCGCTACACGCTCGTGATTTGATCTTCTTTACAACTGACCTCCAAACAGTGAATTATTACTCAACAATTCACTGCTAGAGCTGATCTATTTCTTATTCTTGCAAAACCATTGCATCTCATTGTTTTTTGTTGTTGTTTTTTTTTTTTGTCCAGTTTAATTTTCAAGATTATTTTCGCTTATATGAGACAGGCCAATCAGTAGGAGGGGTGAAAACAGAAGAACCTTGAGAAAAACCACCTGACACACCCGCAAGCAAAACTTGGCATGTCTGGTGCCACCTGTGGGGCTCAAACCCACACCAGATGCTTGAATGGTTAAGTGCGGTAATAAAATATCAGCGCTCTTAACCACTCTGCCACTAGGGCCGCCCCCAATGTTTCAAAGTTCTGGTAACACAATCAAATGCAAATCTTAGTATGACTGGCTTTTATGACACTTTTGCAAACATCTCTTTACCAATTAATGCAAAAATGTTTCAAGTCTTGAAAATAATTGGGAAATTTTTTTTGTCTATCTTGTGACAAAAAAAACTGAACAACATATTGTGAATGTCTTGAGATTGAGGCACTTTTACAAATGTCTCATGAATATTGTAAAAGTATCTTGCAAATAATCCAAATATTGCATACCATCCCATTTATAATAGTATTGATCCCAGGAAATTGGAGACACCTACCACTGGGTCAAAGAGCTTGCCTGTCTGAATTAAATCATAAATGTTCAAGAACATCATGGATAGTTAAAAGGTACAAGTAGGCAACAATCAGGAAAAGGCGCAATCAGAAAAAGATTCCCACTCCAAAAACCGAGGCGGGAAAAAACCAAACTAACATTAAGGTGCTTATACCAAGAAAACATTTCGAATGAGCAGCTATTTTCCCAATAGGTGGCCACTCAGTTACCTAAACTTAACTAAGAATATCATGATACCATACATAAGGCGCCAACAGCACAAAATTTTAAACACCAAGACATAAAACATTAAGAACCACCACAGAAGTATCGCCTTGGAATGATATGTAATATAAAATTACAGGCGGGCTTAAACAAGATTTACAGGATCCTAACCTCACCCTCAACTGCAGTGGTTCATAACATTTAGTTAGTTGTTCGGTCCCCGTAGTGAATCTCTAACTAGTCAACAAATCATGGACAAACAAATAAATCATGATAAATTCCATGATGAATAAAAAACGAGGACTCACAGATTGAGTAAGCTGCCCGGCGATGAAACTTGTTCTCTTTTTCTAAACCTACTTTTTACGCCCATTCAAGATTATTTCAGATCATATGAGATGGGCAATTGGGCATATCAGTAGGCGGGGCGAAAACTAAAGTACTCTAAGATAAAATACTTTGTACACCCATAAGCACACTACCCAAGGCACAGGGGGCTTAAACCCACATACAATGGACACAGCGGTGAGACAATGGGTGATTAAGAGCAGTAATGGAAAAAAAGTTGACAAGAGTAATATGAACTGCTTTTTATCGCACCTGCTTATAGCAGAGTGCGATATAGGAGTTCAAATTTCCGTCCGTCCGTACGTTCGTTCGTCCGTTCGTTCGTTCGTCCGTCAACATTTACGTCGAAGTCTAGTTTTCTCGACATCAGAGATAGCTGCGAGTCTGAAACCTTGCATAGTAATTGTCCCTGACATACCCTTCAAGCACGCACCTTAACCCGGTGCCCTTGACCTATATTTCACGGTCCACTGACTTTGAAAATTTTTACGTCGAAGTTTTGTCAACATTTACGTCAAAGTTTGGTTTTCTCGACATCAGAGATAGCTGCGAGTCTGAAACCTTGCATAGTAATTGTCCTTGACATACCCTTCAAGCACGCACCTTAAACTTGTGCCCTTGACCTATATTTCAAGGTCCACTGACTTTGAAAATTTTTACGTCGAAGTTTGGTTTTCTCGACATCAGAGATAGCTGTGAGTCTGAAACCTTGCATAGTAATTGTCCTTGACATACCCTTCAAGCACGCACCTTAACTCAGTGCCCTTGACCTATATTTCACGGTCCACTGACTTTGATAATTTTTACGTCGAAGTTTGGTTTTCTCGACATCAGAGATAGCTGCAAGTCTGAAACCTTGCATAGTAATTGTCCTTGATATACCCTTCAAGCACGCACCTTAACCCGGTGCCCTTGACCTATATTTCACGGTCCACTGACTTTGAAAATTTTTATGTCAAAGTTTGGTTTTCTCGACATCAGAGATAGCTGCGAGTCTGAAACCTTGGATAGTAATTGTCCTTGACATGCCCTTCAAGCACGTACCTTGACTCGGTGCCCTTGAACTATATTTCACGGCACGGTCTATTGACTTTTCCCGATGCAGGTGCGATATCGACCTCCGCGGAGTTCTTGTCATATGAAATTGTTCTGACAATACTCTATATTGTCTGACACTATGGTCACTCTCATTTGAATAAGTTTTACTGTTTCTTTGAACTGTATACATGTACTGATTTATTTTCAGGTGAAATACCAGCAGTGTGGTCATGAATCCATGGTCATTGAGGTGTTCTAAATTAGCCTTGGGTAAGACAAAAAAAATTTCTGTCTTTCTTACAAATTCTTATTCATGGTGTTCATGGTCAGGGAAAAAGTCAGAGAGAAATCGCTTTTTTCAAAGCCAGGGAATTGTCAGGGATTTTTGACATCAGTCAGGGAATTTTTCAGTTTAATCCAAAATCAGGAAATTTTGAAAAACAGGTTTATAAATTGCCAAACTACAATGAACACAAACATTCTTTCACCTATTGCTTGTTCTTTATATTTATATGAACTCAAAACTGAAGTATCTAGGATAAGCAAATTTGATGTAGAGATTCAATCTATAGATTCAATATGTAGATCATAATAAGTTGATATGATTATTTTCAGCAACTGTAGATATTCACGGTGCTGTCCTCGACTGTGACCTTAAATCCTTTGGACCAGGAGGGGCATTAATTTCTGTTATTGTACAAGGCATAATTTCATAGGTAAGTATTCCTTATATGACCCAAGATTTACTCTTTCCCTAAACCCTCCTCTGGAAACCACCTTAACATTTTTCTACAGTAGAATAAAATTTAGTGATTGACATGCATAAAATTTGCTTTCCAAATGTTCTGAAATGCAAAAGTTTTCAAACTGTACTATTCACAAATTCAAAATTTTATTTCCAAAAATATTCTTGAATTAGCCTCCGGAAAAGGTAATCCATCCTAGCAAGGTTAACACTGCTATTCAGTATAATGTTATGATTTTGTCAACTGATTTTCAAATTTTGTGTTGAACTTTTTAGGGATCGAGGAATGCAGTGGGAAAACAATATCAGATACATTTCCCTGTCGCTGTTTTTGAACTAGGCGAAAAGCTAAAAAGGTAGGTTTTAAGAATGCTTGGAATGGTTGAAGTACAGTATGGTTATTCATGAAGATTTGGTCATGAATATATTTATACATTTCTTCCTTCCTCATATTCTGCTTCCCCTGATCCAAGAACCGATGTCAGTAAAAAGTATACATGTACTGGTATTACCGTAAAGCCCTGTCTATTCGTGATGCAACCAAATTTTTTCAGCACAGATTGATGCAACATTCCATCATGACAAAATGGAGTGTAGTGTTTGGAAGCCAGATTGAGTGCAACCTACGGTGAGGCAAATACCTACAGAGAGACAATGACCTCTTTGCTGTAGGTTGAATCCCAATGGATCATTTAGCTTCCAATCACTGGGCTGCTTGTCATGTGTCGTGAAATGCTGCATCAGTCTGCACTGTAAGAATCACAGGTATACAGGATGGTAATAACTGCCTCAGATTGATTTGTAATTATCTGACCATCCTAATAACACAGCTGAGTAGCAACTGTCTGCAAAAATAAAACATTAAGTCAAGCAAAATTTGTACTTATACATCTATGAATTAAAACTTAGTTTTGGAATATCCATCTTAATTGCTAAAATATGAAATCTTTTACAGAATATAGAGTGATTTTATATGCATTTTACTGTTATAAAGTTGAAGCATTTTCCTTGGTAAGGTTTCATGTAATTTATTAGAGGTGTTTATATCTGTTTCAGATTTCTTTACGGTTTGATCTTCGAAGTGGGAATACAGTATTGACCGGTGTCAAATGCATCGTTGACCATGGAAACTCGAACATTGTCAACACATTACCAGAGAAATGCTCAGTCAGCATAAACAGTATGGACTGATTTACCCTCAATTCTGAAACTCCCAATCTTGCCAGCAAGTTCATTCATTCAGGATTCTGTCTTGTCAAAGCGCAATTACTACAGTTGAATCATCAAACTACTTTTCTGTTTTTCAAATATTCTGAGTAAAAGTTAGCACATACCATCTACTTTTCATGTGAAAGTTGTCTGTTTTAGCTTAAAAATGAACTTTATTTTTTAAATTGTACATACCTGTGAAGGTGTCACTTAAATATTAAAACTTAATTTCAAGAATCTTAGAAAAGTGAGACATTAGAACTGAAAAATGCTTGGCAACATTTTTCCATATACGAGTTCTGTTCAGAAATGTAATAGACTATTGAATGAGCCATGACACCAGAAAATTGGTTCTCAGGGTTTCCGACCAGTTCTTACACAAACCGGTCTGTTCAGTCACAGGAAAAGGAAGGAAGCTTGAAAGTTTGAGTTTAAGTAGAAAAGGGATTGTGCTATATGTGTAGCGAAAACAAGGCCGCTAATCAGATGTTCAGTTACTACTCAGCTGATCTGCGGCTTTGTTTTCACATATGCGAACATCCTGTTTTTCTCATGATGCGGCTCAAATTGTAAATGTTAAAGGAAATTATATATTCATTTTAAAAGAATAAATTCTACACACCCATATACTTACTGTGGTTATATACAATTTGTACATGTGACTCTGTGCCTGATATTTAATCCAAAATCATTTCCATTTTATTGTTTGTGCATGTAGCTCGATAGAAAGGTTGTAGTTCAAATTCTGCTTCTAAGACATAAGTACTAGGATGTGTTGTTGAAAAACGCTTTTGTACCCATCAAGTATCCAAAAAATGTAACCTATCTTGCAATAATGAAAAATGGTTGACTGTACTGTTCAGCCTGAATGCTAACAAAACTGTAACATGGCTTCTGTGAACACTGATGAGGAATTTAAAATGGGAAGTAAAATAAATGGGAGGCCTGGTGGCATATAGGTACAGTTCTGGTCCCCCAAGTATAAGCTTCTGGGTTTGATACATTACTCCATTGTGTCCTTGAGCAAGACACTAAAGTATTTCACTTTACAGACCAGTCAGGAAGCGTTGGCGCCATCCTGACATGAATGAAAAGTTGTTGACTGGGATCTTTAAGCTTAAAGCAAGTCGTACCAAAATGTAATCTGTATTTTAAAATGATATGCAATGTTTTATATACTACTCAAAAGAAGTTTTGCACAAGTTAATATTTTTCTCATTTTAACACAATGTTTATATATAGTATACATCTTTTTCAAATAAACTTTTAAAAAAATGATACTGTAGGTCTGCAAATTTGTGAATAACAAAATATTTTTTTTCTTGAAAAGATGAAGTAAAGATGTGCCAAAAAATTCATGTTTTTGAAAACACCAAAATTTGGGATGCAGCAAAAAGCCTACACCTTTATTTCTGGGCTTCCAAACCTGAATTCTTTTCACATCCTTATCCCTCACTGACAATATAATGAAAGCAATCACTTATAGCAAAAATATGAATTTTCTGTATCAAAACATCTCATATTGATCCAAAATTGATAGGAATATTGATTTTACTTATTTCTCCAATATTTACGTTTTGATTTTTCAAGTGGTGCAAAACGTCTTTTGGGGAGTGCAACTTGCTCAATTTACAACTTGATATAAGTGTCTTGGAACAGAAAAGCTATAGAATTGCAGACTGGTTACCGGTATTTAATAATACATTTATTGATGCCTTGTTGAATACTTCTTCTGGTGCATATGATGCATATCCGTAATTTGGACATGTAAACCAGTTTGAAAGTCCATTTTGCATACAGTTTAATGGTGAGAGCCATACGTTTTTGTAAGTAAAGCCATCTTAAGTTATGTTTACAAAAGGAAATTTGATGCACAGACATGACCATTGACCAAAGTTGTTCATTTGGTTAAGCAACAAAACAAACAAACTAATGTACACACAAAAATCATGAATCAAAGCCTGCGGTATCCTGATAGGTTGGTTGGTTGCCCATTAGGTGTGCCTATTTCATATTATCTCTATTCAACGATTTCAACTCCACAATAAGGGTAAATGATTTTTATCACTAGCTGATCAGCAGACCGTGAGTGGGAATGCAAACTGTGAAAGAAGCTAAGCGTGTGTTACACACTCGCTTCACATATTCCATATGTACCTGTGAGTTTTACCCAATGCACTATCATCCACATCACACAGAAACTTTACCAGTTCCAAACGCTTGTTAGTATGCTGATGTCAACGAAAGGTGGGATTTCACTGTTTGCCGATATTTTGGTAATTCATACCTTACAATTTTTTCAATACATTAAGCGATAAAAATTTTCAATACAATAAGCGACTTGCCTTGGTTCATGTAAACAAACACAATGAGGACTGAATCTACTTTAAAATACACCGAAATAATTTTGCTTGGATAATAATATCTCACTCGGGGTGAGATATACTAAAACAAAGACGATACATAGAGGTAATTGATTTGCTATGAGTTATTAAGAGACAAATCGGAATTGTAATGTATTTTCGCGACCTGAGACGATCTTCCAAATTTTTCCCAAATTTTGGAATCCTGGCTTTAGAGACCACCTGTCATGGGAGACCACTTTTACTGCTTCTCCTGCGTGGTCTCTTAACGCAGGTTCAACTGTATTTGGAAACCACTTCAGCAAAAAAGTGACTCAGAACTGGGAAAATTACTGTACTATAAAACTTACGAAAACTTGCCCATGCAATATACATAGAATGTTTTCAGCAGAAAAAATGGAATGGGGGAGTAAAAGTTTGTATAAACATGCATGTGATATCTCCCTGTTTTAGCGGGAACTCCCTGTTTTTGAGCAAATCTTCCTATTTGGAATTTCAGAATTTCCCTATATATCTTATAATATATCTCCCTATTTGGAATTTCAGATCTCCCTACCAAAAGTCAAGAATATCCTCCTTTGTTTAATCATTCTCCCTATTTGAATATTTGGCTACCTTGATGCATCACGTATGGTATAAATGGTCCAGGTCACATGACCAAGACGGCAGCCACTGCTATAAATAGCAAAATCCTTTAAAAATCTTCTCCAGAACCAGAAGGCCTTTGATTTTGAAAAACTTAGTTCGCCAATGCATTTGAATGGGGAAAATTAGTAAAATGTAATTAAATGGGGGGTAATGCAAATTGTCCCCAGGGGGTTGTCTGTCCCTGCCCCATGGCTGTATATATGTACATGTATATGACCATAATATTCAAACATCTTCTCTGAAACCGCTTGGCCAATCAAAGCCAAACTTTATATGCAGCATTGTTAGGAAGGGGGAATGAAAGGAAAATGAAAGTGTATAAATGACCAAGATGACAATGTCCATGGATTCCATGGAAAATGTCCAGGATGTCCATGCAATCCATGTACGTTCTACAGGTGAGATAGGTTGACCAGTGGGTATCCATTTTTCCAAAAACCTTCCTTCAAATGAAAGAAAGTCTCCCTGATGCCTTGATGCCTAAGACTTTCAAGCTCATCATGTATGGTCAATATACTTTTTTTTTCATTTTTTAGATGTGAATTTTGGCTCCTCTGTACAGAAAATTAAGGCTACATTACACTTGAGAGATTTTCGATCTAGAAAGAAGAACTCTATTCATTAAATATTCTTATGTACACTGGACAGCCCTTTTTCCACAGTTGCATGAGTTAAAAAGCAGTTATTCTCATGATGGGGGGTATATGTTACAGGATGTGGCCGACATATAGAGATTGTATTAGATGGAATTCCACCTGAGGAACGCTGTAGTTGTCCAAGGGATAAATCCAAATGTTCAATATTGTAGCACCTGCTTAGAGGTAGGTCTTCTTTACTATTTAAAGGCTAAAAAAGGTACAAGTAGGCAATGGTCAGGAAAAGGCGCAATCAGAAAGAAATTCCCACTCCAAAAACCGAGGTGGGAAAAAAATAAATTAAAAATTAGGTACTCATACTAAGAAAACATATCATTAGCCGAGTGAGCAGCTATTTTCCAATAGGCAGCCACTCAGTTACCCAAATTTAATAGCTAAAAAAATGAAAACATACATAAGGTTCAAACAGCACAAAAATTTGACTCCAAAACATAAAACAAATAGAACCACAACAGAAGTGTATAGTTACATTTTTATACAAATACAATGTACAATGTGATTTGACAATTATTTGGCAAGCTGGCTGGCCAGATGAGAAACCATAACAAATCAGCGGAGGTCAGTCTAATAAAAATGCAAAACATCAAACAAGCCGCGACGCGAGAAACCGAATTTTTGCCTCTCCGAAAACAAAGGCGCAGATCAGCTGTGCAGTTACATACAGTACCTTTGTTTTTAGCTACACAGATAGTATAATTCTTCCTCTACTTATAACCAAAATTTCAAGGTTCTAGTTTTCTTCTGTAGTTGCCGAGGCCAGTTTGTGTCAGACCTGGTCGGAAACACCGAAAATAGGTTTTCCCACATCGCTGCAGCAAGTCAGATGGATGATAAGTCCTTGAGGATAGCTTTTAACACAGTCTTTGATCCAACCTACACCTACCTTTTGACCTTGGATCTTAAAGATAAATGAACTTTTTTCACAGAGACGCTTTTGAGCAGCATCACAAGAAAAGCTGCCTTTGTAGTTTCTGACCAGGTCGGACACAAACCAGCCTGTTGTACAGTAGTAGTTGTAATTTATTTTATAGAAGATGGATTGTACTGGTCCACAAAGTGCAAATGATAAATGAGCCGCCTCAAGGGAAAATCAACAATCTGCATGGGCGAAAACAAAGGCGCAGATCAGCTTCGCAGTAACTGCGAAGCTGATCAGCGCCTTTGTTTTCGCTACACGGATAGTATAATTCCTCTTCTACTTGTAGCCAAAATTTCAAGCCTCTAGCCTGCTTCTGTAGCAGTACAATCGTGTATATTTACATTTTTATTGCAATCGCCCTAGATGAAAGTATCTTTTTGGTGTTCTTCATTTCCCAATGAAAAACATTATGTCACGTGATCTAGAGGCCACGCCTATGGGCAAGGCGACGTCAAAACCCATCCAGTGACGTTGTTTGTTTACTCTTGCTGTCGTGACGTTGGTCGCGTATCGCCATGACGTTAGGCGCGAAATTTTGACGTTTTGGCTGTTCCAAAATTACGTTAAGTCGGATTTGATGTCAAATATCATGAAAATGAACGGTGATATGCGCAATTAAAAATCTGAAACTTGATTGATAATATAAAATGTAAATATAAGTATTGAAATTCAGATTTTAGCTTTCACTGGATGATGAAAAACATTAGCTGTTTTAATGTCTCCGAGAAGCCCTTCGGGCTTCACAGACATTAAAACAGCCTAATGTTTTTCATCATCCAGTGAAAGCTAAAATCTGAATTTCAATCCTTAATTGTGTCGGACCTGGTCGGAACCCATATTGTTGGATTTCTCAAAAGAGATTTCCCTGTCAGTAGTTGGCTCAGATGATTTTCTCTTTTATCTTCTACAGGTGCTCCAGTAATGTGCCACTATTCTACTCATAGAGTCACCATTGATATTATTCATCACAGTTACTGTCGCCATGACAACTCATCACGTACGTAACCATGACGACAAGAGTGGTGCAGCAAACCAGTGTCATATTGTAGTTGCAATATAGTTGCTTTAATGAATCTCACCTTATTAATGAGGCATGTCAGCATCAGGAAAACATGTCAGAGAAAAGTATACCCCCTTGAACCCCACTTTTTTTTAAAGTAAAAATGGGGTGTGCAGGGGTATACCTATTTTTCTTCTTTTTTTTGCTCCAAAACATAGATTGTGGGTACTCGCTGAGGCGGTTCTAACCAGTACCCACAATCTATGTTTTGGAGCAAAAATAAGAAAAATATTAATAAATTTCTATTGAAAATTTTCAATTTGTGTAACTTAAAAAAATCTGTATATTACATGCGCACGTTTTCGTAATGGAGGCATGTCAGGAGAAAACTTGTCTTCGTGGTTTCGTGTCAGGTCAGATACAAACTAACCTGTACAACTTTAGCGCCTTAGTACTTTGCTCGTTTGTGTAATATATGTATGTGTACTTTATCACAGAATTCAAGATCTAGTCTCCAAATCAATTAAGTTTCTCGTTACATGTCTCAAGTTACCATGTATGTCAGTTTTATAATGCTGTTGAAGTGTATTACACTTTTTCACACCAGTTATGCACACTCTGGGGCCATTTGTTCAAAATTAACAATGTCGTTAGTTAACAATTCGTTAAAATTTCAAATGGCAATATTACAAATATACTGTTATTTTTTGTTGAAAAAAATGTGAGAATCATTTGCATTTCAAAGGATTCTCACATTTTATTGACAAAAAATAACAGTGTATTGCTTTTGCAGTGGATACATAGTTAACAAGTTGGTCTTAATGACAGCGTTAATAATAATAATCTTTATTTAAAGTCGCTTCATATTTCAACAATCAACAGTTTTGAACAACTGGCCCCAGGTTGTTTCTCGATAACAGGTGTGTGTTTTGAGTAACAAGTTACCCAGTAACAAAGGTAAATATCCCTGAAAAGGCAAACACAAACTTTTGCCTCCACAACCATTCTTCTGAGGCAGTAAAGCCCTGTTTCATGTGTGTTTCCCCTTAGTCATTCCAGAACAAGGGGGTGGGGGTTACAGATTACTGCACACATACACGTCTCTGAGGTTCGTATAGGGTATGTGAATTAGTATTATATTTTGTTGCATGCTGTCTGTTAAGTTATATATAGTTTTGTTGATTGTATAAATGCTTCACGGTCTAAAGCAGTCTGTCTAAAGGTGCTTGGACGTGTATTTTCATCTGAAATACAATGCAGTATCATCAGGAAAACATGTCCCTGCAATGAATACCCCTTTACACCCCACTTTCATATAGAAAAACTGGGGTTTGCAGGCGTATACCAATTTTTCCTATTTTTGCTGAGGCGGTTCTAACGAGTATCCACAATCTATGTTTTAAGCAAAAATAAGAAGAAAATTTTCATTTTTTACAAATTAAAAAAAAACCCTTACATTGCATGGACATATTTTTGTAATGTGTGGTGTGATGCTGAATCTGTGGAAACTTTACAGAAGTTTTGGTATTGAATGGTCTGAAGATGTGTGTGCGTCCGTGATTGGATTCCTTTGATCTTATGCTTCGCATCTATGGACTATGGTCAACAGCTACTATCATGTTGTGATCATCACTGATGGTCAGCTATCTTAGGGCTATTAAATCTTAATCTCACCATTTCTGGGCAAGCTTTTCAGATGCAGATTAATCTCACTGTTCCTTGCAGATTGACAGTAGTTTATGTACATTTTTTCTCTAACTGACACTCTTCTTGAACCAGCAGAAGATGAAGAATGACCATAGGTATATATGTTCATGACCAAATTTTCATGAAGAAATGTACAAAATGTTAGAATCATCTCTGTTCCAATTCATTACAACAGGAAAACATGTTCATGAAATGTATACCCCTAATACCCCACTTTTATATAGCAAAAATGGGGTTCACACTTATTACCAAACCATAGATTGTGGGTACTCGTTAGAACCGCCTCGGTGAGGTGGTTCTAATGTGTACCCACAATCAATGTTTTGAGCAAAAATGTAAAAAATATCAAAACTTTTCTAATGAAATGTTCAAATTTTACAATTGAAAAAATCCCTATATATTGCATGGGCATGTTTTCGTAATGTAAATCTGACACTCTGCTGTTGGAGCTACACCTGGTATTGTCTTTTGTCTTAAAACATTACTATCAAAGCTAAAAATTGGGCTTTGCGGGCCAAACTCCTTCAACTTCATCTCCTTGAAGACTGTTGGCTCAATAAACTATACTAACTCATCAAATGAAGTTTTGTACCATTTGTGCCCAAAAATATTAGGTGGTGCAAAGTTTCTTTTGATGGGTATAAAACATCTTGGTGAGTGACATAATGTCTATGAATTTGATAGTCAGAATGAATTCATACTGTCTCTGAAATTCTCTATCTACCTCTCCATTCTACACACGAGAAATGAGCCATGTCATGAGAAACCCAACAATTTGCATATGCGAAAACAAAGGCGCAGATCAGCTTCGCAGTAACTGCGAAGCTGATCAGTGCCTTTGTTTTTGCTACACAGATACTAAAATTCCTCTACTTTCTAAATCCGAAATTTCCAGCCTCTAGCAATCTTCTGTGCTTGTACGACTCAGTTTGTGTCGGACCTGTTCGGAAACCACATTGTTGTTTTTTTTCATGATGAGGCTCAAATGTCACGAATAAACCTGCCTGTATTAGGGGTTTTCGACCAAGTCCAACAGAAACCACCCACTATTCTGAGCCGTGGTTCGAGTAAAAACGGTCTTCGGAGTTTCTGACCAGGTCCGACACAAACCGGCCTGCATAGTTATAGATGGCTAAAAGCTTGAAATTTCAGATTTGGGAAGAAGAGGAATTGTACTATCCATGACGCGAAAACAAAGGCGTTGTTCAGCTGTGCAGTAACTGCAAAGCTGATCTGGGCCTTTGTTTTCCATTGGCAAAAATCTTGCTTTCTCATGATATGGCTCATTATGTAAACCATGGTTTATAACATTTTGATGTCAGAACCTAGTGCAATTCCCTATCTGTACAATGATCATTACATAAGTCTGGACTACACATCCAATCTACCTGTCTCTCACATATGAGCCGCATCGTGAGAAAAACGGATTTTTGCCTATGCAAAAACAAAGGCCCAGATCAGCTTTGCAGTAACTGCAAAGCTGATCAGCAGTGCCTTTGTTTTTGCTACACAGATAGTAAAATTTCTCTTCTTCTTAAATCCGAAAGTTCAAGCCTCTAGCCATCTTCTATGACTGTACAGCCTGGTTTGTGTCGCACCTGGTTGGAAACCCCGAAGACCAGTTTTCTCACGCCACGGCTCAAAGTTCTTCATTACATTACTAATTTCTCTGTCATATTTTTGAAGCCAGCTGATTTCCTGTCAACCATATTATGCATCACTAGTGAATCAATTTTCATGATTATAGGGTAATAGAATTATTAATTTTATGTTGCTATAGAGACTGACCATATGCTAACCTGACACACTGTTCTCTAAATACGCATGAGAAAACCTGATTCTACAATTTTCAATGAGGTCGGACACACTCAAGTGGCTTGGCCACAGAAGTAGAATCAGGGGCTTGAAATTTTTAATGTGGCGGAAAGATGAGGGATTAGACCATTTCTGCAGCAGTAACAAAAGTGCTGATCTGTAGTTACTGCACAGCTGATTTGTGGCCTTGTTTTTGCACATGCAAATAGCAGGTAATCCCATGAAGCTGCTCATACATGTGAAAGCCAGATTAACAGATCAGTCTGTCATGTACAATTATTTGAGAATTATGAGCCGCGATGCCAGAAAACCGGTCTTCGGGGTTTCCTACCAGGTTCGACAAAAACCGATGTGTACAGTCACAGAATAAGGCTAGAAGCTTGAAATTTTGAATATAAGTAGAGAAGGAATTGTACTATCCATGTAGCGAAAACAAAGGTGCTGATCAGCTTCGCAGTTACTGCGAAGCTGATGTGCGCCTTTGTTTTTGCATTGGCAAAAATCCGGTTTTCTCACGATGCGGCTCTTATGTTGCATATGTTTCACAGAGCTGCTACATGTGCAAAACATTCCAATATTAGCTGTATCTCAGGAAACCCTCTTTTTGTACAGCTTTTTAGTCCGATCACACAAGAAAAACTATTTTAACCCGATAAAGGATTTCTGTAAAACAACAAAATAATTAACATGAAACTTGGTTTTGTGATTTTGTTCTTGTAATTGAGCCTTTGCATGGGAAAACCAACAATTTGGAATAGCAACCAGGTCTGACACAAACTGGCCTGTTCAAACACAGAAGATGGCTGGAGACTGGCAATTTTGGACTTAGAAAGTAGAAGAATTGTACTATCCTTATAGTGAAAACAAAGGCGCGGATCAGCTTCGCAGTTACTGCGAAGCTGATCTGCGCCTTTGTTTTCGCCTAAGGTTTTCTTATGCAGCCGCTCAAGTACCAATTTACGGCATTGTCCAGTTAATGCTGAACAACCAGATCTCATACAACTGATTTCAATCTCAGGTTCCTGTACCTCAGCCTTGTCACAAGAAAACCTCTTTCTAGCCAAGCTTATATAGTACTGTTTAATAGGTTCAATAAATAAACAAGGCAAAGTTGATCTTTGCCTTTCTTGGTCCCGATATAAAGGTTTTGTATGACTTTTTGGTAATAGATTATGTTCTGTTTCTTTAACACAGCAAATCCCAAGACAGAGTCAATATTAACATTAATTTCATTATCATACTATAATTTGAGCAACGTTTGTCTGTTTGTTTGTTTGTTTGTTTGTTCCCCTACTCCTCCCAGGTCCTTGGGCCGATCTTCACCAAACTTGGAGGGAAGGTGGAGGGCGGCCCCGGATATTAGCTTGAGGGGTTCATTTTTTGAAAGGTCAAGGTCATCGAGGTCAAAGGTCAAATTTATGCTGTTGTTTTTTCTGTTTGTTCCCCTACTTCTCCCAGGTCCTTGGGCCTATCTTCACCAAACTTGGTGGGAAGGTTGAGGGCGGCCCCGGATATTAGGTCGAAGGGTTCATTTTTTAAAGGTCAAGGTCATCGAGGTCAAAGGTCAAATTTCTGTATCTCGGCAGTCCTTGGTCCAACTTGCATGAAACTTGGTGAGTGTATACAGGTTGATCCCTGATTAAGATTTATGGGTCCAATTGGGTCAAAGGTTATCAAGGTCAAAGGTCATTGAGGTCAAAGGTCAAATTTCTGTATCTCGGCAGTCCTTGGTCCGATTTGCATAAAACTTGGTGAGTGTATACAGGTTGATCCCTGATTAAGATTTATTGTTCCAATTGGGTCAAAGGTCATCGAGGTCAAAGGTCAAATTTATATTTTTTCTGTTTGTTTCTCTGCTCCCAGGTCCTTGGGCCGATTTTCACCAAACTTGGTGGGAAGGTTGAGGGCGGCCCCGGATTTTAGCTCGAGGGGTTCATTTTTTAAAGGTCAGGGTTATCCAGGTCAAAGGTCAAATTTCTGTATCTCGGCAGTCCTTGGTCCGATTTGCATGAAACTTGGTGAGAATATACAGGTTGATCCCTGATTAAGATTTATGGGTCCAATTCAAAGGTCATCGAGGTCAAAGGTCATCGAGGCCAAAGGTCAAATTTCTGTATCTCGACAGTCCTTTGTCCGATTTGCATGAAAACTTGGTGAGTGTATACAGGTTGATCCCTGATTAAGATTTATGGGTCCAATTGGGTCAAAGGTCATCGAGGTCAAAGGTCAAATTTATGTCTTTTTTCTGTTTGTTTCTCCCAGGTCCTTGGGCCGATCTTCATCGCTGCAATCATCTTAGTGCTACGTCGAGATGGGTAAAATTTACTAGTTTTAACAATTCGAATAAAAACTTACCACAAAGTTGCATTCAAGTTATATTTTTGACATGAAATTTTATCAGTGATGTCATAAATGAGAATCTAATCAAATCTTTGTACAAATTCATGGAATACTGAAGAAAAAATCTGATACCACAGTCAAACAAATCTAAATTAGGTAAAAATCAAAACCTTATTATATCGGGACCAAGTAAGCAATGGAATTTTTATTTATAGATAATACTCTCAGAATGCTTTTTGCTTTTAGGACAAACTGTTATGTTGTTATTTTTATTGTATATTGTTGTTAGATATTCTATTTTCACTGTATTGTTATTATGCAGTTATGAATTTGTAGGAATTTTAGCAAAAATATAATAAGTTTGCAAGATTTTGACTTTTATTTCCATGAAATCCCTCCCATTTCAAATGTTGAGACATTATGTCAAGTTTGGCTTTATACATGTATAAATACATAGATGCCTTTATGCTACAATTCAAACCATAATATGGTGTTAGCTTACATCCAGTATTTGAGCCACCGCATGGAAAAAACCAACAATCTGCATATGCGAAAACAAAGATGCAGATCAGCTTTGCGCTAACCGCGAAACTGACCAGCACCTTTGTTTTCGCTACACGGATAGTGCAATTCCTCTACTTTCTAAATCAAAAATTTCAAGCCTGTAGCCATCTTCTGCGCTTGTACAGGTTGGTTTGTGTCCGACCTGTTCAGAAACCTCGTTGGTTTTCTCATTTGGCAGCTCATTTCATACTGTAATGTTAATGATCCCTTAAGTACCACCTTACTCATATTTCTTCATTGCCACACAAAGCTAATGCCACAAAAAATGCATTTCCTTATTCGAGAGCTTTGTAGACCCTGATTATATCGCAATTCAACGCGGGTCTGCAATGTTTGCTCATCTATAATTGTCTGAACAATTATAGATCTAATGGTATCAAGTTTCTGTATTATTGACTTGTGTCTATACACTGACACTAAACTTCTGACAGTTAAAAGTTCTGCTTTATATCTCGTTCCCAAAGTCTATGCACTTATACAAACACAGGAGAGGAAAGGCAATCTCTGTATCTCCCTCTGAGAGAGTATTGTTTTTGTGATCTGTCTTAGATAACTGCTGCTTGTCTGGTCTGTGACTGTAGACTATACAAACAATACTACAGCAATACCAATTTATTCCCATCAATATGAGCCTTTGCATGAGAAAACCAAAGTGGTTTTCGCACAAGTCCTACACAAATCAAACTCTACAAGCACAAATGATGGTTAGAAGCTTGAAATTTTGGATTTAAGAAGAAGAGAAAATGTACTTTCCATGTAGCGAAAACAAAGGCACTGATCAGCTTCGCACTTATGCAAAGCTGATGTGTGCCTTTGTTTTCGCATATGCAAAATGTTGGTTTTCTCATGACATGGCTCATATTATTACCACAACCACAAGGCAACCCACTTTTCTCCCTAAGATATCATGCTTTTGTATCACATTGTTCTGTCTGTGTCTCTGGATGTGGACTAGTTTCCAGTGCTGCACTGGTCTCAGTCTCCTGTGTTGGACTGGTCTCTAATTGATACCTCGTTCTCAACAGTACAAACACCCCTGCCGCCAGTCCACCTATATTGATCCCCAGTGTCTGAGTTCTGTTCCAGTATCTGCTACAGGCCATTAACGTCTGAAATATAATACTATTTAGATTCTATTTTTGGACACCACAAGTTTATACAGTAAGACATTAACTGTTTTGGAAACTATACAACTGAAGTTCCAAAATATTTCAACAATATTTTAGCCTAAGTACACCTACATTGCAACAAGAGGCCATGCCAAACTTGCATATTTGTTTTAGCTCGCCTGTACGAGAGTGCAGGAAGAGCTATTCTTGCACACCAGATAGAGAAATCCAACGTTTTACCCCATGTGAGAAATTCTTATCTCACCCTCGTTATCTCACCCCAGTCGCACCCTGCGTTCAAATGTTCTTTTTTAACACTGGTTGTATAGGACGTCACATAATTTCGTCGCTAAGCGCACACGTTACAATGACGTCAAAACGTTTTAAATCAAAATGGCGGACGCCGCGATTGTGGCATTTTTCCAGGTAAATAGTATAAAAATCAAGCTACGCCGCATTAAGGCGTGCAAGCAAAAGAATCCATCATGCGTGCAAGGTATGGATAGACAAATCTGTCCCTCGGGTCACAGTTTGGCACCACTCGGCGAGCCTCGTGATGCCAAAATGTGACCCTCGAGACAGATTTGTCTATCCATACCTGACACTCATGTAAGATTCTTATATTGCACTCACCCTGGCGTCAGCTTCTGCAAATGTTTGGTTAAAGTTTCTATACATCTACATCTCTTGAAAATGCAGATATGTCCGGCCAATATGTTGCCTATTGTTAGATATTTGTCTGAAATTTTATGCTGTACAATTCCAATCCACCTGAGAGACTTTGCGATCAAGGTCATGAACTTTGAAATTTTATGTTGAAGTTATTGGTCTAAGTTCTTAGAACTAATCTCTCTTGAACAGGTGGAAGGATCTAGTTGACACCATTGTGACCCACCTAAGTGACCTTGAAGTCAAGGTCATGGCAATTTTATACTAAAAATTTTGGAAATCAGGGGTTGGTAACTCAAAGCCATCTTAAGCTTAAGATCAACTTACGAACAACTTAAGTATATCTTAGGGATTATGGTGAAAAACTGAAAAGGACCTGAAGTAACGGTGACAACAGCATCGTAACTTTGGCGACATCTTATCTTACAAAGTGGCACCTTTCATTTGAAAAAAGTTCAGACAGCTTAGTGTAACTGGAATAGCAATGGTGTAAATTTTAAGGTGGTCATTTTAAGTTTGTCGTAAGTTGGGGAACTTACGATGCCTTCGAGTTACTGGGCCCAGATTTTTATGGTGTAGTGGCAGTGCAAGTCAGGCAAGCTATCCTGCCTTGCCAGAACTCTCATGCATAACAAAAAATTGCCCATGCAATAAACATAGATTTTTTTAGCTTTAAAATTTGAAAATTTTCAGCTGAAAAATTTTGATATTTTTCTTATTTTTGCTCAAAACATTGATTGTGGGTACACATTAGAACCGCCTCGTACCCACAATCTATGTTTTAGAGCAAAAATAAGAAAAATAGGTATACCCCAGCATACCCCAGTTTTGCTATATAAAAGTGGGGTTCGAGGGGGTATACATTACACGGACATGTTTTCCTGATGTTAGTAGATGCTTTCTCTATCTTTTGTGAAAGTGCAGCAAGGTTTTGTTGGCTGTGATCATAAAACCTTGATGGTAGGTTTGATGTAACATGGAGTTACCTTTATCATGCATTTCTTGTCCTGTGTGAGTAGACAAACTCTCCCTGTACCAGGTCGGACAACTCTAGCCATCTCCTCTAGGGCACAGCGGTATAACCTCCAGTTATCTAACCTTGATCCAACCCTGAAACCACACCATAATCCCATTATAACACTACTAGTCAAAGTCCAAGAGGAGAGTAAAATGTATAGCTTTATAGCTAAAGTATAAAATCATAGGCGTACCGCCCATTACGCACAGTACGCAAGTGCGTAATGTAGAAAGTTAGAAGTAGCTAAAATTATGGCGTTTTTTGTCACTTTTTCAATCAAAAATTAACTTTTTTGCCCTTGGTGCGTATAAATTGAAATTTTCTGGTTGCGCCTATGATGATAATGACCCGTTATATCCAAAACTGTACTATAATGAACCATGCATAGTAAAAAGAGGTTGAGGTCATTTGAAACATATACATGTACGCTGTATAATTATGTCAGAATTCTATGGTATAAAACTCACAAACTTTATTCTTGCACATAATGAATTCAAGAACCTAAAGGACATTGATAGGAATCTGGTTGGAAAATTTTGAATGCTCAAAAATGACTCGTAAAATTTTTGAATTTTGAATGTAAAATAAAATGAGCCGCAGCATCAGACGACTATCTGCATAACCAAAGGCGCAGATTAGATGTGCAATAGCTGCACAGGTGATCAGCACTTTGTTTTCACTCTGAAATTTCAAGTAAGAATAGAGGGACCATGAATCAATGCAATTAAATTTAAAGTCCCAAAACAGACACCATGCGGAGAAGATAATACGAAACTTTTTGTTTTCTGACAACACACTTGAAGAGCAAGATGACTTCTAACATTTTGAGTCGCTATACAGCTTGGTTTGTGCTGGACCTGGTGGCAAACCGGAAGACTGGTTTCCTTGCGACGCAGCTAAAGTAAGACTCACCTTAAACCGAATGGCTGCAAGAGAAAAACAAAACAAAAATAATTTGTTGGGGTGTCTTTTCATCAATAGAGTTAGGTCATTCTTTACATTCACTTATTATGAGAATATATTTTTCATTAATGATATGAGCCGCATCGTGAGAAAACCGGATTTTTGCCTAGGCGAAAACAAAGGCGCAGATCAGCTTCGCGGTAACCGCGAAGCTGATCAGCGCCTTTGTTTTCGCTACACGGATAATACAATTCCTCTACTATCTAAATCCGAAATTTCAAGCTTCTAGCCTGCTTCTCTGACTGTACAGGCCGGTTTGTGTCAGACCTGGTCAGAACCTAAATTGTTGGTTTTCTCACGCACAGGCTCATATTGTTCATTAATGATATAATATTTCAGCGTTACAATTAGGCAAGACAAGGAGAGCAACTAAATTATTTCTGTCAGCAAAATTTATGAAAGTCCTTACAATTACACATTCTGAATAACTTTTATGTATTTATTAAAACTTGCAATGATTACAGTATAACTAATATTTGAATTTAAAAAAAGCAGAAATTTCCATCCTGAATCACAACACAGCACAGTCTTTTCAAAGCGTTGCATATGCGTGTAGTCAAAAATCTCATCTGTTTGACTGCAAATCATATTTAGGCCACCATGGGACAACATAAAAGTGTATGGGTTGTATCCCATTCTATTAGACATTCCTACCAGATCAGTTATAAAGACATCCACACACTGGT
Source organism: Rugalucina vietnamica (assembly GCA_964017185.1). NCBI lineage: Eukaryota > Metazoa > Mollusca > Bivalvia > Lucinida > Lucinidae > Rugalucina > Rugalucina vietnamica. The sequence goes on along the minus strand of OZ024875.1, from coordinate 59,978,164 downwards.
CTCTGAGAGGTAGGTTACATGCATCCCATTTTAACACATCAACTTCTAGAGGAGTCCTGCAGAAAATAAAACATTTCAGCCTTGTCTGGAGAAAAACTTTTCTTCAGACCTTTCAGCAGGTCAAAACTAACTGACAACAAATTTCGAGTATTACAGGAAATTATTTGCTTGTTTGGATTATTGCTTTACATCTCAACATCTCAGTCAAGTGTTATGGTCATGCCCCCACCCTATCGAGGAAATGTTTTCAAATATAACCACCCAAGTAAACAGCTTCTTTTTTACATGTTTGACTGGTTTGACTAAACCACTTTTCCTTGGCAGGCTCAGACCTTCTAAGCAGTTTACTAGTAACCAGGTGGTCAGTCAGTCAGTTACAAGCTTCGTAAAAGTAGACCATCTATTTCTGACAGCCTCAATGGACATGGACCCAGTCCTAAGGAAAATGTACTAAGCATACATGTTAAGCTTTGCCTCTAATTGCTCCTGAATTTGTCAGTACAGAGAAACATAGATTGGCACGTACCAATGCCATTTGTACTGAGGAAGTTTAATCATTTTTGGCCATCCTAAAGAAAAGAACTCTTGTATAAACCCTAAATTTTCACGTGCTTATGGCCATTAATTTCATGTGCCTACTTCCATCTTTGTACCACCCGGTTAATGTTAGAATTGGTCAAGAATCCTTAAATTTCTCACTATGCAACTCAATCTTTATACCAATCTTACTTATTTAGTTTTCCTCTTTCCTCATTCATATACTGTAGGTTGTCTCTAGTTCTCCAGATGCACTTCTTGGCAATATCACCAGCGATGTTGTAGGACTCCGGCCAACTCACTGAAGACTAGAAAAATAAGTGTGGTAGAATCAAAATAAGACAAATTGTGACAAATAATTTTACTTATTTCCATGTAAAATATATGAGCCGCGTCATGAGAAAACAGGATTAATGTCTATGGGAAAACAAAGGCACAGATCAGCTTTGCAGCAACTGATCAGTTCGCTACTCGGATAGTACAATTCCACCTCTGCTTAAATTAATCTAAAATTTTGAGCTTCTAGCCTGCCTCCGTGACTGTACAGGCCAGTTAGTGCCAGACCTAGTCGGAAACCCAAAGACCAGTTTTCTCGCGTCATAGCTCGTATAAAAAGATGATCCTGATGTTTACCAACAAAATCATATCTATATTTGATAAAACCTGGTAGGAAATTGGAAAGACAGACTTCTCAGCAAAATGAATCTCAATATCATAACAGAAACAGTCTATGCGACCATCATTTTTCCTGTGCTATAGACTGAATATTATCCCAGTTATAGTGTAAGTTCGGAAATGTTCGTGAGAATTCTGTGCCTCGCGAACTCCAGCTTAGATCCACACATAGGATCACATACAACATCACCTGGCCAAGACTTACCTGTACTGATATACTGCCAGATCCACACATAGGATCACATACAACATCACCTGGCCAAGACTTACCTGTACTGATACACTGCCAGATCCACACATAGGATCACATACAACATCACCTGGCCCAGACTTACCTGTACTGATATACTGCCAGATCCACACATAGGATCACATACAACATCACCTGGCCAAGACTTACCTGTACTGATATACTGCCAGATCCACACATAGGATCACATACAACATCACCTGGCCCAGACTTACCTGTACTGATACACTGCCAGATCCACACATAGGATCACATACAACATCACCTGGCCAAGACTTACCTGTACTGATACACTGCCAGATCCACACATAGGATCACATACAACATCACCTGGCCAAGACTTACCTGTACTGATATACTGCCAGATCCACACATAGGATCACATACAACATCACCTGGCCAAGACTTACCTGTACTGATATACTGCCAGATCCACACATAGGATCACATACAACATCACCTGGCCAAGACTTACCTGTACTGATATACTGCCAGATCCACACATAGGATCACATACAACATCACCTGGCTGTATCTCACACAATCTATAAAACAAAATATGTGAATAAGTAGATCTCATTGTACATGTATTTGTATCTAGAACTTTGCATGAACAAATGACGCTTCATTTTGAAAAGAAAAAAAAAATATTTTTTGAATAATTAGTCATTCAACCAAACCGCTTACTGGCAAAATAGTCATTCTGTGAAATGGTTCTTTGACAAAATGTCCTGCAGTCGTTTGTTCATATTGATGCCACTGCCTCTACCTACTGGTACCCCAGCTTCATTAGGAAAACTTGCCCACATGATATATTGTGATTTTTTTAGCCGTAACACTTGAAAATTTCATTGGAAAAAATTTGATTTTTTTTAATTATTTTGCTCAAAACATTGATTGTTGGTACATGTTACCGAGGCAGTTCTAACGAGTACCAACAATCTATGTTTTGAATAAAAAAATAAGGAAAATTGTATACTCCTGTATACCCCAGTTTCTCTATTTAAAAGTGGGGTTTAAGAAGGGGGTAAACATTTATGGACATGTTATCCTGATGTTGACTGAGGTACTCCCTGAGCCTTTCCAACACAAAGGCAATTATTTTTGACGGATAGTTGTGTGGTAATGTTGTGCAGACACATTTGAGTCGCATCAAGAAACAAGTAGCCCAAGGGCAACATTCGCTCACTTGAGAGTCAACAAGTACAGTCACTGGACAAAGTATTTTGTTTTTTTTTTTTGTTGTTTTTTTTTTTTAAGATCTGATCAAAATTGAAGACGCTTGAGTGGCCACAACACTAAAAATTGATTTTTCAAACGTTCAAGGGCAGCTAACTCCGCAGTCCAGGGTCGAATCTGGCTCAAATTCAAACTCATCCAAGATGTTATGGTTATCCTTGTTACTTTCAAGAATGAAGAAGATCCGATTAAAATTGAAGGTGCTAGAGTGGCCACAATACAAAATATTGATTTTTCAAACACTCAAGGGCAGATAACTCCACAGTCAGAGGTCGGATCTGGTCGAAATTCGAACTCATCCGAGATATTGTAGATATCCTTGTTAACTGCAAGAATGAAGAAGATCCACTGAAAAACAAAGATGCTAGAGTGGCCACAACACAAAATATTGATTTTTCAAACACTCAAGGGCAGATAACTCCGCAGTCAGAGGTCGGATCTGGTCGAAATTTGAACTCATCCGAGATATTGTAGTTATCCTTGTTAACTGCAAGAATGAAGAAGATCCACTGAAAAACAAAGATGCTAGAGTGGCCACAACACGAAATATTGATTTTTCAAACACTCAAGGGCAGATAACTCTGCAGTCAGAGGTCGCATCTGGTCGAAATTCGAACTCATCCGAGATGTTATGGATGTCCTTGTTACTTCCAAGAATAAAGAAGATCCAAATAAAAATGAAGGCGCGAGAGTGGCCACAACACTGAATATTGATTTTTCACACAGTCAAGGGCAGATAACTCTGCAGTCAAGAGTCAGATCCGGCTGAAATTCGATCTCATCCGAGATGTTATGGCTATCCTTGTTACTTCCAAATATGAAGAAGATCCGATCAAAATTGAAGGCGCTAGAGTGGCCACAACATTTTCCCCATTATAACTGAATGGGAGCTATCTGTTGCTATGGAAACCAGAGTTCTGATCCGATCTGCTTAAAAACCTATGGCAGGCAATCCCCCACCCCAATGCTGCTTCAAGTAAAATCTGACTGCAATCGGCCAGCTAGTCTCAGAGATATTCAAGATTGAAAGTGTGGGACATGGACGCACGCACAGGCGGACGGACGACGGCTCGACTACCATACTATAAGCTCACCTTGTGAGCCTTCGGCTCAGGTGAGCTAAAAAAAAACAACAATTTGCAGTAACTGCAAAGCTGATCAGCGCCTTTGTTTTCGCTATACGGATAGTACAATTCCTCTACTCTGTAAACCAAAATTTCTAGCATCTAGCCATCTTCTGTGCTTGTATAGCTTGGTTTGTGTCGGACCTGGTCGAAAACCACATTGATGGTTTTCTCATGATACGGCTTATTTGTCTACAGCTTCTATATGGTTTAATTAAAGTATGAATCTAATATGTCATTATTTTATTCAGTCACTATGTCTGATTTGCTTACCACACTGGGAAGAGATTATCTTTTTAAATGAATCAAGCCTTTTAGCCAAAGCATTTTCAATTTAACTGGTACCTAAACAATCCTCAATGTTTCATACAGGTTTGTGCAAGCAGTGCAGACCCCAATTTATCACACTGGAGTACAGCCTAGCTGCCCTAGTAGTTTAAGTTCTAATATTGTTTGCCAAAACTTAAGAACCCTACAATAACCCATTAGTCTCACCTCAACATATTATAACATATGGTAGGTCTCAGAGTTGTTGGCCCAAAATGATCAATATTCCTCCTGTGTAGACTCTCCCTGGTTAACCCTATCCCGACCGTGACTTCTTCATCTTCTATATTCAATGTCACTTCGATGTTAAACTTTGTCATTTCTACGTTCCAACCAAAATATCTATAAACAGCACCACCAAAATTAGCCGCAGCAGTCATAGAATCAAAGTTATGGTTATCCCCATTCCTGTTACAAGTCACTCGAAAAGCAGGTTTAGTTGGATCCCAGGGATTTATTCTTGTCCTAGGTTTCTTTGGTTCATCATTGTCCCCAGTTTTTACAACTTTACCATCTGTTTCTTTATTACTGCAGTTTATATCATTAATCTCTTCTTCTTTGCTTTCCTGGTTATTAGCAACATTTTCAGCAAGCATATTCTTTTCTGAATCTTTTTCAATTGCTACGTTTTCTGCTAACTTGTTACCTGCAACAGAAGTTGCAACTTCACCTTCTATTGTGTCACTATTATCACATTTTGTTTCTGCATCAGCCTGCATTACATCACCAGCCTCATCTGTTGCATTTACCTCTTGTTCAGTTTTCCCACCTGATTCTTTTCCCTTTACTTTTTTCTTTTTCTTAGATTTCTTTGACTTTTTTCCTTCACCTTTTCTTTGTCTGGGCACAGGTTCAGTTACTTCACCAAAGTCATCAGTGATTGTGTCAGGAACATCAGCAACTGGGAGATCGAAGCTGAAAAATTTTCTCCATACCCTCAAGCCTTGGGGCCAGTCAACTTCTCCAACAAGTTTACGCAGTCTAAGAAGATTATCATGCTGAAATAGGGTAAAAGACAAACTAGGTTATGATACATAAATAGAATCCATCATTGGTGTTCAGTGGAGAAAGGAAAATTCCAACCAGAGGGTCCACCATTCCAGTGGGAAACAAGCCTTGGCGAGTTTCCCACTGGAACGGTGGGGCCGAGGGTTGGAATTTTTCCTGTCTCCACTGAACACCAACGATCGATTCTTCTTCTTACATACTAAATTGATCTTGATTAATTTGATCTTACCGGTAACCTGACCTGGTACCGTGATTTAACTCTGGTGACGTTGAGCAACCAAACCAGCAGTGTAAGATAAGATTTGTGCACCACCACTGAATATTGGAATCAGTCTATCTTTTTAACAGAGGTATGTAAGAAATTGTAATGCCAGCAGCAGCTATTAAATGCATGTGAGGTAAAAGAATGGTGAAAAGTGGTATAGGCAGAATCCATGAAGTGATTATGTTATTACTCACAATATTAAAACTTGGAAAGAGTACAAAATGAATTCAAGATAAAGTGTGAGAGAAACCTAGACAGATGTTTTTACTGTCATTGAATACTTATACTTGTGTTGTTTGTAAAGATCCCTCTTTCTCCGAGTGCTTGAGATATCAAGATACTGTATTTGGAAATTTTCGCGTGACTTTTATTTCGTGAATTTTCTATTTCCGAATTATTAGCGAGTTCTAGAATTCGCGAGTGAGTGTCCTTGTATTCTATAAAGTTTATAGTGACTCTTTATTAGCGAGAACTTTGAATTCGCGAGGCAACCAATTTGCGAATATTAGCGAAAATTAAGTTCTCACGAATATTTCCGGATCTACAGTATTGCTTTAATTATGACATTCCTCACAGGACTTGAGAAGGGGAATGAAAGTGAATGAACAACAGCTTAGAGCTATTAACCAGAAAGCCACATCGCTTGCCATCATGTATTTTGGGGAATCGGTCACTTGCGGCATTGATTACCAGTATTTGTTTTCATGCAATAAAACATTCTTTAAAACATTTTTAAAGTTCATGGAAAAGTAGAGAGGCATGTTTTATTTGGCTTCTAGGTAAGTTACAGATATGTACTAAAAACAACTGTACTTTATGTACTCATCGACAACTTTCCATGAAACAGACCTTTGATCACTTGTCTATCATGGTATGATAATTATGTGATATTTTTAAATTGTAAACAGGAAAAACGTGCAAAGATAAAAAAGTGACCAATCCTCTATTGTACAATCAGCAAGACTGTATAATTGCAAGGGCTGTAAATTTAATTCAATTTCGCTTCCTTGATGCATTCCTGGGAACTTTCATAATTTAATATTTCAGTAAAATTTGTTGGCAAATCTAAATCCTCACCTGGCTGTCTGTGAAACCAAAGTGTGGGACTTGTGTCATTATAACTTTGCAGTGGTCAACACTCTGGAGCTCTAGGACCTGTAAATAATCATTACCAAAACTTGCCCATGCAATATACAAAGGATTTTTTCAGCAGTAAAAATAGAAAATTTTGTTGGAAAAAATTTGATATTTTACTTATTCTTGCTCAAAACATTGATTGTGAGTACCCACAATTTATGTTTTGGATCAAAAATAAGAAAAATAAGTATACCCGATCAACCCAGTTTTTCTATATAAAAGTGGTGTTTAAGGGGGTATTTATTGCACGGACATGTTTTCCTGATGAAAGTTCAACCTCATAATGCTTCCATATATAGTTTAGAGTCATGACATGGCCATGTTATGTTGAAAAGTGTGTTTAACACACATTTCAACATAACGTGGCCATGTCATGACTCTAAACTGATTTTCCCTATATCTATTGTTACCTCCTTATAACATGGTCTGTTTCTATGAACGCCAAGGATGTGTAATGAGGCTGGCCTGAATATTCTACATGCCACCCACAAGTAAACATGTCTTGTTACCAGATTTAACAAACATGTACATGTATGTATCTAGAACCTCGGAACTTGGCTGAATGTTTGCCTTTTATGATAAAGTAAGTGACAAATTGTGTATATTATGTAGCAAAAACAGGGCACTGATCAGCTCACTGTTGGATCATGCATGCATTCTGGCTGCATGATGTCATAAAAAATGTTGACAACTGCATGCATGTATTAAACAATGTCAGCTTGCTGAAGTTAGGGCTGTGTACACAGTTAATCACAGCTGTACTACTTTATCAATGCCAGGTAGTGAAGTGACCTACAATGCCAACAAGCCATGATCAATTAAGAGCAGTAATGAACTAAGTAACAAATTGAACATGGGGGCGCTAGAGGTTGTGATGTATAATATAGGGATCAACCATGGTTTTCAGTGTTCAAACATTCGATGGATCACGAGGAAGGTGTTTGAACACAAGGCCGCAGGCCGCGTGTTCAAACACCTTCCGAGTGATCCAGCGAATGTTTGAACACTGAAACAAACCATGGTTGATCGCTATTCTTGCATTTTCACTCTAATCCACTTAAAATCTTATGAAAATAACATTAACAACGTAAAAACTCACCGAAAACCGCAGAGCTTCTTCAACGTCGGCCATTTTGTTTCTACAAAATACATGTCACGTCGCATTGACCAATGACGTCGGCCAAAACCCATGTTCAAACGGCACGTGAATTTCATGATTTGAACATGGGTTTTGCTGTTTGAACACTGCTTTCAACCAATCGAAAACGGCTTCAAACAGCTATGCGCATAGATATCTATGCAAGAATATGCATTTAATTACAAGTAAGAACAAAATGATAAAGTACGAGGAGTTTGATATCAGTCCAGCAAATATTTTTATGTGTTTGAATTGATGCTTTACGGCGTTCCAGTCAACAGCTATGGTCATGGCGGGATGTTGCCTCCATGTTATGGGACTTTAACCCAAAATTAGGACATCATGACATCCAAAAAGTGCTTCAAATATAACCACACAAGTAAGCCTTTAGAAAGCTTTTATGTATGGATGTTTGACTTGAACCACTTTTCCTGGGCAAGCTCATACCAGAGTGGTTAACCAGTAATCAGATGGTTAGTCAGAGACCTGGAGGCACAAGCAGCCCATCTATTTCTTCAGGCCCCAATGTCTTCTCAACTTGGGCTTAGTGCAAGCTAAAAAGGCTCAGCTGGTCAAAAACGTTGAATGTACTACATCCTTCCTGGTGATTTAGATACAAATTTGTGAGATTTGCACATAAACTAGCCGTGACAATGAGATATTCAAGAATGCTCGCAAAGTAATACCGGATAAAAAAATACCAAACGAAATTGGTGTCTACACCGGTTCAATGTAAACAAGCACCTGTTTGGCTTTTTCAACGGGTAATTTAATGTTGATTTTCCCTCTAGAAACTTTTGTGACAATTCCACATTTTTCTTCTACTTCTCCTTTCGCTATTTCTTCAAAGCCAGTGACAACTGTGGCTTCTATGTTACAGAATAATTCACTGTCTCCAGTCACAGCATCCACGTTTGAGGATTCGTTGGGCGCGGCCATTTTCACTGTCACGTGTGTTTATTTACACGGTGCAGCGTAAGAGTAAATTTCACAGATAATCTGGGATTTCGAAGGAATGGACACGTTTTACAAAAAAGTTGTTAAAATGTTTGAAAGTTTGTTAACACGGTAAAGGATCACATAAACTGTCAGATGGAGTGGTCTTTAAAATAATCATGTTGTGAAAAATGAAGCTGACTTTCAACAAAGTTGCCTATACAATTTTATTGTCATATATTTTGGTTTCACTTTACTCAGGATATATTTTGATGAGAAACAGAGTATGGAAACAAAAATACCAAAAGGAGAAATACAGACAGATGTCAGGTAAAAACGAATATGTCATCAATTTTTTTAGAAGTGTCAGACTATTGTGAATGTCAGTTGCGGCCACCAGTAATTTCTTGTAATGGTCTTTGGGCCAAGGGCGAGGGTCTCCAATTCAAACCTTAGTTGGGATCCTGTTTGTTTTTTGGCCTTGAGCAAGTCACATTTTCCACAGATCGTGAGATTATAGTCAGAAATAGATCAACTCAGTTCACATCAAAAAATTATGTGGTGTTTGTTTTGGTTTTAAATTATTGCTCCTAAATTATTTCTTGGGTGTACAACAGTACATCTATATTAATTTGTTTCGGAATGAAACTTGTGTAGTGTGGACAGATGCAGTACTGTTAGCACCTCCAACCTCAGACAGGTCCATGTTTGATTCCGGATGTAATTTTGAGCATGCCAAAATAAGAAAACAGTGGTTGAAATTAAGATTTTTCCTCACTAGCCCGAACACTTATATCTTTAATCATTTGCCAAAATTTTCCAATAGCCTGACCTATATAGGTAATGGGTTTTACTGAGAAAAACTACTAGCCCGACAACCCTTTGGCTAGTGTCGGGCTATCGGGCTAGTGCTAATTTCGATCACTGAGAAAAATATACTTAATAAGTAAATTAGAATATAAAATAATGCATTAGACATAAAATATTAGTGGGTAAGTTTAAAAAAAAAAAATAAAACATCATCTAACATCAGAAAATAAACACCCTCTTAAACTCCATTTCTTTTTTTATAAATGTAAAACTGGGGTTTACAGAGGTACCGTATACCTAGTGTTCTTATTTTTTGATCCAAAACATAGCTTGTGGTAGCTTGTGGTTATTCGTTTGAACCAACCATTGCAACCAACATTCTATATTTTGTTACCGTAGTTTGCCTAAATTATATAAAATAATGCATTAGACATAAAATATTAGTGGGTAAGTTTAAAAAAAAAAAAAACATCATCTAACATCAGAAAATAAACACCCTCTTAAACTCCATTTCTTTTTTTATAAATGTAAAACTGGGGTTTACAGAGGTACCATATACCTAGTGTTCTTATTTTTTGATCCAAAACATAGCTTGTGGTAGCTTGTGGTTATTCGTTTGAACCAACCATTGCAACCAACATTCTATATTTTGTTAGTTTGTCTTGAGGTTTAACATCCCACCAATAGCTGTGGTCATATAGAGAGAGCCTTGTTTTGTTTTTTTTTTGACATTGCTCGTAGTTGATTTACTTTTACATTTCATCTTGTATGCTTTTACGCTTTCTTTATGACAAGGCTATTTGATTGTCAACTTTTATTGCAAATTCTACTGAGACATTTGTTTAGCTTGACAGGTCTTGACAAATGCACTTTCTGCACACTCACACCTAATAAAGTTTATTTGAATTCTTAATCTTGTCATGAGCATGCAACAATTTGTCATGATTTCCTAATGTAGACGATAAGTGCCATGCCTTATGAATGATTATGAATAATCTGGCTGTTATTTTGTGTTAATATTCACATAATCACTTTGTGCATCAGGTTAATATGATTTTTTTTTCTTATCTTCTTAATTGATATTTTTTCTATCTTAAAAAAGTCTCTCTTGATGAGACATATATGAGAATGAGATACATGTATATCATGAAAAAATTGTCATTGGAGTGGTCCTGACTGGGTTTCACGCAAAATCTTTCTAAAAAGATTCTGAGGCTTAGTGAATTCAGGAAGGCTACTCAGCTAGTAAACCAGAGATTAACAGATTCAACCCTAGGTTATCCAGTCAATCATTAATATATGTCTGTGAAATGTATACCCTCCTATACCCCAGTTTTATACAGTAAAACAGGGGAATAACAGGGATATACTATTTTTGGTCCAAAACATAGATTGTGGTGGTTCTAATTTATTAACAAATGTTAAAATAATCAATATTTTGAGCAAAAATATTGAAAATATCAAAATGTTTCAACTGATTTTTTTTTTATTTTTGTAACTTAGGCGTAAAATAAAAATGGCCTTGTTTCCGCTAACATGCCGAAGACGGGGTAGAGTCGGTAGGTCGGAAAATCTTTTTATTTTTCGTGCATTTTTTCTTTCTTGAAAATGGGTAAAAAAGGTAGAAACTTGTTAAAATTGATCATAAGTACTCGAAACAAACATGCGATGAAGTTTAAAACCAGTAGGAAGCTAAAGAACGCGAGTTGACCTAGTATTGTTGAAATTATAGCAGTTTTTAAATCATTGTCTATTTTCCACTTCAAATGTTGAGGGGTCGGTTGGCATGAAAATACTTTTATTTTATTTTTATTGGCAATAAAAACTGCAGGGTCGGAGCAAAAACTCACAGTCGGTCGGGTTAGCGGAAACACAGCTATTTTTTGTTTACGCCTTAGAAAAATTCTAAATATTACGTGGGCACATTTTTATAATGTCTTTTGGATGAGACTTTATACCAAGGTCCCATCTCCAGTATAGTCTGTTGTTGAGCTAGAACACTATCTAACAAACAGGACCCAGTTGTTCAAAGCATCGTTAGCTTAACGATATCGTTAAGACATAAATTTGTTAAGCAAATATCAGCTAAAGTAACAAATACACTGTTATTTTTGTTGAAAAAATGTGAGAATCCTTTGCAGTGCAAAGGATTCTCACATTTTTTCAACAAAAAATAACAGTGTATTTGTAATATTAATGTTTGAAATTTTAACGAAACGTTAACTAACGGCGTCGTTAGTTTTGAACAACTGGCCCCAGGCCTCAGAAAATGTGTTGAGGCTTGAAATTTTTTAAATAGGAAGAAAAGGAATTGTTCTATGATCAACTGCTTGTATTGGCTATAACATGATAATCTTTGTTTTCATACTTGTAAGGGGTAGGTTTTGTAATGACCCATCTGATATTGTGAGAATACTGAAGCTTATTGTCTGGGACAGCTGAGGAAATTGGGTGACAGTCGGAACCAGCTCCTGAAATACTAAAGCCGCGATGTGAGAAAAACGGTGTTCAGGGATTCATAATAGGTCCAACACAAATCGGCCTTTGCAGTCACAGGGAAAGGTTAGAAACTTAAAATTACGGATTTAAGAAGTGAAAACAAAGATGCTTTATAATATCAGCTGTGCAGTTTCGAATAAACAAAGGATGCTATGATAATTTACTGTATGACATATGAGCCGCGTCGTGAGAAACGGGATTGATGCCTATGCGAAAACATTAACTGCGAAGCTGATCAGTGCCTTTGTTTTTCACTACTCGCATAGTACAATCCCTCTTCTTCCTAAATCTGAATTTTCAAGCTTCTAGCTTTCTTCTGTGACTGTACAGGTCGGTTTGTGTCAGACCTTGTCGAAAACCCCGAAGACCGGTTTTCTCGCGTCACGGCTCATGAGAAGACTGGATTTTTGCCTACGCAAAAACAAAGGGGCAGATCAGCTGTGCAGTAACTGCACAGCTGATCAGTGCCTAAAGGCCCTTTGTTTTCACTACACGGATAGTACAAATCCCCCTTCTTCTTAAATCAGAAATTTCAAGCTTCTAGCTTTCTTCTATGACTGTACAGACCGGTTTGTGTCAGACCTAGTCAGAAACCCTGAAGACCGATTTTCTCTTGTCGTGGCTCATATCTACCCAGTCAGATTCGTTGTTACTGTCATCTCGTCTACCGGTAGATACGGCCCAGTCCTGTGCCCATGAAATTAACTTTTTATCTGGGTCTGTGCCCATGAAATTAACATTTTATCTGGGTCGTATGGGTCTTAGACTACATTCCAAATCATTGTTATCTTTTAAGTATTTAATTTATTAAAACATATATACTTGAAAATTGATGATTTTTGTTTTCTCTTATCACTGTGACATCATAAGATAAATGGTCAGTCTGTCTCGGGGAAATAGCTGAGTAACCAAACACTTAACACATTATCTCTCGTAGACTTTTTACCTTATTTAGCTTTACCACAATAAGAGCTACAAAATTATATAGACCAAAGTGATTTAGGATTTGGAACAGTCATAGTTGTACAGATCCAGATTAGTCTATCCTAGGAACTGTCTGATTTATGATTTAATATTTACATTTCTGATGCAAAGTCTTCATGAATCTACAGAACTTAAATGCAGTTCATAGTTCCATGAACAACATCATGTCATGCAACGTCACATGATCCAAACTTGATGTGATGCCAAAAACGCATGGCTATCACCAATGTGATTGGACGTTGTAAAATCTTTTGATGTCATAGTTGCAGTTCTGCTATTTAAACACACACTGTGTGTCAATTCTCTAGTTGCATGTAAATGTTATCACCTTGGTATTTTTTCATAAATGAATGTAAATATAAGCAATGAGTTTAATTTTTCTCATGTTCATGGAGCTATGAACTGCAGTGGGGCGCTAGCAAACCTTACATGAACGCCTTCGGTTTTCATTCACTTTGCACACAACCCACTGTGGGTCATAGCTCCATGGCCATCAGAAAAATGAAATTGATTTCTTAAATATGTGGGGAGTATGGTAGCTTTACTCCTTGTGGTTAGTGTGTCAAGTCTGGATGAGAGGGGTTGGAGGTTGAATTCCACTGACCTCAAGTTATGTTCTTTAGCAAGATACATTAACTCATTTAAGCCTGGCATCCTTTTTATGGGACATAGGCAAACAGTATAGCCCCAGATGTGACGCCGCAGAACGCGGCGTCCCATCTGGGGCTATTCTGTTTGCTTAGAGGAATTTCATCGAAAAATGGAATAAGAATTCAAAATCACACCTGATGCCCCTAATAATGAAAGTTGCCTGACCCAAATGATGATGATGGGAAAATCCATTCGTCATATGGGTTAAGTTCCAGGAAGCTTTAATTGGCCCAATCCTTTAATGACCAAACAGTTTTTTATGGGGACGTAAAACCACAAAACAAACAATCTGTAGAATGTTCAATAGTGATCAAGGTTTCCAAATATTTAGGATTATTATATAAGAAGTCCTTCACCTTGCCTAGAAATTATCTGTAATTACTGTAATAATTTGATGTCTCTAGGTATATCTTAAGAGGTAATATTGGCCATACTCTGTCATCCCAGTCTCTGTTGGGTCATAAGAAAATCTGTACTTGAGGCATGTATTTTAGTAGGCCTTCAATTATTTATAAAACAGGATGCTTGGTAACACATATACCCTGTTATCCTTGGGTTCCATTCACATGGGTATATAGTTTTCGCTTTTCCGTTTGTCCGTTCATATGTTCGTTTGTTCGTTCGTTCGTTCGTTTGTTCGTTAGTTCAGTAGAATTTGCATCAAAGTTTTGGTTAAAGCTTCTCTGGTGGTGTATATCTCATGCAGTTATAGTCAGAAACCATTCATATTTGGACCATAGGTACCCTATAGGGTTTGCCTTGTTTCCATGAGTTCGGACCCCAGGGTCCATGCCCGGGGGTGGGGCTAGAGATCACAATCTAGGTCACCTCTAATTTGCGACAAAGTTTTGGTTAAAGTTTCTCTAGTGGTGTATATCTCAAGAACCATTTATCAGAAATCATTCATATTTGGACTTTAGGTACCCTATAGGGTTAGCTTTGATTCCAAGAGTTCGGACCCCAGGGTCCATGCCTGGGGGTGGGGCTAGAGGTCAAAATCTAGGTCACCTTTAATTTGCGTCAAAGTTTTGGTGAAAGTTTCTCTAATGGTGTATAATTTTTTATCTCATGAGCCAATTTTCAGAAATCATTCATATTTGGACTTTAGGTACCCTATAAGGATTGCTTTGTTTCCGTGAGTTCAGACCTGAGGGTCCATGCTCGGGGGATGGGGCTAGAGTTCAAAATCTAGGTCACCTTGAAAATGTGCTATTTACATAGTGTTTTTTTCTTCTCTAAGTTCATATATTAACAAAGACTTATAGGAATGTATTCCTATTTGGATCATAGATACCCTTTAGGGTTGAATTAAATTCCATGGCACCAAACTCTAGGGGTGGGGCTGGAGGTCAAAATCTAGGACACATTTATAAAATACAGAATATTTACCAAGATTAATATTCTGTAGGTCTATATCTTGACAACCATTTGTCAGAAAGCATTCATACTTACAACATAGGTACCACATAAGGGTTAGACCCAAGGGTCCATGCATAGGGGTGGGGGTGGGATGGACCCAAGGGTCCATGCATGGGGTGGGGGTGGGACTTGAGGTCAAGGTCTGGGGCCTTTTTTTATTTTTTTTTTAAGAATGACACTCTATTTTCATTCCAATCTAGGACTGAGGACCTGACCCATAATGTCCGTGGATTATGTCCTAGATTGAGTATACACGTCAGCTCTGTATACTGCTCTAAAATAGATCTGTCATTCTAAAACACCACTCCCCCATGTTTGTATGCAATGTGCTTTACAGTGCTTATTTCTAAAGTGTACTTGATAAGGGTACTGTCTTTCATTGGGGGGTTGAGGTTCAATGTCAGGGGTGAGCATGTGCAGGGTTGTATAGGTAGGGGGTAGGGAGGGGGCTTTGTGGCTACCAGCCGGGGGTATACGTGCCTCTCAAGGCACTTTTTCTAGTTTTCTTGTTTTTGCTCAAAACATAGATTGTGGGTACACATTAGAACCGCCTCGTTGTGCCGGTTCTAACGAGTAACCACAATCTATGGTTTGGTGCAAAAATAAGAAAAATAGGTATACCCCTGCAAACCCATTTTTATACCCCCGGCATTTATGCCGACGGGTATATAGTTTTCGCTTTTCCGTTCGTCCGTTCGTATGTTAGTTTGGTTCATTTGTTCGTTCGTAATTCCGGAACGTTTGTAGAATTTTCGTCAAAGTTTTTGTTAAAGTTTCTCTAGTGGTGTATATCTCATGAACCAGTGGTCAGAAACCATTCATATTTGGATCATAGGTACCCTATAGGGTTTGCTTTGTTTCCATGAGTTTGGACCCTAGGGTCCATGCGCAGGGGTGGGGCTGGAGGTCAAAATCTAGGTCACCTTTAAAATGTGCTGTTTACAATGTTAATGTTTCTTCTTTTAGTCCATATCTTAACACACAATCATAGGAATATGTTCTTATTTAGTTCGTAGATACCCGATAGGGTTTGCTTTCATATTCCGTGTCACCATTCCCAGGGGTGGGGCTAGATGTCAAAATCTAGGACTCATTTATAATATGATAGATACCATGATAAATTTTCTGTAAGTCTATTTTCTTGACATCTAGGATCACAAAGTCTTGTCAGAAAGCATTCATACTTAGACCATAGGTACCATGTAAGGTTCAGACTCTAGGGTCTATGTGTGGGGGTGGGGCTAGAGGTCAAAATCTAGAACTTCTTTAAATATTTTATTTTCTGTACTTTTCTTCGCCACCATGTTTAGAAATCGTTCATACTTGCACCATAGTACTCTATAATGTTTGCCTTGTGCCTAATGACATTAGACTCTGGGGTCCATGCCCAGGGTGGGGCTAGTGGTCAAGATCTAGGACATCTTTTTTTTTTTTTTTTTTTTTTTTTTTTTTAATTAATATTATTGAAGAATGACATTCTATTTTCCATCTAGGACTGAGGACCTGACCCTCAATGTCCGCGATCAAGTCCTAGATTGAGTATACAAGTCAGCTCTGTATACTGTTATGAAATATATCTGTCATTCTATTACACTCCTCCTCCCCATGGTTTTAGACAGTGCTTTTGCAAATACAAATTTATAAGTAGTACTTGTTGAGGTTGCTCTCTTTTATTCGGGAATGCAGGTTCATTGTATTAGCGTCAGTGAGCATATATGGGTTGGGGGCGGTGGACCTAGGGTGTAGGGGAGCTACCAGCTGGGGGTATAAGTGCCTCTCAAGGCACTTTTTCTAGTTTTCTATATAAAGGTGGAGGTCATGGCAAGTTATGTCTAAATCTATGCTATAACATGATTGCAATTTGATACAGGCAAAGAAGGTGGATTTGCATTAAAACTGGCCATTCTGGAGAAGTCAGAACCAGTCATATGGTTTCAGGGCCATCAGTAGGAAAACATGTCCATGGAAAGAATACCCCCTTGAACCTCCACCTTTATATAGAAAAAAAATGGGTTTGCAGGGGTATACCTATTTTTCTTATTATCCAGGAAGCAGCAGCTGATGGTTGAGTTAGATGGTAAACAGCAAACCAATGGCCTGTTGGTCTGCGCAAACATTTCATTTAAAGCATTCCTACTCAATCATACTTTTCTATATAGATGTGTGATTTCATTGATTCTGACATTTAGCCATTAGGGGAGCCAGATTTTATCCCTAACAGACAATTTTCTCTTCTTAATGCCATTTAGCAAGTCTACACAATGCCTTGATTAAATGTCAGGAAAACAGATCTATAGTATTGCAACATGGTGATAATTATTTGTTTTTGGCTTTGCTTGTGGTTGGAATTGGTTTGTTTTTCGTTTGATGGTCAACAGCTTAAATTGTGTCAAAACAGTCTGTTATCCTAGCCACACTATATAGGCAAGCCTCACACAGGCAGATTACAGAACTAAGTGCACATTTCTTTTACATGTGAAATTAACTGACAAATTCCCTTCTTGAATTGGTGGAAGAATGACCATAGAAATATTTCCATGACCATGCACATTTAAAGAAATAATCAGGCGGCTAGCATTGCAGATTGATTCCAAACTCAGACCGGAGAGACATATTCGTTGTCCGTAGCTTATTCTCATGATAGATTTTATAAGTTGCACACTTTAGGATGAAGAGGCTTAATTTTTGTCAGTTTTCTCGGGTCGCGGCTCAAATGATTAGCGCAGGCCAGGTGACATGAGAATGTTGTGTGAAAAAAAAAATCTTCTTAAGGCAGTGCTGCCTGTATATGGGTTCCAGTTTGAATGTTTTCAAATTCTAAAATAATGTGATGTTTTTAATGAAGCAAATATTGCTTTTGTTTGCCAATCCACTACTGTTTGAAATGTAAATAGCTTTTTTGTCCTCCACTTTGAAAATCCTACTTCAATAGATGTTTTCAGATGAGCCTTTGTGTGAGAAAACCAACAATTTGGGTTCTAACAGGATCCAACACAAACCAGCCTGTATAGTCATAGAAGAAGGCTAGAAGCTTGAAATTTTGGATTTAAGAAGAGGAGGGATAGTACTATCTGTATAGGAAAAACAAAGATGCTGATCAGCTGTGCAACTACTGCACAGCTGATTTGTGTCTTTGTTTTCACATATGCAGATTGTTGGTTTATAGAAGCCAATTAGAAATCTTATGTTGATTATAATCAGCTTTTAAGCTGATGAGTCTTGAAAATACAGAACTTTTTTTTTATAAACATTTCCTAATGAGTAAATAGGATGGTGCTGCAGTGCTGAAAACCCATAGACATCATTGAAAAAGTAAATCGAAGGTTCAGCCATAGCCAAACATACATTCATAAATACATGTAGTTAAATAATATTGAAGCTTAATTGACAGTCGTATGAATATACAAGCTTGTGTGTGTGTGTCAGTTGTGTTGTCCCTAGGTTCTCCTGATTTGCACCCCAGTCCCCCCCTTTGTCCCCCCCCCCTCCCCTTTCTAAACTGATTGTTTCATCTCATATATGAGTGAAATGATCTTAAAAGGAACATAAAACTGAATAAACCCCATAACACCCTGTATACCGTTGATGCAACTGAATATGTTACGGCACAGATTGATGCAACATTTCACGAGGTTAGTGAGCAATGTAAAACGGTAAGTTGACGATTATTTCAATTAAAGTGACGATGTCGAGTCGTGAGTTTTAGGGAAACCACAGTAAGGATGCCTTCATTTTTTGCCATAAGTAGTTCGTTAAAAATCCTTACCTTGTGACAGAAAATATGCACTTTATTGGAGCAATATGCCACCAGAGACACGAAAATTGATTACGTTTGCTAATTGCTCGAATTTTTCATCATCGTTTGTCAATGTCAAAGTTTCGGTATATACCGGAATCATTCCTTGTTTCATACCACCAAACGACAATCATGACCTCAAGCCGACTTTTGCACAATACGGTGTTTACACACCTTGATTGGAACGTTTGGGAAACAACGTACGTCAAGGTGTTCATTGCCTGGATGCAAGCTACGTCTAAGATGTGTTGTTAAAGAATGAGGCTACGTACGGCGGATCTTTGGGCCGAAAATGATATTTCTTACGGCGGACAAATCGCAGAATGCAAATAATGTTCAATTTTAGACATTTTCTGCTGTGAATTGACAGATTCAATATCAATTTGGATAAACATATATATATCGCTTAACATATTTGTTGTACTTATCTACTATCAATATACTTAAGGAATAAAGAAACGCAACAAACACTTTGGGTCACTGTAGTCACATGATCGCAATATCTTTACCGGCGTCACATGTCATAATTTAGCCTCGACGCGAGAAAACCGGCCTTCGGGGTTTCCAACCAGGTCTGACACTAACCGAGCTGTACAAGCACAGAAGATGGCTAGAAGCTTGAAATTTCAGATGTAGGAAGTAGAAAACATGTGATATCCGAGTAGCGAAAACAAAGGCGCTGATCAGCTTAGCAGTCACTGCGAAGCTGATCTGCGCCTTTGTTTTCGCATAGGCAAAAATCCGGTTTTCTCACGATGCGACCCATATTATATTACATACCTTTCAACGTTTTCACTGCTTCCAAAGGATCTAACTTATATATTTTATTCTTTTCAAACTTTATATGCCCGATTTGTGCAATATTTGTGGAAATGTATCCTTCCGTCAAATGTAAGGTACTCGCTGCATTAGGGTGGATAGGTACAATGTGTATATATGGTTCCATACTCTTCATCATACTTAAGGAATTAAAATACGCAACACATAAAAGTTCAACTGTAACGTATGCTTTTAACATTTTGATGAAATCTTTTTTTAGAAATGTCTTGCAGACTGCATGTGGCATGTGATGAAATGAGAAAACGTCATTTTGTTGATAAAATTAACGTCAAAACGTCAAAAACCATGGAAAAAAGCAAATTGTTACGCAAGCGTCGGGGCAAAGGTGAATATTCCAAATACTGTACATGCTTGGTAATATGACATCGACTAGAAAATATGCCATCGAGACTGGCGTGATTGCATACTTGGGTGTCATGCCATGTTGCGTCAAAACTGCAAAAGTGCACAATAATGAAGATAAGCAATTAACGTCATTTATAATTTTCGATGTGGACGTTTTGTGTTTATACGGTATTCATCGAACCAAAAGACGACACGGCATGCTTTTCAAGCAACAATGACGCCACAATTACTGTAGTAATGGTGCACCTAACATTTGTTTTGGCATAGGTGGCGTTAAACGTCCCAAATCACAACAAATGCTACCCACGGTCAATGATCACCTCTGCAATCACTTTTAGCAGATTTGGAAACAATAAAATTGGTTTTGGTTCAAATTTGACTTATATTGATCATGTTTCCAGAGTGCGAGACTGTGGGTCAGTGAGGTTATGCGCACGCCATCAAGCAAACGTAACCGACATAAAGGCTTTAACTGCTGTAATTTGACGTAAAGATATTGCGATCATGTAGTAAGACCAGTTTCACCACAGACTTGCATCACACATCCTGACAACAGTGACCCAAAGTGTTTGTTGCGTTTCTTTATTCCTTAAGTATATTAATAATTCTGCAACACGTGTAGATAAGTACAACAAATATGTTAAGCGATATATAAAAAATTATATGTTTATCCAAATTGATATTGAATCTGTCAATTCACAGCAGAAAATGTCTAAAATTGAACATTATTTCCATTCTACCATTTGTCCGCCGTAAGAAAATCATTTTCGGCCCAAAGATCCGCCGTACGTAGCCTCATTCTTTAACAACACATCTTAGACGTAGCTTGCATCCAGGCAATGAACACATTGACGTACGTTGTTTCCCAAACGTTCCAATATAGGTGTGTAAACACCGTATTGTACAAAAGCCGGTTTGAGTTTGGGATTGTCGTTTGGTGGTAGGAAACAAGGAATGATTCCGGTATATACCGAAACTTTGACATTGAAAAACGATGATGAAGGATTCTAGCAATTAGCAAACGTAATCAATTTTCGTGTCTCTGGTGGCATATTCCTCCAATAAAATGTATATTTTCTATCACAAGGTAAGGTTTTCTAACAAACTTCTTATGGCAAAAACTGAAAGCATCCGTACTTTGTTCTCCCTACAACTCACGACCCAGACACCCTCGTATTTACGCCTGTAAAATTGAAATAATCGTCAACTTACCGTTCTCCGTTTTTCCCTACCCTCGTGAAATGTTGCATCAATCTGTGTCGTAACATATTCAGTTGCATCAACGGTATACAGGGTGCATAAGAAAAACAACATCAGTTTTATAGTGTGAAGAAGATTGATAAGGTGTAGAAGACTGATGGATGACTGCAGTGTTTTGACTTTAATTGTAGCTTGACTGAAACTTTTTGATCTAACTTTTTTCGGTTTAATTAATTATTTGTCATTTAATGCCGCCCCATCATTTTAAGTATTTAGTGATGCATCTCAAAAAAGCCAAAGTTGGAACATAAATGTTGATTGAAAGACAATTTTTACTTCTTTGACCATATTTTGTGATGCTATTATTATAAATGGTTACCAAAAACATCTGCATTTTTAGCAAAATAGTTAAGACTTTCTTCTTAACATGTTTTGTCTATAGTTTTGGTTATAACTTTTGATGGGTTGAAGTGACATAATATATGTGACATGTTGTTTTATTGCTGTTTGTTTAAATGCAGATGATTGTGGCGGCCGTAAAAAGTCTCCCCGTACATCATCCATAGTGCAGATTATATTTTACTTTTGGTCATTTGAGATCAGCGAAGATAGTCTGAGAAATCAGAAATTTATTATCGGTTAAGATTCATTTTCTAACCAATATTTAACATATTTGGTCCCATTTAGATAATACTAGTCTTTGTAGTCGACTACCCTGTTGAAAGTTGCAAAATTTCAGTAATTCTCTTTGGCTCCATGTTGCCAAATCTTAAGGGTCACTGAAGAGACTTTAATAGTCGAAACCGCGGTATGGCCCATCCCCTTTCTCATTCATATGTTCGCAGCTCTTAAAGGATCTCAGTTTTAATTTTTATTTATTTATATGAATCAGCCACTCAAGTTGCAAGCAGCATACTTCAAGTTTGGGAAGTTTCTTTTTTTTAATTTATGTATACAAGACAAGAATGAATATGACATTTTTATGTTTTTATTTGATCAGATTTATGAGAATGGCTAAATTTATGTTTGACTTGCTTTTCATACAGTTTTCTTGTTTAGAAATCACATCAATATGAAAGGAAGACCAAAGAACCCTTGATTCATTGATTAAGCCAAAGGATTGTGATGGCTTAGTGGTAGAGCGCCATTTTCAGCCTAAAGAAGATCTTGGTTTGAACCCCACTGCAGATGTCTGGTTGTGTGCTTGAGTAAGGCACAATAATTCCCCATAGCACTGGTAAATCCCCAGGGACATGATGACTGAATCATTGATG
Organism: Rugalucina vietnamica; assembly: GCA_964017185.1. Taxonomy (NCBI): domain Eukaryota; kingdom Metazoa; phylum Mollusca; class Bivalvia; order Lucinida; family Lucinidae; genus Rugalucina; species Rugalucina vietnamica. The sequence continues at coordinate 59,955,710 of OZ024875.1, read as the reverse complement.
ACTGGGATATTAAACCACAATATTGAGCCACATCAATGGGCATCCGCCTTAACTCATTTAAGCCTGGCATCCTTTTTGTGGGATATAGGCAAACAGAATAGCCCCAGATGTGACGCCGCAGAACTCGGCATCCCATCTGGGGCTATTCTGTTTGCTTAGAGAAATTTCATTGAAAAATTAGATAAAAAAATAAAAATCACTCCTAACACCCCTAAAAGTGAAAGTGGACTTATCCAATTGATAATGATGGGAGAATCATTTGTCAAATATGGGTAAAGTGTACAAGGATACAGTTACCAGACATCCATAGTTTATTTGGTCAAGTTGCAGAGGTTTAAAAGCACCAGCCACTTGTAACCATTGGCCCCTCAGCCCCTGGACAGAGCAGGGAACCTAGCCAAGGAGTCCCTACAAGCAGATTTGGGGGGGGGGGGGGGGGGGGTGGATACTACTCAGGTGCTGTTATTTAGGCTGAGGGCAGTGTAAAGTTAGCAAGCAGATTGGGGGGGGGGGGAGGGGGCAAAAGACTAGCGTATAACTGAGCCCTGATGTCATGAAAATGGATTTTCTTGCAGCAGGATTCAGTTGTCTCCTTGCTGTCATATTTATAATTCAATTCAATCTTTTGATATAAGAGATAATGCCCACTTCTCTGTTGATATTGTTGAATAATTTATCAAGGGATTATGTAACATTGCCCTGGTCTGAATTATAGAGACAGAAATTCCCACAATTTGCATTAGTTACTTTCATTTAGTACAATTTGTCAGTATCAGTTGATGCAGAATCATTGCAAAATGAAGCATTATGATTTCTTAACATCATATGAGCCGCCTCGTGAGAAAACCAACAATGTGGTTTCCGAACAGGTCCGTCACAAGCCGACCTGTACAAGCACAAAAAAGAGCTAGAAGCTTGAAATTTTGGATTTAAGTAGAAGAGGAATTGTACTATCCGAGTAGCGAAAACAAAGGCGCTGATCAGCTTCGCGGTTACCGCGAAGCTGATCTGCGCCTTTGTTTTCGCCTATGCAGATTGTTGGTTTTCCGACGTGGTGGCTCATATCATTCATGCATACTTAATACAAATCTATCTGTTGTATTAATTTGATGAGATGATATAAACTCCTTATTTTCTGAAGTGGTGGTTGAACCATTGTCTAGACAACTAGATACTATAAAACTGCCTCCAGGAGGCTTGCCTGTTGTAGAAAGAATGTGGTTCCCAGTGAGGGCTCAGGGCTGACCCAGGCACTGAATTGTGAAGCTCATGATTGTTTTGTTGAGACAACAAAAAATACAGCCCCTTTCATTTGAGTTTGTCATTTGAGCATTTAGATCAATCAAGTTTGTATGTAAAACAGGTAACTTTTTATCCTAATTAAGAACTGAAACAGTGTCCCAGCATTTATCTTTAGGTAATGATGTCGCCATTTCTATTAAAAACATTGTAACTGTAAGCACATTTCTATTTCAAAATTCTTTGCACAACATATACAATGCATATTAAGCAACACACTTGAAAAAGGATAGGGACAAAAGCAAGAATTTTTATCAATTTTAGCGTACCTATCGGTATCTACATGGCCAAAATTCCACATAGTAAGATAAAAAAAATCACTTGAGCTTGCCGTTTTAAAGGCCATTTAGTTTGAAACTGTCACTTAAATCAGCAGATCGATCAATCCAGATGTTTTTGTGGACAACATGAAAGCAAACTCAGATCTTCAGAACACATGGTCCTCTTGTGCAAGGCAAATGCTCAAACGGCAAACTGGAGTGAAAGGGGCTGTATAATACTGTAAAAGACTGCCACAGCCACAAGATGGAACTGACTGGGTTGAATGACTTACCATCAAGACACAAAATTGTGAGACAGTCAATGAAACTGTGTGTATTTTCTGGACAAATTGATTATGCTAAGTATAGTAACTGCCTCCATGCCAAACGTATATCACTCATATTTTAGACAAGCTTTCCAGAAACCTTGGAATCATGTATGGTGTATGAAATGGGTCAAAAACAATGGCAGTATTGCAATGCTACAGTTGGTTTTGGCCCATTTCATACACTATAGTCATCACACTAAAGCAAAGTAATTGACCAAACGCGATTTGTACTATCTGCCTCTCATTAAAGTCTAGGACAAATAAGGACTAAGCTGCATCCATTTTACATTCAATTTTATGTTAAAGATATATTCACAATTTTCCATGTGCATTTTTTTTTGTCCTAGGTTTTGATCACAAATTTATTGGTCAGTGTATATTTTAAGTGACAGGTGGCGTTTGGTCAATTGAGCCGCCTCGTGGGAAAACCAACAATGTGGTTTGCGAACAGGTCCGACACAAACCGACCTGTACAGTTGCAGAAAAGAGCTAGAAGCTTGAAATTTTGGAGTTAAGAAGAGGAGGAATTGTACTATCCGAGTAGCGAAAACAAAGGTGCTGATCAGCTTCGCGGTCACCGCGAAGCTGATCTGCGTCTTTGTTTTCGCCTATGCAAATTGTTGGTTTTCTCACGAGGCGGCTCAATTATATTGGATGAAAACATGAAAACAAATGCAAAGTTTGTTGCATCCCTTGATTGTATCTCCTCTATCATTTCAGAGTTGGCAGAAGATGACACGGACTGGAATCCGTGGGGCGAGGAGTTTGACAACGAACAGCCTGTGATATCACACCATGAACCACCAAAGATACTCTGGAACTTGGAGCCAGCCAAAGACAAGGAACCAGGCAACAGGGGAAATAACTCTACTGGAATGTTTCATATTGAAATCTGGGGCAAGGCTGCTATCGGTAAGGTTGAGAAAAGTTTGATTTAAGCAATGACCAGTGACAGCGCAGTCAGACTCAAAGTCCAGGGTTGGAAATTGCATGTAAATAATGATTCAAGGAAAAAGGGTGGGGAATGTTTTTCCCTTGCTTTGGACATTAGGATTTTGTATTTTTATACCCTGCCACTTGATAAAGTGTGGGGTGTTATGTTATGCATTCAAGTTATGTTATGCATTCAAATGCATTCAAGTGCCGTCTGTTTGTCCGTGACTGTCCATCAGCGCTTCGTTTCCGGGCTCTATTTTGAGCATTTATTGACCAATTTTCTTCAAACTTTGTATAGGAGTTCATATCAGGAAGGAGTGGTTTGGGATTGAAGGTGGATAAATTTCGTCAAATATATACAGAGTTATCGCCCTTGATTTATGTTTAAATTTCATAAAATAAGTATAGAGTTAAGGCCCTTGGTTTACATTACAATTTCATTTCCGGGCTCTGTTTTGAGCATTTGTAGACGGATTTTCTTAAAACTTTTGTAAAGGTGTTCATATCTGAAAGGGGTGGTTTGGTGTTATAGGTGGGTAAATTTTGGCCCTTGATTCACGTTAAAATTTCATTTCCAGGCTCTATCTTGAGCATATATTGACCAATTTTCTTCAAACTATGTACAGGAGTTGATATCAGGAAGGATTGGTTTGGGATTGAAGATTGATTTATTTTGTCAAAGAGGTACAGAGTTGTGGCCCTTTATTGATTTATTTTGTCAAAGAGGTACAGAGTTGTGGCCCTTGGTTTATGTTAAAATTTAGTTTCCGCTCTCCAGTTTGAGCATTATTTATTGACCAATTTTCTTCAAACTTTGTATAGGTGTTTATATCAGGAAGGAGTGGTTTGGGATTGAAAATGGGTAAATTTTGTCAAATAAGTACAGAGTTATGGCTCTTGATTTACATTACAATTTCGTTTCCGGGCTCTATCTTGAGCATTTGTTGACTGATTTTCTTAAAACTTTTTACTGGAGTTCATATCTGAAAGGGGTGGTTTGGTATTATAGGTGGGTAAATTACGTCAAATAAGTACAGAGTTATGGTTACGGTTTACCTTAATTTTGAAACACAGTTTCCGATCAATGTCATTTATATATTCTGTACATTTGTACTAAAATAAATTTGCGTAGCGGTATCATGCATGCCTGCAGAGCTTTTATTAACCAAAAGTAAAGTATTGTGGGTGTCCAGAAAGTGCCTCAATAAAAATATACAAACATCTAAAAGGAACACCAAGCCATTAATAGCAGGTATACCATTTTTTCTTCTGAAAACAGTCATGACATTAATACAGCTTTTTTTTTTCATGACATTACTGAACCAAATCATAAATTGCTGCATGGTAGGGTGTGGATAGAATGTGTGAAAGACGTCAATAAAACTGGATTTCTATCTGGTAATGAATATTGGCTGTGGGTGTAACAACAATGTAATTTAGTATCCAGTTTCTATCAGAGCCTATCTCTTGCTGTGAGGCATCACCGTTTCCGACCAGTGTCACAAACGGTACTGTACAGTCTGTCACAGAAACAGACTAGAAGCTTGAAATTTCGGATTTATGCACAAAAGGGATTTAGCTATCTGTGTAGCAAAAACAAAGACACCAATCAGATGTGCAGTTACTGCACAGCTGATCCGCGTATTTGTTTTCCCCTTTGCATGTTGTTGGTTTTCTTATGCGGCAGCCCATTTCATTGCTCAGAAATTGCTCTATTCTTCAGTAGTTTCCATTCTGTATAGCTGAAACTGTCAAACCTATCTACTGGGATTTGAAAATCAAGACTGAAATGTAACTGAAGTAGAACATTGTAATGCACTGCACAAGAAAAAGAAACCTTTATGATACTGTAAGTTCGGAAAATTTAATGTTCGTGAAAACTTAATTTTTACGAATTTGAAGTTTTTGCTTGTAATAAAATACTTACTGAGATTGGTTTAAGAAGGCACAAGTACCCTCTCGTGAATTCAAATTTCTAGCTATAATAATTCTTAATCAGAAATAGATTGTTTGTGAAATAAAAGTCACACAAAAAGTTTCCAACTTTACTGACCAGCTCTTGGACTGAGACAAAGTTTTGATAAGACAGAGGATCGGAATTGACAAGTATACTTAACTCACTTGACTGCAAGATAACTCTTGTCAATGCACCCCAAATTTCATGGTTAGATAGAATCATTGTCAGATATGCTGGAGGAGGCTATGCCAAGGCATATGTGCCATGACGTAAGAAAACCGGTCTTCGGGGTTTCCGACCAGGTCTGACACAAACCGGCCTGTACAGTCACAGAAAAAGGCTAGAAGCTTGAAATTTCGGATTTAAGAAGAAGAGAAATTGTACCATCTGTGTAGCAAAAACAAAGGCGCTGATCAGCTTTGCAGTTACTGCGAAGCTGATCTGCGTCTTTGTTTTCGCATTGGCAAAAATCCGGTTTTCTCACGATGTGGCTCATATGTATGATGGCGCAAGAGCTGTTGCATTAAAACTTTACCATGAATAAATTGTATTCGTCTATCTTGTGACTATGAAATAATGCAGGAGATTTAAACCCAGAAGATTGTTTCATAATCTGCGGTCTGATTTAATAAGCGAAATTATGAAATTGAATTATGGGAAATAAATCATCCTCAATCTGGTGCTGTGGAGCTAATAATGGCTGATGAAATCTGACCTGTTATGATCCCCGCTGTCACCAGCCGGGCTGATTGATCTCATGGCATGAGGAAACCAGTTTTAGGGGTTTCCAGCCAAGCATGACACAAACCAGTCTGTACAGTCACAGAAGATGGGTAATGGCTTGAAATTTTGGATTAAAGGAGTGGAGGGATTGTACTATACGTGAAGCGAAAGCAAAGACGCTGTGCAGTAACTGCTCATCTAATCTGCGTCTTTCTTTTTACATACGTAAAAAACGAGTTTTGTCACTAGTTAGCTGATTGATAGTGCGCTACTGCTAAAATAGATTAAATCCTGAAATTATTACATCATAAGGTTCCAGAAGCAGTCAGTTTATCATTTTCCAAGAAGTAGGGCAGATGAAACCATAGGCGGGAGCCAAATTTTGCATTGGCAACCAAAACAAGTTACGTATGAAATGTAGTGTCAAGCTATGTATGCTATTGCCTTTTATTGCAGTGCCTGTTACATGTAGGTAGGATCCACCAATATCAGACTTTACAAAAACTTGTCCAAATATACAAAAAAAAACTTTGATTTCATTGGAAAATTTTTTATGTTTTAACATTATTGCTCAAAACATACATTGTGGGTACACGTTACACTTAGAACCGCCTCGCTGTACACATAATGTAAAAATTAGGTATACCCCTGTAAACCCCAGTTTTTATATACAAAAGTGGGGTTGAAGGGGGTGTACATTTCACAGAGGTGTTTTTCTGATATATAAATTGTGTGAGCTTGCATGGTCACCAGATTTATTGCTATTCTACCATAATGAAATATACAGGTACCTTTTGTCAACTTGTCAGATTTAAGATCTTAGATAACAAAATTATGTAAAATTTCATTGAAAAACTTATATTTTAATGCAGGGTGTTGCATTTATTATATGGTCAATCTGAGTTCAAATTAAGTTGTTATGTTGAAGTAGGTATTGTGCAGTTTGTTTAGTGGTCTATGTGTGCTAGGGGCATCATATGTCTGCAGTACTTGCATTATTGGTCTGATATTAAAAGAGCTGCATCATGAAAAAAAAAAAAAAAAAAAAAAAAGCAACTATATTTTGTTACAAAAGTTTTGAAACCTCGGCAATCACTAAGCATTATTTCAGGATGAAAATCATATTGAGATATTCAAAAATTATGTTGTATTTTATTTAGGTATACCTGTTTCAATGTCCTTGGAACCCTCTGAGAAGCTCTCATTTCTTTTCCAAGTTGATTATCGTATCAAATGAAAAGTTCTTTAAAATAATATTGACATTTTCTTGAAGAGATTCTGCACAGGAGCAAATAATCTGAGATTATATGCTCCTGCTACAGCTTTAGCTTCTAAGATCATAAATGTTCATATTCTATTCAGTTTCGAATCCCCTTGACTGCAATTTCCAACCACAGCATCTCAATGTAAGATTGATGCATATCACTGTGTAAAGCTATGCCAATACGGTATGGAGTAGATTCATCATCAGAATTTTGAATCAACAAAAACAGTGCTTCTGTTAGTCCCAATAGTAGGGTCCATAATCACTGTAGAATGTGTAATTTTCAAATGTTTTTGGTTATGTCACACTTAAAGTATACTTTTGGGAGCAAATTATTTTATTGTTGTGTTTAATTTGACAGTTTATGTCTGTGTTTTAGTTGTAATGAGACAGCTAGTCCCATGGTTCTGGAGACAGATTTACTTTCAGACATTCTCAGTATAAAAAGTCTCGATTCTTTTGTCAAATAGCTAGTGTAGATAATCTTGATAGATACATGTCATATCTCCCTATTTCAGAGGTATCGTCCTTTTTTTACGGACTCTTCTTTTTTTTTTCAAAGGAAATCTCCCTATTTAAAATTTCAGAAGCCTCCGCAGTGCAGTGGTCATGTCACTCACTTTATAAACCAGGGGTTGCAGGTTGAACAAGACTGTAAACCGAGGTCCCGTCTCCATACAACCTTAGCTGTTGGACATTAAACCCAAAATCAATATACCAACCAACTTATTTAAAATTTCAGAATTTACATATACATCTCCCTATTTGGAATTTAAGATATCCCTACCAGTTGAAGAATTTCTATTTCTATGTTTAATCATTCTCCCTATTCGGAATGGGAATTAAGTCTCCCTATTTGGCTTCTCAGGTGTATCACCTGTATGTCTTGGCTTTCAAACAAAAGGGCTAATAAGCCAAATGGTTATTCTTCTGTGGCTCTCACTGTTTGTCCAGAAATATATGGAACCATCAAGACTACTAAGTGCTTTAAAAATATATGAGCCACCGCATTGGAAAACCAACAATCTGCATAGGCGAAAACAAAGGCGCAGATCAGCTTCGCAGTTACCATCTTCTGTGACTGTACAGCCCAGTTTGTGTCTGACCTGGTGGGAACCCAAATTGTTGGTTTTGTCATGCACAGGCTCATTTCTCTTTGCATAATTTTGGTGTATAAACTGATGAAGAAGTATGAAAGCTACATGTAGAAACAAAGAAATAGAAAAAAATTCCAGTAGATTGGTGTAAATGGATTGTGAATTTGATACCCATTACAACTAATTGAGAGCTAATAAGCAACATTCTCTCATCTTCATGATTTAACCATTAAGACAGAACAAAGTATTATTATCATTTGATTATCTTATATTTTTTTTTTCTGTTGCCAGGCACTTAAGCTTTGTCTTTACATTACAAAAACAAATCCATGTAACACATAGTATTTTTTTCATCTGTGAAAAATGATAATTTTCCTTTCACATAGTATTTTTTTCATCTGTGAAAAATGATAATTTTCCTTTGAAGAACTTTGATATTTTTTGTGTTAAAAACATTGATTGTGGGTACATGTAAGAATGCCTCGTCAATGCGGTTCTAAAGGAGTCGGGCACCCAGAATCTATGTTTTGGAGCAAAAATAAAATGTTTATCCCTGTAAACCCCGTTTTCACCACACAAAATTGGGATATAGGGGGTATTCATTACATGGGGATGTGTGCATGATAACTAGTACAGTGTGTTTGTGGGGACAAAGAATGGGTAGCAGTTCAGAAAATATACTCATTCCCAGTATTGTTTTAGGACAGAAAAAACTTTATAATGTTAAAATCTGTATTATCAACTTTAGCTAGCAGTGATACCCTCTTCAGCAGTGCTAAATGACATTTAGTTGTTCTTCGAGTTGTGCCAATGCCATCATCTGAATGCTGATCGAGTGGCATTCTCTGTACCATTACTGTTTTCCAGTAACCTGTTTTCGACCAGATCTGTCTGCCCTGAAGCTTTCGTGTGAGAGGAAAGAATTAGTCTTCTATTCCACAGCTAATTGAAACTAAGTAATGAAATTGTGCTAATTACAGTTTTGTCACAGACTTATGTATAGATTATTTGCACAATTCTTAAATCCCTCCCCGAGGAAGGCATTATAGAATTCCAGTAATTGAAGGAATTTACAGAATGTGCCCACTAGGACAGATCTAGAACTATTTCCATAGATATTCAACATTACGAAAACCTGTACATGCAATAAACAGATATCTTTTTAGCTTTAAAGACTGATAATTTTTAGCTGATATTTTTCTTATTTTTGCTCAATACATAGATTGTGGGTACACGTTAGAACCACCTTAGCATGGCGGTTCTAACAAGTACCCACAATCTATGTGGAGCAAAAATAAGAAAAATATGTACACCCCTGCATACCCCAGTTTTGCTTTGTAAAAGTGGGGTTTAAGGGGCTATACATTTGATGGACATGTTTTCGTGATGATGGTTATGCAAACACTTGTATGTGATGTTGTCTGTGAGGTTTTTTGTTTGTATTGAGGTTTAACGTCCCAGTCAACAATTTTTCAGTCAAGTAGGGATGGAACCTCCGCTTCCTGTGTATTAACCTATTCTCTTGGAAATTAGTTTGCCTTGTGCAAAGACACAACATGGTGTGGCCAGTGGGGATCAAACCCAGGAGCTCTGGGTCTTGAGGCTGATGCTCTACTACTATGCTACTGCGCTCCTTGTCTTAGATGGTACTGTACAAAATGCTGTATGTGAAGGAAAAAGGCTTAAAGCTGAGTGATATTAGAGCTTCTGACTGTGTCATGGAGAAATACTTCACTCACCATAATACTGGTTAAGAACTTAAACCCAGAAAGAGGTGTCTCCACCTTGACTGAAAAAAAAAATGTTCTGGGACATAAAGCATCAATTTACATTAACTAGCTTTGGGCTCGGAATCATGGCTTTTGGGCAAACCATGTTGGGAAATGATTCTAGTTTGGACTTTAATGCTACTTATTTAGAGCAAGAAGTAGTCTCCTAGGAATGGTTCTGTCACCTAGCCAGCTCAAACATAGACAAATTCCTGGCAGACCAGACAAAAGTGTGAGACATATCATGAAAAAAAAGGGATTTTGACCTATGCGAAAACAAATGCGCAGATCAGCTGTGCAGCCTGTGCGCCTTTGTTTTCGCTATACGGACATTACAATGCCTCATCTACTTGTATCCGGAATTTGAAGCTTCTAGCCATCTTCTGTGTTGGACCTGGTCGGAAACCCCAAAGAGCGGTTTTCTGGCTTCATGACTCAAGTGAGACATATCATAAAAAAAAATGGTTTGGGTATCGCGATTAAGCAAGGCTATTTCTATCAGACACATAAAAGAAAAAAAAAATCTGCTTAAAATTTAGGTAATGCAAATATCAAGTACTGGTAACTGAAGAATTAGCAATGAAAATATGCTCATCAACAAAAAAAAAATAATATGTTTCTGATCTTTGTAAGTCTTTATACTGGTAGTGTATTTTGTGGCATAAAGATCATCTCTCTTGTTGTTCTTCAGTATTCTTGATAAAGTAAGAAATGAGCCACCTCGTGGAAAAACCAACAATGTGGTTTCCGAACAGGTCCAACACAAACCGACCTGGACAAGCACAGAAAAGAGCTAGAAGCTTGAAATTTCGGAGTTAAGTAGAGGAGGAATTGTACTATCCGAGTAGCGAAAACAAAGGCGCTGATCAGCTTCACGGTTACCGCGAAGCTGATCTGCGTCTTTGTTTTGGCCTATGCAGATTGTTGGTTTTCCCATGAGGCGGCTCAAATGTACAAGTAATTACATTAGTGAAAGATTTCCTTCTACAATATCTTGTTGATTATATAACATTCAGTGACATCATCAGAGAAGCTTTTATGGAGAACCGAAATACTATCGTTGACTTGTCTGATATTCCTCACAAGCTTTAGCTGGTCCATTGGTCTACCATTTGTACCTTTAATTCGTATCTGAAATATTTTTGCCGCGATGCGAGAAAACCGGTCTTTGGGGTTTCAGACCAGGTCTGACACAAACCGACCTATACAGTCACAGAGGCAGGCTAGAAGCTTGAAATTTCGGATTTAAGAAGTAGAGAAGTTGTACTAACTGTGTAGCGAAAACAAAGACGCTGATCAGCTTCGCAGTTACTGCGAAGCTGATCTGCACCTTTGTTTTCGCCTAGGCAAAAATCCGGTTTTCTCACGACGCGGCTTATTGAATCAGTTCCTGGTGATTGCCTTCAAGCATCTAGGTAGTTAGGTAGTTATGTCCCTTTAGTTGGGCTTACATGCTTAAAATAAAATGTCCATGTATACAAGTAGGTACACTTTTGTAGATAACAGAAAGCAGAAAACCCTGACATCGCTGATTTTTGTTGTATATAATTCAATTGATTTCTCTGGTTTTCAATTAATCTGATTTTGCACAGCTAAATGTGTTTAATGTGTCTGATACTCCAGGATTTAGGTGTAGAAAACTTATGTCCCTAATTCTGTTCTCGAAAATGATATTACGTCACTTTCCAATCTCTGTATACTGGGTTTTGGCAACATGAAAATCAGAGAAATACAAAAAAATAATATTTGTAAACGTACATAAGACAAATAAAACGTACTGAGCCAAACTTATTATATCATAGAAATACTATGATATTTTGTAAATGAAGAAAGAATATCACATCCCCTTTTGCAATAACCAATGCAGAAAACGAAAGACAATACAACCACCCGATCTTGTCTTATTATGTTGACACATAAAGAAAGAAGATACATTGTACTGTCTTCATGGCACAAAAATAATCATTTTGAACAACAGATTTGCTCCAAGAGAAGCTGGCTCTGATAACTGAAACTGTTGCACACACTACGTTCATAGGCTCTAGATGACCATCTTGCTTTAAAATGCAAAAAAATGTCATCATATCCTTGTCTAACCTTTTGTTTTCATCGCAGTATACAGCCCCTTTCACTTGAGTTTGCCATTTAAGCATTTAGGTCAATCAAGTTTGTTCACTCGAGTTTGCCGTTTGTTTGTAAATCAGGTAACTTTTATTATCGCACCTGCTTATTATCGCACCTGCTTATAGCAGGGTGCGATATAGGAGTCCAAATTTCTGTCCGTCCGTTCGTTCGTTCGTTCGTCCGTTCGTCCGTCCGTCTGTCCGTCAACATTTACGTCGAAGTTTGGTTTTCTCGACATCAGAGATAGCTGCGAGTCTGAAACCTTGCATAGTAATTGTCCCTGACATACTCTTCAAGCACGCACCTTAACCCGGTGGCTTTGACCTATATTTCACGGTCCACTGACTTTGAAAATTTTTACGTCGAAGTTTTGTCAACATTTACGTCGAAGTTTGGTTTTCTCGACATCAGAGATAGCTGCGAGTCTGAAACCTTGCATAGTAATTGTCCTTGACATACCCTTCAAGCATGCACCTTAACCCGGTGCCCTTGACCTATATTTCATGGTCCACTAACTTTGATAATTTTTACGTCGAAGTTTGGTTTTCTTGACATCAGAGATAGCTGCAAGTCTGAAACCTTGCATAGTAATTGTCCTTGACATACCCTTCAAGCACACGTCGTAACCCGGTGCCCTTGACCTATATTTCACGGTCCACTGACTTTGAAAATTTTTACGTTGAAGTTTGGTTTTCTCGACATCAGAGATAGCTGCGAATCTGAAACCTTGCATAGTAATTGTCCTTGACATGCCCTTCAAGCACGCACCTTGACCTGGTGCCCTTGAACTATATTTCACGATCTATTGACTTTGCCCGATGCAGGTGCGATATCGACTTCCGCGGAGTTCTTGTTCTATTTTAGAACTGAAACAGTGTCCCAGGTGCCAGGACTGGTGTTCTAAAAATCTATTCAGCATTTATCTTTAGGTAAAGATGTCACCTCTTATGATAAAAACATTGTAATTGTTTGGTTAAAGCACATTTTTATTTCAAAATTCTTTTTTTCAACATATACAATGCATATTAAGAAGAAGTGGCTACTGACAGCCGGCTGTCAATAGCGAAAGTTCGCTACTGACAGCCGGCTGTCAATAGCGAAAGTTCGCTATTGACAGCCAGCTATATATTTCTTTATATTTGTGGGTTTCTAACAGGTGACTTATCTTTAATATTGTAAGATAAATGAATGGCATTAAATCATATGACCCTAGGTTCATCACATGTATCCTTTAAGCATATATTTTGTAAGTATGTCTGGGATTTGGGCCAGAAGTCAGACTTTCAAATAATGTTAAAATTTGTGGTACATGTAATAACTAAATTAATGTTTTTCTTTTCAAGTTTTCCATATTCTGACAGCCTCTTTGTGACTTATAAGGCATTCCTTAAGCTATAAGTACCTTTAAGGGTAGATTTCATTCAATGGCATGGAGCTTTAGTTTAGAGTCCATACCTTAATAGAAATAGAGATCAAAATAATCCAAGATTTTTTAAATATAACACTTTCTTCATAACATTTCAATGTCAGATCACATCTTGTTATAACTCTAGTATGGCACACAGATGACTTTAAGTACTTTATAAACCAATTTGATAAACAACTAGGTGAGCTGGCTGTCATTAGCGAAAGTTCGCTATGGACAGCCGGCTGTCGATAGAGAAAGTTCGCTATTGACAGCCAGCTATATATTTCTGATTTAATTTAGGCCCTTTAATTTATATCTGTTGGTTTCTGATATGGATTTAGATTTAATGTCAATATTGTCAGACAAATGAATAACATTAAAACCTTATGATTCTAGCTTATAGTCTATGACATGACGCCAAATGGTACAAACCTGGGGTAGGGCTAGAGATAAAAATAATCTGAAATATCTTTTGAGCGTGGTACTCTCTTCATATTAATGTTTCTTTAAGTCCATCTTTTGAAAACTGCATACTTGGAAAAAGTAGGCTACATATAGGGCTTGTATTCCATATAATGCCATCAAATCCAAGGGACTAGTCTTTTGATCTGGAAATGGGGTTAGGTGACTGGGACAAAAGGCCAAAATCTAGATCTTTAAAATTCTAAGTCAATACGGTCCTCTATAATCAATATAGAAGTCATTTATTCTTGTACCATTTGTACCTGTATCATGTCAGACTTGAACTCCAGGGTTAAATGATGCCTGAGGTGAGTTGAATCATCCAGACTAGGAAATAAACACAGGTCACCTCAGAGTTCACACACATTTTATGCCTTACTGAGGAATAATTCATACCGGGGATAACACTTATTGAGAAGTCATAATCACATGCAACTATTTCTGAGATTAAAACTGAATTGTCTGGCCCTGAAAATGATGCCTGAGGTGAGTTGAATCCTCCAGACTAGCATAAACAGGGGTCATGGCTAAGTCCACACACATTTAGGCCTTACTGGGGAATAATTCATACCGGGGATAACACTTATTGGGAATGAAATAAATATCATATCTTGGAAAAATCTCCCAAATGTAAAATTCCCGCAGATTTTGAATGTGCTTTGTATTTAACAAAAACATGATAATTTAAACATTTATATCTGCTTGGAACAAAAAAAAATCAAAATAATTTTACAGATTTCTTTATAAATTGGATACAAAATGTATAATTTTCATGTCAGATCACATCTTGTTGAAACTCTGGCATGTGATAGATTCATGATCTCGACTTGAAAACTACTTCATTCAAACATTTATGCATAAGATGGAGGAATACTGATATTAAGTGATTAAAATGGTTATAAACTTGCAGGAAATGGATAAAAGTTTATCTTTTTGAATACAATTTTAAATTTTGTCCGTGACTCATTGCTGTACAAATGTTCATAACTTCATGTTTCTATATTTTTTCAGAATAAACTGCTGGGTAATCTAATAAATAAATAAATTTGTATATAAATTATAAATAAATGACTTTATAAATCATAAACACTTCAATAATAAATGTAATAACAATATATTGGTGCAGCTCTGACAGAATATTTTATATTTTGATAATGAAAATAATAAATACTGAATTTCAAGTTATTCGCTTTCCATGTGATGTGTTTTACTCCCATGGGGTTGATTGTTACTAGGCTTTATGAAGCCATTTCATTTTAAATATAGAGAAATAAAAAATATGCACATTAATATATATGAAAATGTGTAGCTGGCTGTCAATAGCGAACATTCGCTATTGACAGCCGGCTGTCAGTAGCGAACTTTCGCTATTGACAGCCGGCTGTCAGTAGCGATCGCTATTAAGAACACATATTTGAAACAGGATAGAGACGAAGGCAGAATTTTATCAATTTAAGCAGTTACCTGATGGGTATCTACACTTCAGACCCGTTATAACGCGCTGGTCGGGGTCCACAAGTAGCATGCGCGTTATAAGTGAGTCGCGTTATGCAAATCTACTGAGTCGGACCAGGCTGGTCGCAGTTTCTGTAGTTTTTGGTGGGTGGGGAAAAGCGCCTATACGGCGTGTTTACTGGCTTAACCGAGCAAATTGGCGGTTTTTCGTGGAGTCCTTTAAATGGAATAAACAAAAGTGAAACCTTGCGTGTTCCGACATTTTAATCCTTCAAAAACTATCTACAACGATGAAATTCGTTTATTTACAACGTATGGTTGAATATGAAAAGCGTCCATGACACCGCGCTTATGTTGCTGTTGTTGTTGTATCGTATAGAGTTCCGCCTTTGACTTATTGGTGCACCGGATATTTAATGCGGACAAGTTTTTGCCGATACCGTAATTATTATTTTGATTCGCCGTTCTTAATCGAGAAAGTAGAAATGCATTTTCTGATCGGATAAAATTATACAAGATTTAGGTGTCCCAATGCTTAGACAATCTTTGGTTTGCGTCTTTGTCGAAAATGAGCAACGTTGCGTAACAGGTGTCATCTGACAATAGCCTACAGCAACCTGTGTTTACGGTCTCGTTACGGTCTATCGATAATCCCCGAGCGCGTTTGGCTTTTTTTCACAACTTTTATTGCTAATCTTAAAAAAACAATGTGTCATTCACGCTTTGCGAGCGGTGGATTGTGTCGGTCTAAAAATTACTGAAATGGCAATTATCACTAGTGAATATACACGCAGCCGACACGGTTCGTAAGTACATTATGCTTTCTATTAGAAAACGCGATCTTTCAGTTTTAAATGTGCAAAAGATAATTTACATTGATTGTTCTCATTGTACCATAAAGAGAAACTATAAGAAAATCGCACCTTGGCAAACACCTGTTTTTTTGTTGTTTTTTTTTCCGAGTACCATAAAGAGAAACTGAAAGAAAACTGAACCTTGCCGAATTCCCTGCAAACGATCTTTTTAACAGTGAATTCATCAGCACATAAATGCCTTTAACTGTAATACAATAAAGGAATATATAAGGGTAAAACGGCGCCTTCGCGTCGCCGTGATTTTTTTTTTTTTTTTTTCAAAAGTGGATGGGTGAAATTTTGGGATCTAAGGTGCCCTCGCGTTATATCCAACACCGCGTTAATTCAAGGCGCTGTATAGCGGGTCTGTCCTGTACATTGCCAAAATTCGACATGGTATGTTAAAAATTTCCCTCGAGTTTGCCATTGTAAAGGTCATTTAGTTTGAAACTGTCACTCAAATCAGCAGATCAATCAATCCAGATGTCTTTGTGGACAACATGAAAAGAAACTCAGATCTACAGAATACCTGGTTTTCTTGTGTAATGCAAATGCTCAAACGGCAAACTCGAGTGAAACGGGGTGTAATACACATGCACAGTAATTAGTAGCAAACCATAAATTGTCATTTGATAGGTTAATTCTTTGGCACAGACAAGCCATTCTTCTAGCTCTATCTTCTGATATGAATTTCCAGTCACGAGTTACCAATTACGGAAACTGCCTGTAGGATGTCTTAAGTTGTGGAAATGGCTGGACAATAAAATGAGTTGTTGGAATTGAGGCTTGATTGTGCCATTAGTATTAACGGTGATTATTCTTTGTCCAAGAAAATCCTGTTTCTTAGGGCAAAATATGTCATTTTCCTCTTCTTAGCGTAAGATCTTCTGAAAAACATCTTAATTTAGGAGGGAAATAAATTCCTTTAGCTCTTGTTCTGTACGTGTGACTTGACAGAAGTTGTCTGAATCCCAGGGGAAATATAATATTTTAGTCACACATCGTAAGCTAAGAAATTTCTATTGGGGAAAATAATGTGACATTTGTAGATGTGTTGAAAAGGTTGTGAAGAGAAGTCAAATATGGTGTCTCATAAATAGAAATTTGTAACAAAGAATTGAAGCATAGGTTGGAACAAGAAAATTATAGCATGTTCTTAGTACATGCTATACGGAGGGGTTCATAGAAATTTGGAAGTTTAAAATAATATGAGATTGTGATAGAAGTCTACACCGACAAGAAGAATGATTCCTTTAGTAACGTATAGTGCATTTTGATACCAAATAAAACAGATACTGTGTTAAATCGTGAATGGTTTCATCACCACGTCTGAAAAATTGTTGACTTGACCTTTAAAACTTAAAAGAAACAAACAAACATATGTAAAATTCCATCAGCAAAGGAAGTTTTATTCAAAATTTGAAACATAAATTCTTGCTATAAGAGTGACCCAAAGTTGTATAGCGTGTTTGTGCCTAACCTGATTAGATTCTCTGAGTCTCCAAACAAAGATTTAAAATGCATGATGAAAGTTTGATTTTACTAGAGCCAATCAGAATAATACTAAATATCACAGAATCAAGCAATAAAAGAAGGACATTGTGAACCCAGTATGGTTCGAATTTTTCAAACCTGTGCTATAAATATAATTTAAATCTAAGGTTGTGTGACATAAGCCAAAATCTGCTAGCACGTGACCCAAATGGTATAATCTTAAAAGTGAGCTTAAACTGAAACCCCATAAATCTGCATCCATGAGGCTTGGTTAGGGGTAGTGTGATCCAGACTTTGCCATAGCTGTTTGTTTTGTAAATAACACTGGCAAAATATCTCGGACATTCACCTAGATATACTCTTTTTTCCGTTACAAAAAATGTGAAATAATACATGTCTGTAGACATGTTACATTTTAAGTTGAGGTTTTCTGTGAACATACTTTCAAAACTTAAAAAAGTCACATAGTTGAAATAGAAAAGAAATGAATCAAAAGTTTCCGAATTCCCCAAAATTTTTCCAAAAATCTAATACTGTTAATTTCCAATGAGCGTGGACAAACGAATTTACCTGTTTTTTCAAACTGTAGTCAGTCAGTCAGTCAGTGTAGAAGAAAAATCAATACTGTCACTTGGATACTTACAGTATCAGTGCACAGAAAAATCTATTGTTTGTCTTCATAATTATAACTCTATACATGGAAATATGATAACCAGCGATCACTAGAAATCCAAATCAAAACAAACTTCCTCAAATAAACTTTATACATACCTAAAGAAAGTGAAAATATGCAAATAAAATTGTTTACTTCTTTTTTTTCTTTGCCTTGACCATGCTGAATCACAAAGGGTAAATGTTCTAATTTAAGACACTTTGTGTAAATTGATTGGTCAGTATCTTACAAGTGAAGTCTTATCAATGAAACTTTTCACAATGATAGTCCATGCTCATTGGAAATTTACAGTATATCCTTTGTGAACTTTTGCACTACAGCAATTTAGCTATTTATCACCACTTGAAATTACAAACGTTTGCATTTTAAGAGTTCGATCAATATCAATACATTTTGTGTGGCGTCGTGTGATGTAGCATAAATCCGTACTGTAAGAAATCTGGTTGCATGACTGATACATGTATGCAGGGTGCAATAACTCTTCGGGTATGGTTTTCGTGCGTTCTAAGTAAATCACAATATTGTTGTGTACATAAAATTCTTCACATGCTACTATGTGGTGACCCATGATTAGCTTTGTAGCTTTGATATCATCTATGTCCGTTCCGGACAGTATCGGTTCGTTCCGGACAGTATCGGTTCGTTCCGGATAGTTTTGATCCTACCCGGTAAATCGTGATACCGCATGTCAGTCGTCGTGAAAGAGAACTCTGTATTGGAAACAAAATGATTTCATATGGATCGTTTTACGATAAAAAACGATAAATAGGTCAGTGAGAGAGTTCGTCCAAATCTTATAATTTACAAACATTTGAAACTAAGCAAAACTAGTTGATATCATTTAACAATACATCTCCAGTTTAATTTTATCATAAGCATCGTATGTACTGATCTCTCTGAGACTGATCTTGTTAGCGTGAAGAAAATAGATTTATTTATCGAAGTGAAAGTGACAAAAATGGCCGACAAAACAAACACTAGCCTAGTCTAGCCTCTAAGTGCATGGGGCCCAAGAAAGGGAATTCAATATCGTGTATAGAAACAGAAATGAAAATGCACCTTCATAAACCCATAAGGAGCCTTATTACGTTAAATGAGTGACAGAATACTGAAAACATATGGAGAGGTCAATACTACGGCTAATGGCTTCCCTCCTGAAAATCCTAGTGCTGTGACCTTGACAGGATTCAAACCCAGGCCCCCTGGACAGAATTATCAATGCTCTAACCACAGAGCCAAAGTGTCACCTCTGGACCAATTAGATTTGAGCCATATTCTGAAAACCCAAATAATTTTCAGAATTTATTCATTGTTTTTTGCCAGCCATGCCCTTGAATCCTTATTTATAGCCTTATGTGCTTAATTCAGTATATACAAAATGTTAAACAGCAGTCACACATTAGCGTATAACCCAAACGCGCGCCGGGCGTATGAAAAATCTCAACACGCTGATGATTTTAAAAATTAATTTGTACCTTTAACTTGCTTTAGCAGTCACACATTAGCGCGTGACTGAGGCGTGTGCCAGACGTATAAAAAATCTCACAGTTTTAGAGTATATGTTTGTCTTACGTCCCGGACACGCTAAGCACATGCTATAGAGGCGCAGCAAACGTTCAACGCGCGCCTCACACACGCTTGGGGCACGCTACTGAAGCAATATCTCATAAAATTGAAACGCGCATGTAGCGTACACTGGCGTGCCTGGGACGTGCACCAAACACGCTCAAAACGTATTCAGCGCGCCTGTAACGCGCGTGGAATTTATTCGAAACGTATTAGTCACACGCCAGGGACACGCCGAGCTTCTAGAAAATTTTTAAGCATGTTTGAAATTTTTGCATGAAACGCGCGACGATTTTTAGCGACATCCGGCGTACACAGCGTACTCATAACACGTTTTGAACGTGTCTCCGACGTGTGTCTGGCGTATGTGGAACTTTGCAATTTTTTCAACACGCCCGGTGCACGTTTCACTTATACGCTAATGTGTGACTGCTGTTTGAAGCATACATGTATAGTACATCCATGTACCATGTATAGTACATCCATGTACATGTAATTAGCAGCAAACCATAAATTGTCACTTGATAGGTTTAATTCTTTGACACAGCTTTTCTTCTAGCTATATCTTCTATTATGGAAACTGCCTGTAGGATGTCTTAAGTTGTGGAAATGGCTGGACAATAAAATTTCCAACAACTCATTTTATTCTAGTCATGTTGGGATATTAACCAGTACTATGTGTAGCTTAAAGTGTCTTCTTTAAGAACACTACACAGTGGAGAGGTATTGAACCCAGGAGCTCACTTGAGTCCTATACTCCACTACCATGCCATCATGCTCCCCTTTTTGTTTGTGTTTTGCGAAACACAAACTCTCATTCGCTTTTTTACGGTAATCCGGTGATAGTTTGCGCATGCGAGATTTCATCAATATTTGTATACATATTAATCCTCTTTTGACCTTACCTTGACTTCTGCGTAGTAACCTCAATTCGTTATGGTAATGAAAGTACACAATAATAAAGAGATGATATAAGGATAACAAAAACAGAAGTAACATTTTTAATAGTAAAATATGCCTTGTCAATATCAAGGTTACTCCGATCAACCTTTTCAATGTAAGCTGATCTGTTTTTTGTTGCCCCTATGTAGCCAAAGTTGTTTTTCTTTTGCTGTGCCCCAGTGGCTCAAATTCAGTTTCTTTTTACTGAAATCTTCAACAGATGTTTTGTAATTGGATATATTGGGTTTCCAAATTCCGTTATGAAAGTTAGCATGACGCAACAAATCAAAGCTGGCTGATGCAATGACTTAATATCGTTGCTGGTACACGTTTATACACTGTCCGGCGACATAGGGTCTCTCAAGCAGCCTTCTCACGAGAAAAAAGTTTTTCAGGTTTCCGAACTGTTCAACACAAACCAGCCTCTACGACTACAAAATGTTTATAAAGCTAGACATTAAGGATTTAAGAAAAAGTGCAATAGCACTGTTCGTGAAATGAAAACAAAGGCGCTTGTTATTACACAGCTGATCTGTGCCTTTGTTTTCGCATCTGTAAACAACGAGTTTTCTCATAATGCGGCTCCAATGCATTTCTTTATATAACCATAGAAATACATTAGCTATTTTTAATTTATAAGAATGAAATCTGTAAATGTATATTAAGCAGCACCAAAACGAAATGAATATGAACGTATAAAAACACCACCCTGTGGGTGTTCTGCGTATAGTTTGCGTCAGTTGGAAAAGAATAAGGTACGGGGATTAATTACTGAGCATACACTGGCATTTTGACTCAGTGTTCTGTCACAAGTTTTGAACAGCGTTAGACTGTGCGGTGAAACAGATCTATTCCGGATTTTAAAAGGAGATCGATATACTTTCTGTGAAGCGAAAAACAAATGCGATGATCAACAGTCTTTGTTTTTGCATTATGTTAAATGCAGGGTTACACGACGCGACTTATGATGGCTATAAATAGCCATCCTCAATCACCCAGGTGCACTGACTTTCGTACCCTGCATTCACAATGCTGGGCGGACTTTAATGTAACTATGATGGGTCGCGCCTGGGTCATCGAGGATGGAAATAGCCTTGCCTAGACCATTCTAGAACACTTTCTCGAAAACATTGCATCAGAAATCTATGAAAAGGTTTTCATCATGTTAGTAGAATGTTATTCTCACACATTAAGGGAGATTAGTTATGACTTATGTACTAAATGTGTTACCCCCTTTAAATAATGTCTATATTAATAATAATATTATTATTATTATTATTATTATTATTATTATTATTATTATCAAAGAGTATCAAAAGGAAACTTTTCATGATGCTCCTCATATTAGCAGCATAGTGAAAAAACAAGGATTTTACACAGCAGAGCTTATCGGCGCAGTTTCGCTAGTCACGGCTAGAACAATCATCCGAAATAAGCTTTTTGTGTTCTTCCAAGATGCCAATAGATGCTGAAATTGTTGAATGAAAAAATGACTAGCTCTCTTGGACGAAATACCATATGAATATCACTGTGGCATAACTCGCTAATAAGGATTTCAACATTTCGTGAATTTCGGTCACAACAATTTCACGAAGGACACAACTTATTCGCGAATTACCTGGATGAAGATGTACCTGCTATGTTTGAAGTCACGCTTTGAAATGATTAAGGTGAAATCTAAACTGAAATAGTTTCATATGTCTTGGCGAGACATATGGGTGAATGAATATGTATTTTTTATATTTGGGAAAGCGAATTAAAGATGCTCATTCTCATTTTTTTAAACAAAATTGGTGTTTTCCTAGTTTAATTGCCAATCCAGTAAAAGTGTCATTTTGCACCAGAATTTGGGCATGCTATATGTATAAAAGGATACCTAAAGAACTTCTTGGTGTAGAAAGATTGAAACTTCTGTAACAATAGAGTCTGTGATACACCGAGAATCCCATGTACCAAGTCAGCTAGTGGACACAACTATTTCAGGAGTGAGCCATGAGAAAGCTACAAACATTTCTTGAGTCAGTCATAACTGTTTCTTGAGTCGGTCACAACTGTTTCTTGAGCAATACACGGTATTTAGCATACGAGTTTCAACATTTGTACACATAAAGCACTGGAAATAGACAGTGTGTGCAGTTTGAACCAAAACAGAAAAATATACAGGCATATCGTGATGAGCACTGAAGATTTATAATCAAAAACCTCACATAGAACACGACATAACCTTATTTTGACTTTCGAATCACCGCAATATCGTTTTTTCTATTATTAATAAGATCCAAACTCTTTAAGAGGAGTGAATTTTCAAAGGAGGAAATAATAGAATCAATCAACCTAACTTTTTGGTGCTCACGGTGCGCGCAGTGCATATCACTGTTCTTGTGCGGCCTTAGCATTGCGCTGTACAATCTCCATACAACCACACGGCTGACCACAGTGTTTGCAGCGCAACTATCGTTTATGTCCGCCGAACCAATTTTTTCTTCTTTTTTTTTCCTTTTTTAAGGGGCCGTTCAACGCGCAGTACAAAGAGCTGAGCAGCCTGTAATAAATATTATATTGATCACAGGGCACTGCTCGGTCTAATCAACCCACCGTGTTCTTGTCAGCGCACCGACAAAGATGTTTCGACGGCATTTCATTCTTAAGTATGGCCTTCTATGCGACCTTATGGTGCTTATCGGCGATATTACTGTGTTGCTTTTCAAGTATTGTAACAGGCTTACTTGCGATCATACTGCGCGCACCTCGGCGTTCCAATTTTCCTAGAACGCTACGTATGTGATCGCCGTAACAATGCCGTCCTTATGCGAAAGGGGTTTATATCATTAATAAGCAAACACACAAACAAACAAAAAAGAAAGAAAAACCAGAGGACCAATGGTTCTGATATCGCTCACCTGAGATTTTGTCTTTGATGAATGACCTTTGGCTAAGGCCATGTTGACCAACATAAAATATAAACTTGACCTCTAATACTCACATAATTATTAACACTATAAACTGTCTGTATCTACCAGCTTTCAGATCTTTCTGGCAATATTTGACCTTTCTGTTTAAATTAATTGTTTAATAGGTCAATGTCAACCCAAGGTCATGATATATCTAAACTTTGAAGGGCCAGAGCTCTCAATGCTACATACCAAGTTTCACTGAAATCGGTCCACCTATTCCAGAGAAATTTATTTTTAAAGGATTTTACCACATACATATATATGGGCATGGTGGCCATCTTGGTCATGTGACCTGGACCATTTATACAAACTTTGGTTCCCCTTACTAAGGATAGCACATGTAAAATTTGGCTTTGATTGGTGCAGTGGTTTCTGAGAAAATTGAGTTTTAAATATAATATGTAAATGACCATTAGCCAATGTCAAGAGATGACATTGACCTTGAATACTCACAGGACTTCATTAACTCAATAAGTTGTATGTATGTACTAACTTTCAGGTCACAGGTCACAAAACGTTCCAAAAATCCAATGTTTTCCATTTAGAAGCCTATGTGACCAATGTTGACTTTACCATAAAATAGGTCAAGACCAAGGTCAACCCAAGGTCATGATTTATATAAACTATAATGGACCAGAGTCCCTGATGCTACATACCAAGTTTTATTGAAATCGGCCCAGCAGTTCCAGAGAAGAAGATGTTTAAGGTTTTTACCATATATGGACATGACAGACATCTTGGCCATGTGACCTAGACCATTTATATAAACTTTGATTTCCCCTTCTTAAGAATGCCACATATAAAATTTGGCTTTGATTGGTCAAGTGGTTCCTGAGAAAATTAAGTTTTAAATTTATTATGTAAATGACCTTCGGCCAAGGTCAAGAGATGACCTTGACCTTGAATACTCCTAGGACTTCATTTAATCAATAAGTTATATGTATCTACCAACTATCAGGTCACAGACAAAAATCGTTCTGAAAATCCAATGTTTTCTTTTTTGTCCATTGAAAAGCCTATGTGACCAAAGTTGAAGGTCAAGGTCAAACCAAGGTCATGGTTCATACAAATTATGGTGGGCCAGAGTCCTCGATGCTACATATCAAGTTTCTTGAAATCGGTCCACCGGTTCCAGAGAAGAAGTTTTTTTAAGGTTTTTACCATATATGGGCATGGCGGCCATCTTGGTCACATGACCTGGACCATTTATATAAACTTTAGTTCCCCCTTCCTAAGGGTGCTCCAGATGAAGTTTGGCATTAATTGGACCAGGTGTTTCAGAGGAGAAGATATTTGAAAAGTGTGAACGACGACAACGACAACGACAGGCGACGGAGCTTGGCCAACCTATAAGCTCACATTTGGAGCCTTCGACTCAGGTGAGCTAAAAACCCAGAAGACCAATCGTCCCGTAAACTCTCACCTGAGATCTGAGATATATACCAATGAACTTGTTTGACTATAAAGGTCTATAGCCACAGGGCAGAGTCAGAATACCCCTTGGGGTTAATTTCTTTTTCAAATTCATAAAATTCCGTCCACTTGCTCATTTCCTGGAAGTTTTTTTTCCTTCAGTGTTATTTTAACAGTTTTCTGCATATCGTCAGGTGAATGCAAAACTGCGGTAACTCAGTTTTTGAAAACTTTTCAGGAGAGACAAAAAACTTTCTCATTTTGTTCATTACAGTCAAATTAAACTGAAATTCACAAAATTAGAAGCTTACAGTGCAATGGAACAGTGGAAAGTGATATAAAACATAACAAAATATTGAAGTAGTAATTATTAACCAAAATCATAGTTACCGCATTCTTGCATTCAATTATTACTATTATAGACAAAATATTTGAGTGCAAAACTATTGTATGTTGAGTTACCACAGTCTTGCGTTCAAATATTACCATTATAGACAAAAAATGTTATGCAAAACTGTTGTATCTTGAGTTACCGCAGTCTTGCGCTCAATTATTACTATGTATAAACAAAATATGTTAACGCAAAACTGTTGTATCTTGAGTTACCGCAGTCTTGCGCTCAATTATTACTATATATAAACAAAATATGTTAACGCAAAACTGTTGTATCTTGAGTTACCGCAGTCTTGCACTCAATTATAGCTGTTATAGACTAAATATGTTAGCACAAAACTGTTGTATTTTGAGTTACAACAGTTTTGCAATTCATAAAGCTGTTGTTTGCTTATGAAAAAGTTAGTACAAGACTGTTGTATCTTAAATTAAACCCCCTTTTTTCAATATTAAAGCATGATAATTTGATTTTTGTATTCAAAAAGCTAAGTAGCAGGAATAATTCTTTAAAACATGCACCCAATGGGGGTATGTTTACCCCTTGTATACCCCCTTACTAGTGCTACCATCACCATGCTAGCAGCCCCTGTGTCTGAGTTGTTAGGACGCTGGTTATCAGGGCTCTTTATCATACGCTCATCTTACAACTGTGGGTTCAAACCCCCAGTTGGGTCACAAGTGAGATAAGCCAAGTTCTGCTTACAGGTGTGGCAGGTGGTTTTTCCCAGGGTACTATCATTTTCGCTCCACTTCTGATTTGTATCGTCTCGATATGAGTGAAATAACCTTGACAGGAATGTAATACTGAATTTAAAAAAAAATCACCACCTTCAAGTCTCTGACCCCATCCCACACTCACTATGGTGCTTAGGAAAACTTTAGACTTACAATTACCACCAGGCCAAATATCAAATCAATCGAAGGGTCTTAGTATGTCAGAGGTATAATAATGTATGTATATCAGACTCTCAAATGAAACTGTAGCTCTACCAAACATGTTTTCACACCACTGTTGGTGGAGCTAGACTAGACTGAGAAATGGTGGTGTGGATTAGGGTGGGATGTGGTTAGGATACTGTATGATATAATTTTGGATTTGATTTACTTAAGTTGTTTGTTACCGTTGAGCAGAGTAGGGAGTACTTGAGTTGGGTAGGGCATCTAAGCTAGTCTATGCAGTTAACAATTATTAGCATTTACCAATTTTGATTTACCAAAATAGGATTGACAATTTCCGACAAACATCGGAAAACATCATGATCTTCCTTTGCTACATGTATCTATGAAGTTTACAATAGAAGTTCACAATAGAAGTTCACAATGATGGCCGATAAGAACCGGAGCTAAACACAGTATTACCACCTCTGAAGGAAAGAGCTAATGACCCGGCTTCCCTTGTTTGCTTGATTGTGACTCTTTTGTACTTATTTCCGTAGTGAAATTGTGGGTGCTGTTTGTATCAGTTCCTAGGCCTTGCTTATTCTCATTTACTTGGAAATGCTTTGGTATTTGTCAATCTTAGACCATGTTAACTTATTAGTTAATATACTTTATCAGTTCATTACTAGTGTGAACTGTTCATCTATTGTTTAGGAATCTGAATAAAAAACCAAAAAGATTAATACTTTTGCTTTAACAGAAATCTTTGTTTTAATGTGAACGTTCAAAACTACCCCTTGTTCCATTTCAAATGTGCTGCCATGACCTAACCCTTGTACCATCTCATCCTGATCAACCCCATATCCCATACTTAGTGCACTGTCCTGACAAACCATTTGTCCCTTTCAACCACCTTGACGTGACCAATCACTTGTTCTATTGTCTCGTCCTGACCAAAACCATGTCCCATTTCAACCATGCCTTCCTGATGTACTCCATGTCCCATTTCAACTGTGCTGTCTCGACCTACCCCTTGTCACATTTCAACCTACCTTCCTTACCTACCCCTTGTCCCCTTTCAACCTACTGTCCTTACCTAACCCTTGTCCCATTTCAACCGTGCTGTCCTGATGTACCCCTGGTCCCATTTCAACTGGTTTGTCCTGGCAAATCACAAGTCATGACTAATCACTTGTTCTGTTGTCTCTTCCTGACCAAAACCATGTCCCATTTCAACCATGCCTTCCTGATGTACTCCATGTCCCGTTTCAACGATGCTGTCTTGACCTATCCCTGGTTCCATCTCAACCGTGCTGGGGGTAGGTCAGGACAGCATGGTTGAAATGGGACAAGGTATAGGCCAGGACAGCACAGTTGAAATAGGACAAACCGTAGGTCAGGACAACACGGTTGAAATATGACAAAGGGTAGGTCAAGACAGCATAGTTGAAATGGGACAAGGGGTAGGTCAGGACAGCACAGTTGAAATGGGACAAGGGGTAGGTCAGGACAGCATAGTTGAAATGGGACAAGGGGTAGGTCAGGACAGCACAGTTGAAATGGGACAAGGGGTAGGTCAGGACAGCACAGCTGAAATAGGACAAACCGTAAGGTCAGGACAACATGGCTGAAATATGACAAAGGGTAGGTCAAGACAGCATACATGTAGTTTAAATGGGACAAGATTGAAATAGGACAAAGGGTATGTCAGGACAACACAGTTGAAATAGGACAAAGGGTAGGTCAGGAAAGCATGGTTAAAATATGGGACAAGGAAAGGTCATGGCAGCATAATTGAATGGGACCATGGACAGGTCAGGGCAGCATGGTTCAAATAGGACAAGGAGTTTGTCAGGACAGCACGGTTGAAATGGGACAACAGATTGGCCAGGACAGCATGGTTGAAAAAGGACAATGGGTAGGTCAAGACAGCAAGGTTGAAATGGGACAAGGGGTAGGTCAGGACATTACGGATGAAATGTCAGGAGACAATGGTTGAAATGGAACCAGATACAGGTCAGGACAGCAGGGGTGTAATGGGACCAGGGGTAGATCAAGACATCATGGTTGAAATGGAACATAGGATACGCCAAGACAGACCATTAAAATGGGACAAAGGGTACCTCAGGACATCACAGTTGGTTGAAATGGGACAAGGGCCAGGTCAAGATAGCAAAGTTGAAATGGGGCAAGGGGTAGGTCAGGACAGCATGGTTGCAATGGGACAAGGGGAACGACAAAACAGCACAGTTGAAATAGGACAAGGGGTAGGTCAGGATTGTATGGTTGAAATGGGACAAGGGGAATGAGAGGACAGCAGAGTTGAAGTAGGACAAGGGCTAGGTCAGGACAGCACGGTTGAAATGGGACAACAGATTTACCAGGACAGCATGGTTGAAATAGGACAAGGGGTAGGTCAGGACAGCACGGATGACATGGGACAAGGGGTAGGTCAAGACAGCATGGTGGAAATTTGAACAAGGGGAACAACATGACAACACAGTTGAAATAGGATAAGGGACAAGGGGATCAACATGACAACACAGTTGAAGTTAGATAAGGGGTACATCAGGACAACACAGTTGATATAGGACAAGGGGTAGGTAAAGACAACATGGTTTAAATAGGACAAGGGGTAGGTCAGGACAGCACGGATGAAATTGGACAAGGGGTAGGTCAGGACATCACGGATGAGATGGGACAAGGGGTAGGTCATGTCAGCATGGTTGAAATTGGACAATTGGTAGGTCAGGACATCATAGGTGAGATGGGACAAGAGGTTAAGACAGCAAGTTGAAATGGGACAAGGGGTAGGTCAGGACATCACGGATGAGATGGGTCTAGGGGTAGGTCAGGTCAGCATGGTTGAAATTAGACAAGGGGTAGGTCAGGACAGCATGGTTGAAATAGGACATGGAGTACATCAGGAAGGCACAGTGACAGTTGAAATTGGACATGGTTTTGGTCAGGACAAGACAACAGAAGTGGTTAGTCATGACAGGCTGGGATATGCCAGGACAGACCAGTTGAAATGGAACCAGGGGTACGTCAGGACAGCACGGTTAAAATGGGACAAGGGATAAGTCAGGACAGCACAGTTGAAATGGGACAAGGGGAAGGTCAGGAGAGCACAGCTGAAATAGGACAAACGGTAGGTCAGGACAACACGGTTGAAATATGACAAAGGGTAGGTCAAGACAGCATAGTTGAAATGGGACAAGGGGTAGGTCAGGACAGCACAGTTGAAATAGGACAAACCGTAGGTCAGGACAACATGGTTGAAATATGACAAAGGGTAGGTCAAGACAGCATAGTTTAAATGGGACAAGGGGTAGGTCAGGACAGCATTGTTGAAATGGGACAAGGGGTAAGTCAGGACAGCATGGTTGAAATGGGACATTGGGAACAACATGACAATACAGTTGAAATGGGACAAGGGGTACATCAGGACAACACAGATGATATAGAACAAGGGGTAGGTCAAGACAGCCCCTTGTAACTGTGCTGTCTTGACCTATCCCTGGTTCCATTTCAACCATGCTGTCCTGACCTACCTTGTCCAATTTTGGTCATGCTGTCTTGACCTACCCCTTGTCCCACTTCAACCGTGCTGTTCTGAGGTACCCCTTGTCCCAATTCAACCATGCTGCCCTGACCTGTCCATGGTCCCATTCAACAATGCTGCCCTGACCTTTCCCCATTCCTATTTCAACTGGTGTCTTCTGACATACCCTTAGTCCAATTTCAACTGGTCTGTCCTGACGTAGCCCTTGGAACTGGGTTGTCCTTTTCTACCTCTTGTCCCTTTTCAATCATGCTGGTCTGACCTACCCCTTGTCCTATTTCAAACATGCTGTCCTGACCTACCCCAACTGTGCTGTCTTGACCAAGCCCTTGTCCCATTGCAACTGTGCAGTCTTGACCTATCCCTGGTTCTATTTTAAACATGCTGTCTTATTTACCCCTTGTCCCATTACATCCATGCTGTCCTGACCTACCCCTTGTCCCATTTCATCAGTGCTGTCCTGACCTACCCCTTGTCCCATTTCATCAGTGCTGTCCTGAGCTACCCCTTGTCCCATTTCAACCGTGCTGTCTTGACCTCCATCTTGTCCTAGATCAACTGTGCTGTCCTGATGTACCCCTTGTCCTATTTCAACTGTGCTGTCATGTTGTTCCCCTTGTCCTATAACAACCATTAGTACTGACCTACCCCTTGTCCCATTTCATCGGTGCTGTCCTGACCTACTCCTTGTCCCATTTCAACCATGCTGTTTGTTTGGGTACCCTTTGTCCCATTTCAACCATGCTGTCTGGACCTACTTCTTGTCCTATTTAACCATGCTGTCCTGGCCAATCTGTTGTCCAATTTCAACCTTGTCCCATTTCAACTGGTGTGTTCTGACACACACCTCGTCCTATTTCAACCATGCTGTCCTGACCTACACCTTGTCCTATTTCAACCATGCTGTCCTGACCTACATTTAGTCCGATTGCAACCGTGATGTCTTGACCTATCCCTGGTTCCATCTCAACCATGCTGTCCTGGCCTACCCTTTGTATGATTTCATCCATGCTGTCTTGACCTACCCCTTGTCCCATTTCAACCAAGCTGTCTTGACCTACCCCTTGTTCTATATCAACCAAGCTGTCTTGACCTACCGCTTGTTCTATATCAACCATGCTGTCTTGACCTACCCCTTGTCCCATTTCATCCAGGCTGTCTTGACCTACCCATTGTCCCATTTCATCCAGGCTGTCTTGACCTACCCCTTGTCCCATTTCATCCAGGCTGTCTTGACCTACCCCTTGTCCCATTTCAACCAAGCTGTCTTGACCTACCCCTTGTTCTATATCAACTGTGTTGTCCTTGTCCCATTTCAACTGTACTGTCATGTTGTTCCCCTTGTCCCATTTCAACCATGCTGTCTTGACCTACCCTTTGTCCCATTTCATCTGTGCTGTCCTGACCTACTCCTTGTCCTATTTCAGCCATGCTGTCCTGGCCAATCTGTTGTCCAATTTCAACCTTGTTCCATTTCAACTGGTGTGTTCTGACATATACCTTGTCCCATTTCAACCATGCTGTCCTGACCTACCCCTTGTCCCATTTCAACTGTGCTGTCATGACCTACCCCTGGTCCGATTGCAACCATGATGTCTTGACCTATCCCTGGTTCCATCTCAACCGTGCTGTCTTGACCTACCCCTTGTTCTATATCAAATGTGTTGTCCTGATGTACCCCTTGTCCCATTTCAACTGTATTGACATGTTGTTCCCAATGTCCCATTTCAACCATGCTGTCTTAACCTACCCCTTGTCCCATTTCATCCGTGCTGTCCTGACCTACTCCTTGTCCCATTTCTACCATGCTGTCTTGAGATACCCTTTGTCCCATTTCAACCCATCAGCCCCAGCATCTACCCTATAACCCCCAGAAATTCCTGGTCTGACGGCGGATCCCAAAAGATACCAGGAATTTTGAGTGTACCCCAAAAATATCTGAACTTACTGCAAAACCTTTAAAACGGTCTTTTTTCTACACTAAAACACCTTCCAACATTATCAAAATTTGGTGGGACCCCAAAAATACCCACAAAAATCTACATACCCAAATAAATACTATTTTTTTCCAAAACCACAAAAATACCAATGCATTTACTTATAATTTTGACTGAGAAGTTTGGCTGAGCCTATTAATATAGAAAATATCGGAGTAAAGCCCCATCCAAAAACTTGTTGATGTAACCAAGAAAGGGAGCAATCTTTTTTTTTTCCACAGTATAAAATTGAGCCACCTCATGGGAAAACAAACAATGTGGTTTCCTAACAGGTCTGACACAAACCAGGCTGTACAAGCACAGAAGATGGCTAGAGGCTGGAAATTTTGGATTTAGAAAGAAGTGGAATTGTACTATCCATGTAGTGAAAGCAGTAAGTGCAAAGCTGATCTGTGCCTTTGGTTTCACAAATGCAGATTGTTGGTTTTCTCATGATGCAGCTCAAATACACTTGATTTGCCTAAGTTCTGTTTTTAAGAAAATTTTCCCGGCTTTACAGCACCATTTCAGTAATGATATTTCATGGTTTGAAACAAAAACAAATGTGGATCAGACTGGCACAGGGGTAGAGTGGTTGAGTTTGGTCCCAGAGGTCCCGGGTTCAATCCTCAGCCGGGGCGCTTTTCTGGTTGTGGCCTTGAGCATGTCACATTTCCACAGCTCTTGAGGCAATGGTCAGAAATTGATTAACTAAGTAAACAGTAAAAAAAAAAATAATAATAAAAAAATATGTATTTGTTCTAATTAGCGCACACTGCGCTTAGCTTTTCAAAATAACTTAAAGTTAAGGCAACATCATATTTTTCTAATTAGCGCACACTATGAAGGAAAACAACACATCAAAATGCTGAAACAACCATGTCAAATCTATCAATTGGTGATGTCATTTAAGTGCAAAGTATTTTTAATCATTTACGGTTAAGTTATAATGCGTCTAATGCGGTGCTAATGTGTAGAATAGGTGTAAAATACCAATAAACTACAATATATTCAAGCGCTTATGCACATGTTTTTCAGAAACAACCAGGGTGTGCGCTTATTGGAACATGTGCGCTAATTAGAACAAATACGGTACATCAATTCTGGACTGCTTTAGTGAAGATACCGCTGTCTTGCGTTCAATTTTCTCCAAGAATCATATGGAACTGTAGTGCAAGACTGTTGTATCTTAGGATACCGCAGTCTTGCATTCAGTTTTTATCCTGAATCAAACTTAACTTGAATGCAAGACTGTTGTATCTTAAGGATGTTCGCTGCTAACATTTGACATTTCGGAACTTCCGGTTTTTCTTTTCTTGAATATCTCGTAAACAGTTGCAGATATTTTCCTAATATTTTATATTTGGATACATATTGATAATATGCATCGAATGAGCCATGAAAATTGTCAATCTAAGAAACTTCATTTTTTCACCTCATTTTCTGCAACTTTTCAGAAAATTTTAGTTGTCAGTAAAATTTAGGGGGTAGGGTAGATTAAACTTGAATATTACACATCTTCAAATTAATTGCACTAGTTCGATATTTATTTTAGCAGCAGTATATACGTACATGGTATTCTAAGTCATTTTTTGTGTCTTTGGTGTGCTGGTTTTAAAATTTAAGGTGGTTTTATGAAATGGGCTTTTAGAAACAAAACAGACGAAAAAAGGCCGAAAATGGCGATTTTCAAGTTGTTGGTTCTCTCTTATATGCTCACTACCCTATATTTTTCTTTCTTTTATTCGAACAACATTACCAAGTTCTATGTTGTGTGAAAATACAAGAAAAAGTTTGAATCAACAAATATGGGTTTGGTACATTTCAAAATATTGATTTTTTCCGACTTTTCAAGTATGGGGGTAGGGTTAGAAAAGGAATCGTAAAATTTTGTCATCCACTCCAAGTTGCAAATTTTTCTATGCTTTTGGTCCAAAATTGTCTGCGCTACGTAAATATTATGACTTTTGAAAGCATTCTAGGTGTATTTTTGTTCAAGACAGGTATGTTTCAAAGAATTATAAATTAAATTAATTTTACCAAATTTAAAACATGGTGCTCAGAGGTCTCATTCAGAGGCCTGTAGCTTGAAAAAATGCACACTACCCTATATTTATTTTGTTTTCAAATGTCTTGTGTTGTATTTTGGAATCAAAAAAGAGTGGTTAGAAAAAAAGTTTGAATACTTTTTCATTGGCAGCGAACATCCTTAAGATACCGCAGTCTTGCATTCAAAATTGAGATACCGCACTTTGCAAATATTAAATATCTTTATAAATATTTAGAATTGAGAGAAGAAACTTTGTCAGAACATGCATTATCATTAATACTTTTATTTTTTGCAAAAAAAGTATTTTTGATAAAATGTACAGTTACCACAGTCTTGCGTTAACCTGACGATATGTGAACTGTGATGACCTTGCCATAAAATCTGTCAAGGTCATCACAGGATCATGATTTATACACACATTGTAGTACTGTAGTCTTAATTTTTACATATCAATTTCCGTTGCAATAGGTTTAGCAGTTCCTGTGAAGAAGATTTGAAGGGTTTTTTACCATATATGGGCATGGTAGCCATCTTGGTCATGTGACAGATGCTTTCTATAAAATCTGACTTTGATCGGCCAAGTGGTTTTTTTTTATGTTGGCCTTGCCGTAAAATAGGTCAAAGTCATCCAAGTGTCATGATTTATACAAACTTTGGGATTCACCACGAGGACCGAAGAACTAACTAAATGTTACGAACCACTGCAGAAGCTGAGGGTGAGGTTAGGCGCATGTAAAACCGATTTAAGCATGCCAGTAACTTTGTGTTACTGATCGTTCCAAGGCGATACTTCTGTGGTGGTTCTTTTTGTTTTATGTCTTGGTGTTAAATTTTTTTAGTGCTGTTGGCGCCTTATGTGTGTTTTTATAGTTTTAGTTAAGTTAAGGTAACTGAGTGGCCACCTATTGGGAAAATAGCTGCTTACGATATGTTTCATGGTATAAGTACCTGATTGTTAGTTTGGTTTTTTCCCACCTCGGTTTTTGGAGTGGAAATCTTTTTCTGATTGCGCCTTTTCCTGATCTTTGCCTACTTGTACCTTTTTGTAAAGCTCCATTGCCTGATGCTTCATGGCAAATTTCTCTGGTTCTGGAGACTGGCTATGAAGAAAACTTGTTATACTATGAGCTAGAGCAGTCCAGTTGATCGACTATAATGAAATGCACTGGTA
Source organism: Rugalucina vietnamica (assembly GCA_964017185.1). Taxonomy (NCBI): domain Eukaryota; kingdom Metazoa; phylum Mollusca; class Bivalvia; order Lucinida; family Lucinidae; genus Rugalucina; species Rugalucina vietnamica. The sequence continues at coordinate 59,920,697 of OZ024875.1, read as the reverse complement.
AGCCTGGTATTGTCAATAGGCTTATTTAATAGCCTCCTCAGCTATGAAATAAAGAAGTTACTTACTTACTTAGCTTATTCGGCAACTAAGAAAAGCTGATAAATGTCTTTCTTGTTTTAAAATAGTATGGAAAAAGTAAGTATTCATTGCACATTGCACTTTTTCTAGCTCATTATCAATCACTCTTGCGCTAACATCGGGACATTCAATCTGTTGTTGGATTTTAAATCTGAGACCGGTGCACTCTTTTAAAACTTTTTTTTATAATGTAGCCATGCTGGTTACTGTATGAACCCTGATATTTCCATGTACAAGAAGAAGTAAACTGATCACTTTCTATAAAGCATATAGCTCTTTTTCGTTCCTCCAGTAAGAAGCGAACTACATATATACAGTAAATAAATATAAGTAAGCATACATATCGAAAAAAATACCGGTACCTGCAATACATAAATACATGCTGTAAGACAAAACATGTTTTTGTAAAGACATTTACCAGATTTGCTTAGTTGCAGTCGAACCTGAGGATGCTATTAAATACGCCTCTTGATGATACAGTGCTGATCAATGTATTCCGTTACAGTAAAATCAACTGGACTGCACATCCTCCAAGCATAACAAGTTTTCTTCATAGCTAGACCCCTTTCTTCATCGCTTATCACGCCGCTTCATAGCATATTGATTATTTTCAAATCAGAGGCATACAAATGACGTTTATGGTCACAAATATTCATTAGTCAAAATAAAATCATCCAAGTAAAATGGACGCATTGCATAAGTTGGAAAACAAAGTTATGCGGTGTGTTTGTGTTGAAAATCTTGCATGCAACGTAAAAACGCTTGAGTTGCACTCACCTTAAAAGTGATTCCAAACCACGTGCTATGTTTTTAGCAGATCGGCTGGAACTGAAAGACGCTTGATAAATTACCCACATCATGTCACTCTCCGATTTTTGAAAGATGTCTTAAAATAGGAGTAATTGATAATAAAACAAGAGAACACGAAGTCACTTACACGTTTCGAACCCAGCAGCTGCATAGAGGGAAGTACCGCAAATGAATTTATTATCATTGCATTTTGCTATGAAAGAGCTGGATTGGTGGCCATGACAATGACTGTCATTCGATACACATAGCAAAAAAAACCTTTGCGACATTTCTAAATTTTGGTTGCTTAGACTGCATAACATCTTAGATATGACATTGACATTAACTGAAATATAAAGAGTTAAGAAACCTGAGCAGCAATGTCAGTCTTGCCTGATCTACAACCCCAAAGACAATTTTATAGGCCAAATGATGGTTTGAAGTAGTGTAGTAAATCGGTATTAAGATAATTTCTTGCATAAAAGTATTTGATCATGTCAATACTATTGAAACAAAATGCGAAAGGCACATCATGCTTCTGAGGTGACTTAAATCAGAATTTTTGCAAATCATTGATCATGAAACGTTTGTGTCCAACAGTCATTAAGATCAAGAAACAGTTGTAACAGACTCATGAAACAGTTGTAGCCTTCTCAAGAAATAGTTGTAGCCGCATCAACAAAGGGTAGTCATCTTTTCTTCTTTATTTCATGACTTATGCGTATTATTTTAAGACAGTTTTTGACAGGTGTCTTTGCAATTGATTTGTGTTCATTTTCAGTGCAAAATCATTATAGAAATGTCAAAGATATTTATGTTTAACCCCAACAGAGCATGAATTACACAATTTTTCGCATAAAAAGGTAAAAAGAAAACAGCAAATGCGACTGCAGAATGTTATTGCTTTAAAACCATAACCCAATGAGTATGTGCCACAGAAAAATAGTTGATTTAAAACAATAATATACCTTTAAAGCACAGAAAAACACGTTAAAAGAGAGTCACCTCCATGTTTCCACCTCAAATTCGCGAATAAGTTGTGTCCTTCGTGAAATTGTTGTGACCGAAATTCACGAAATGTTGAAATCCTTATTAGCGAGTTATGCCACAGTGAATATATGTACAGGCCTTTTCGCAATTTCGCATTTTAGTTCACCTGAGCCATTAGGCTCACAATGTGAGCTTATAAGATGGCCATGATCTGCCGTCCGTCCGTCCGTCGTACGTCCGTCCGTCGTCCACACTCTTCAAAGCTCTTCTTCTCTAAAACCTCTTGGCCAATCAAAGCCAAATGTTATATGAAGCATCTATGGGAAGGGGGAACAAATGGGTATACAAATAATCCAGGACACATGACCAACATGGCTGCCATGCCCATAAATGGTAAAACCCTTCAAAAATCTTCTCCGGAACTGGTTTACTGATTTCAAAGAAACTTGGCATGAAGCATCGACGACTCAAGTACTACAGTGAGACCCTGTGGTGACCTTGACCTATTTTAAGGCAAGGTCAACATGGGTTGCCTATGTATTTGAATGGGTAAACTGTAAAAATGTCATTTGAAGGGAAAAACTGGACACGATATTGATTTTTCTAAAAAAAATGGCCCGAAGGTTTCATCTGCCCCTATATTGGGATTATTTTCTATAATATTCAAACATGTTTATTGGTATATACAGCAGATCTCAGGTGAGCGTTTACAGGACCATTGGTCCTCTGGTTTGTTTTCTATTTTCAATACTGGACAAACTTTCCTTTTAAAAGGAAACTTTTATATGGCGTTATGACAGATTCCATTAACTGAGACTTGTCACCTCAGCAGTGCTCTTCCAGTAAAGCTACAATCAAAAAATAAATCTGCAAGAAGTTGATATTTTTTGTCTATAAATTATTATGCTTATTTTGTCACTATTTCCGTGAAAGATTTATTGACCAATCACCTTCTGTTAGTTAACATTCATAGACTGGGAATCTGGGATGAAAATGGTATGAACTGGAGCACAAATGTGTCTGGCAAAAACACATTGAGTCACTTCATGGGAAAACCAACAATGTGGTTTCCGGACAGGTCTGACACAACCCGGGCTGTACAAGCACAGAAGTTGGCTAGAGACTGGAAATTTTTGATTTAGATTAAGTAGAGGAATTGTACTATTTGTGTAGCGAAAGGCGCTGATCAGCTTTGCAGTTACTGCGAAGCTGATCTGCGCCTTTGTTTTCGCTACACAGATTGTTGGTTTTCCCATGTGGCGGCTCCATTATCACGGTTGGTTTATATATATATCATATTTTCAAACTTTCATATTTTTAGAATATATGGATGTCTTTATTTTCCCATCAAGACTCTAAAATGTGTTTATGTCCTCTGATTGATATTTTATGGCTCAGCTTTGTCATTTTAGCCTTTAGTACAGTCTGAAAAGTCTGCCTAGAAACAATATATTCAAAGAATAGTTTGAAGGTCAAGGTGTTGTAAAAAACGCCATACCATGTTGTGTCCTTGAGCAAGACACATTAACTCCCTACAGTACTTGTTAAACCCAGGAAGCGTTGGCTCCGTCCCAACATGACTGAAAATTTTTATCTGGGACGTTAAGCTCTATACAAACAAATAAAAACACCATAAGAGAATTTTTTTATTTTTTGTACGTCGATGATGATTAAATGCTCAATCGCCTATCGGAATATGCAAAAAGATTGCTACCCTACAGTGTTCATTTCTTAAGATACAGGAAATCCAAAAATACAAATTTTGCCATTTAAAAACATATTGGGGTAATGAAAAGTTTGTTAGATTTCACACATAGATACATTTTTCTTCTAAACTCCACCGAGAATTTTTTATTAGCTCGCCTGCACGAAGTGCATAGAGCTATTGTAGTCACCTCGGTCGTCCCCGTTTACGTTTACGTGTACGTCCGCGTCCGCGTCACACTTTGGGTTAAAGTTTTTTATAAGTCTATATCTCTTGACCATGTTGATGGATCAAGTTGATACTTTGCATGTTGCTAGATATTGGTCTGAAGTTTTACGCAGTACCATCATGACCCACCCTGGGTGACCTTGAGGTCAAGGTCACAGACTTAGAAATTTTGTGTTTAAGTTTTTGGTTAAAGTTTTTGTAAGTCTATATCTCTTGACCATATTGATGGATAAAGTTGATACTTTGCATTTTGCTAGATATTGGTCTGAAGTTTTATGCAGTACCATCATGACCCACTCTTGGTGACCTTGAGGTCAAGGTCACAGACTTAGAAATTTTGTGTTTAAGTTTTTGGTGAAAGTTTTTGTAAGTCTATATCTCTTGACCATATTAATAGATTGAGTTGATACTTTGCATGTTGCTAGATATTGGTCTGAAGTTTTATGCAGTACCATCACGACCCACCCTGGGTGACCTTGAGGTCAAGGTCACAGACTTAGAAATTTTGTGTTTAAGTTTTTGGTTAAAGTTTTTGTAAGTCTATATCTCTTGACCATATTGATGGATAAAGTTGATACTTTGCATGTTGCTAGATATTGGTCTGAAGTTTTATGCAGTACCATCATGACCCACTCTTGGTGACCTTGAGGTCAAGGTCACAGACTTAGAAATTTTGTGTTTAAGTTTTTTATTTAAGTTTTTGTAAGTCTATATCTCTTGACCATGTTGATTGATCGAGTTGATACATTGCATGTTGGTAGATATTGGTCTGAAGTTTTATGCAGTACCATCATGACCTACCCTGGGTGACCTTGAGGTCAAGGTCACAGACTTAGAAATTTTGTGTTAAATTTTTTGGTTAAAGTCTAAACCTCTTGAACATGTTGATGGATAAAGTTGATACTTGCATGTTGATAGATATTGGTCTCAGGTTTTATGCTGTACATCACAACTCACCTGGATGACCTTGAGGTCTGGGTAACGGACTTGGAAGTTTTGTGTTTAAGTTTTGGTTAATGTTTTTATAAGTCTATATCTCTTGAACATGTAGATTGATCAAGTTGATACTTTGCATTGGTCTGAAGTTTTATGTTGTACCATCATGACCCACCTGAGTGACCTTGAGGTCAAGGTCATTGGTCATAGATTTTAACAGATGTAGTGGCAAAGCACAAGTCAGGCGAGTTACGCTGTCCTGTGACAGCTCTTATTAAAAACTGATATTGTCTGCTTGAGGTTGCTAAAATAAGTCCTTGACAGCCATGCATGCTCGTTTTTGTGCTATTTGAGGTTTGCTATTTAGGATGGTGCATTTTATAAATTTTCAGCCATGTAACATAATGTCGTAGTGCGAACAGACATCACATTTCAGGGTTCCCACGGGCTCTGGAAAACATGGAAAATGGCTAAAAAAATCCATGCATGGAAAAGTCATGGAATTTGAAAAATGATGAAATATCAAGGAAAAATCATGGAATTTTGTTATGAAATGCCAGTTTGGATGTCTTTGACATTCATTTTTTTCCTGGCTCGCTTCGCTCGCTCGATAAGTATTAAAGGGAAACATTACTATTTAATTCCCGCATATGATTTTCATGAAACTTCCTATGCTACAAGATAATTGTATCCTTGGACTAAAATCGAAATAAAAGTGGGGAGTCACCGGCCTCGTTTCCATGGTATCAGAACTTTTTGGATGTTTCTCATGCATTTCAGAAAACAGCACTCGTAGCGGACATGTGTTTTAATACATGTATATGTTTTTACTGCAAAAACAACTTAAACACACGCTGAGTGTTATTTTCTTACATCTTGATACTATTTGCTCTTGAGGAGATTACATGTCTTTTCAAACCTGGAAGAAGTACGTATTTTTGCGATATCTCCTAAACTACGCATATGATTTTGATTAAATTACATCAAGAGATAGGAAACGTGGTAACCATTTAAAAGTTCAAATAAAAAGTGGGGGTCACCGGATTGCGTTGGAAGATATAGAGAAAAAACGTTCAATATTCCCGCCTTTTTCATTTTAACGCCAAACGTTACACTGACGTCGCGTATATTTATGCGACGTCATCAACAGCGAAATAAACGTTTTCACATATAATTAACCTTATACACGAATTTGGGTATATCAATTGCCATAGAACTTCTTTAAAAATAAAAATTAACAATATGTATACCCGCTTTAGGACTTAATTATTCAGAAACAAACAGAATAAGATTCTACAGCTTGCAACGTCAGTGAGAAATCAAAACAAAACAACATTAAAAACTTCGGGTAACATGCAGATACTACACGCCGACGTTGCGCAAACAGTGTACGTGCTCATAAACAATAGCTATAATGTTTACCCTTAATAAAGTTCTGATTTTCAACGCATTCAAACTATAATTTTTCTTCATCAGAAAACAAGATACATGTACATGTAATACCTTGAGGTAATTTACTTTTGCAATATAATTGATATTGAATCTGTTCTTGCCTTTTATACAGTGTTATATGACAAAAAAACAAACAAATAAACAGAGAAATTTAACTCCGATCATGGAATTATCATGGAAAAATCATGGAATTTTATTTTATTTCATCTGTGGGAACCCTGACATTTTAATGTTACTGACTCAATTAATTTCAATAAATGTCTCTTGTGGCAGAATTTTAATTTTCTGTGTTTTTGGTGAAAATTTGCCACAGTCTTGAATGGGGAAAAATGTAAAATTCATACTAAATGACGTAAAATGTGCACCTTTCTCTGGTTCAAAAACGTGCGACATTAGAGCATTGACACTCATTTCACCGTTGTCGCAAAGCACGTCACATGTAATACTGCTTAACATCTATTTACAACACCTTGACCTTAAGATTTGGCTTTGGTTTTCAAATGCTTTAACAGTTCAGATGGCTGATTAACTAGATTTGGAAATCCAAACACCAAGACCTAACTGTAGGAATAATTATCCATGCGCAAGACATATTTACTCCCCAAAATAGTGGTTAATACCCAGGAAGCTTGATCCTGACATGCCTAAAAAATTGTTGATTGTGACATTAAATCACAAAACAATTAAAAAGTTCTTTTCAGATCAAGAAGCAATTCTGAAGATATATTGATGGTAAGCAGACCTTTCCATACATTTCTTATATTTCTGTGAAAATATTGTTGAAATATTGTCTATGTCCTGTCAGAATCAAGCCCCATGAATGATGACTAGTGGGATGTCTTACCCATTTGTGAGGAATGAACTGGTCTGTTATTATCATTAGGGCAGTTCCACTTTTCATTTTAGGGGTGTCAGGATTGATTTCAATTTTTTTATTTCATTTTTCAATAAAACCTCTAAGCAGATAGTATAGCCGCAGATGGGATGCCGTGTTCTGCGTCATCACATCTGGGGCTATACTGTTTGCCTATAGACCAGGCTTAAGTTGTATGTTATAATCCTGATATTAACTGATCCTGGATGATTGAAGAGACTTGTTTAATTCCCACTGTTTACTTAATAGAAGAAGAAATTATTGGACTATAAGGAAGATTTCTGGGAATCTGATGTCAGTATGCCATCACGGAAAATAATTTCAGTCTCGTCTCAAGGAAACCTCTCTTATTGGAGGTTTGACATAGAAAAAGCGCTGAATACACCACTTGGATCCACTAGCTCAGAACTGGTCCTGAGGTTATAAAACTTTTTTCATGCTCAGCTCAGCTGAGACTAAAACTTATCCTGCTCATAAATGTTAAAAGGCCAACAATTGTTGGCATTTTAACATTTATTAGCAGGATGATTAAATTACAAGCTTTGGTGATCTAAACCTGAAATTTCAATTTATTTGGGCCGTTGCTCTATTTATGAACACTTAAAATTCCATGCTCAGCTGAGTTGAGCAAGAAAAAAGTTTAATATTAAGTTGCTTGAATTGTAATCCAGGGGTTGTAGGTAGGATTGAAGACTTCTTCAGTCTTTTGAACCGGACTTAAAGCCAAGCTTTGGTCTCCATATGACCTAATCTGTTGATGAGACATAAACTGGAAAAAAACAACTAAATGGTGTTTCTTTTTCTTCTAATATTGAATTATGTAAGCCACAAAAAGTTTCTTGGAATATAATGGCAGTTGTGCTAGAATTGAGCGGCCTCATGAGAAAACCAACAATGTGGTTTCCGAACAGGTCCGACACAAAACGAGTTGCACAAGCACATAAGACTGAGGCTGGAAATTTTGGATTTTGATAGTAGAGGAATTGTACTATCCTCGTAGCGAAAACAAAGGCACTGATCAGCTTCACAATTACTGGGAAGCTGATATGCGCCTTTGGTTTCGCATCTGCAGATTGTTGGTTTTCTCATGAGGCAGCTCATATTGTTTCTGCCTTAAGGGACATACAGCCTGATAAAAAATTCATGGACTTGCCATCTTCTAGACAGGATGCGTGTTGAACAAATTATTTTCAGCCATTTAAACAACCACTTGAAAATTAAAAGAAGAATACAAGGGGATAAAATGTATGCTCTTCAAGACAGCTAGTCCATTTTAATGTTGCATCACCTCTCCATACATATGAGGGCCAGTTTAAGCCCAGTAACTTCATATTATTTTCCAAATGTAGGTGCAATATTTTTCTCAATGTAGGTGCAATATTTTGCCGAATGTAGGTGCAGTATAAACTTTTAAATGTCTGGCAATAATTTTGATAAGAATGGCAGCCATGCCCTTTGCTATCCTCTTTGATAGAACCAGACTGTTCATCAGGATAACATATGTGTGAAATGTATAACCCCCTCAAAACCCAATTTTATATAGAAAAATTTAGTCCGGAGTTCTAAAGTTTTTTTCTTCACTGAATCTTGTTAAGCAGACCTTGCCCTTGAAGAATCCAAGTGATGCCACTTTGAGCATTTTGATATATTCAAGATGGTATCCAAGATGGAAGCCAGACATTGCAAAAACCAATATCTAAGAGGACCTGAAATTAAGTTCTAAAGTGATTTTCTTTACTGAATCTTGTTAAGCAGACATTGCCCTTGAAGAATCCAAGTGATGCCACTTTTGCATCATTGAGAATTTTGATATATTCAAGATGGTATCCAAGATGGAGGCCAGAAATAGCAAAATGTGATACTTTACATCTGAGAGGACATGGAATTAAGTTCTTAAGTGTTTTTCTTTACTGAACCTTGTTAAGCAGACGTAGCCCTTGAAGAATCTAAGTGATGCCACTTTGGCATCATTGAGCTTTTTTATATATTCAAGATGGTATCCAAGAAGGAAACAAGAAATAGCAAAAATCAATATTTTTTTACTTATATAAGACAAATCTATGATGCAATTTATTGGTTTGCTTTTGAGTAAGACATACCGGGTAGATAAAGAGGTTATGAAACATAACATTTCATAACAATTCATAACATTTGTAGCTTTAAGAAGCTAAGATGGCATCCAAGATGGCGGCCATGATAAAAATAAGCACAAAAACACAATTTTACTTGTTCACATTTGAGATGTTGTGCTAATGCAAACATTTTGTGCAAAGCATAGCTTTTTAAGAACTGGAGCATGTCTTTTTCACCAATTATCTAATTTCATTATGCAGGATGGCATCCAAGATGGTAGTCAAGATATCAAAATGTATTTATGTATTTTTACGCTTGTATTCCATGTGTAATACTTCATTTCTTTTGCAACCTGCATAATAATATACTTGGCATCCCTTTATGTATCATGTCAGTTCAGTCTAGTTTTGGCCATAATCCATTAAGTGCTAAGAGCTTAGATGTTTTCGTAAAATTTGCAAGGTAGTAGCTCATATATGAGCGTGGATCAGACAAAAGGGGTCTGGGCATTAAAGTACATTGTATGCTACTAAAATTTAAAAACCATCCAAATATGAAATATTTGGCATGCTTTGATATTTATGCCAAACTGCTTTAATATTGTAACACAATCCAAGACACGTATAATATCTTGTGCAACAAAGTTATTAGTATCATGCTTGTTTCCATGGCAACTGTTGCGCTTTAAGGAACACCCTCATTTGAAAAAAGGTACGCCCTTTGTTGTACCTATTTTATCAAACTGTATGTGAATTTGTGCCGATTGCATAATCTGAACGATGGTATAGGTGTTGAACACGTAGAAATTTTAGAATTTTATTCATAGCTTCTTTTCATGACAGTGATATAAAGACGTTAATGTCATCAACGTCGAAACGCAATCACCATTTTTCATGGCATCATGCTTAGATTGCATCAGCTACACACCTTTTAATTCTCATATATTTATAGAGATCATCTCTTCAAACTTTCAGGAAATACTCAGCGAAACTTGGTCCTTCGTTTTGATATTTATATATAATAATTTTGAATTTTTAGGACATAAGACCCCTCTTGTCAGATCTTGGCCCATATATATTAAGCTACGCAAGAATCACATAGATGTGTTTGACGGCACAATAGACTATGGTAGAGTGTCGAGTGTCATAATCTAAATTGAGAGGTTGGTGTTTGAGCCGGCCACCACAGAATTGTGCACGACTTGGTAGCCTTTCCATGGTACTGGTTATAATAGTACTGGTTCATACCAAAGAAATATGAGCTCCATCTCAAAATGACTGATTAATTGTTTATTTAATTGGCTGTTGTACCACAATACAAGCAAACCAAACAAATATGTATCATACAAAATACAATTTTAAGCAATGTAAAGCACCGTTGTGCGTCTTTCAGTCATGGAGAAGAAAAAAGGTAAACCTAGCCATTATAATGATTGTTTAGACCAACATAATGGTATGAATGGTAAATGTTCAAATCTGATGTAAACATTTCTAAAACACAACTGTCTGTTCATTTATACGTACATTGTTGTCTTCGCAAGAACAAAAGATTGTACAATCAAGTCCTGCTCAGCAGCACCTGCAGCACATAGAAGCACATTGCTTTTTCTAGAACCATAAAAGATAATGTGGCATTAGTGTCAACCAGAATTGGAAGTAAATAACCATCCTGCAATACCTTGATCACAATGCCATTATCAATGACATAATAATAGCTGACTGTGTCACATCCCGAAAGAGCATGCTCACTAAATTAAATCAGGTAAGGAGCAATAGCTTTATTATTCTCTATTCTCATCTACATCAATCAAGGCAGATCTCTCTTTCACTGGTGATGACTTTACCACAACAATGTTTAGCCTGTGAGTCAGGTACTGAAAACATATTCAATAAAAATGCATCTGTGATATCTACTGTGGCTGAAATCTTTTCCTGATTTTCAAGTAATGCCAACACCATTAGCTGCATATGCATTGGATGTCGATCCCCTTCTTCATGGGTGTTTTTCATATCACTGCTTTCAATGACAATACCCTTGCAAACTTCTGAAAGTACATGTCATCTTCTCCCTTAAACTATCAACTTAGAATTCTGATTGTCTGCTACACTAATTTACCAATAAGTTATTAGCTACTGTTTGTTGTCTATTACTGTCTGTACAACACTTTGTGGGGACAATAATCACATGTTTTGTGACATTTTTGTGCTGAACTGTTTAGCTACCAAAGACCAGGTAAACATCATTCACTTTTTGGTTAGTTTACTGATGCTTGATTGGAAATTGTCAACATTGTACTTTGACGGATCATTTGTAGACCAGTATATTGAGTCATCTGATATAGAACAAATAATTTTCTTTTTATTTGATCCACATATACTTTTGTTTGTGATATTTTATTTATTTTGCTTATTTAAATATCACCTGCACATGTATCTGCAAATATCGAGGTTGTCACTAGTGCAAACTCATGTGCTAATGTGTTTATGCCTATGTCGTAATACCTTGCCTGTTGTCCAATCACTCTAGTGTAAATGAAAATGGTAGCTATTGCTTCATTATTATCAACTGTAATATCATTTATACTCTGCTTGAATGTATACAACAAATGTCCTCATTTAGGCGTGCATGCTATTTGCTTTTGAACTGTTTCATTGCTTTTGTACCTAGTTAGAGATCTTAATCAACATTCACTATTTTTCCCCCATCCTTCCACCATCTTGAAATACACAATATCGAAATACAAAATTCCTTTATCTTGATGAGGCAAAGTGTCTAGAGTAATGAGTTTTAAGTGCTAAGTGTATTCAGTATGGGAAAAATGTTAAAACTCAATTCTAGGTAAAATTCGTTTTGCGCAAGAAATCATGGCTGCCTTCTTGAATGCCATCTTGAATATGATATTCACTGCATCTTGATAAGGCAAACTAGCTTGAGTAATGGTTCTGAAAGTTATAGTGGTAATTGTATGAATCAAAACTTAAAAGTAAAACCAAAATCATGAAAAACCTTGACTTGTTTCATCTATACAGTGTCTTTATAAGAAAGCTGACAGCCATTTTGTATCCCATCTTGAAAAATCTGTGATAGAATGTACATACTTATACAAAACTGATGCCTATTTATCATTTTGCACTGAAATAACCACAGTTTTGCCAGATATAAACAATCAGAGACCCCTATTAAATATTATTAGCTCGCCTGCACGAAGTGCATAGAGCTATTGTAGTCACCTCGGTCGTCCCCGTTTACTTTTACGTTTACGTGTACGTGTACGTACGTCCGCGTCACACTTTTGGTTAAAGTTTTTTATAAGTCTATATCTCTTGACCATGTTGTCGGATCAAGTTGATACTTTGCATGTTGCTAGATATTGGTCTGAAGTTTTACGCAGTACCATCATGACCCACCCTGGGTGACCTTGAGGTCAAGGTCACGGACTTAAAAATTTTGTGTTTAAGTTTTTGGTTAAAGTTTTTGTAAGTCTATATCTCTTGACCATATTGATGGATTGAGTTGATACTTTGCATGTTGCTAGATATTGGTCTGCAGTTTTACGCAGTACCATCATGACCCACTCTCGGTGACCTTGAGGTCAAGGTCACAGACTTAGAAATTTTGTGTTTAAGTTTTTGATTTAAGTTTTTGTAAGTCTATATCTCTTGACCATGTTGATTGATCGAGTTGATACTTTGCATGTTGGTAGATATTGGTCTGAAGTTTTATGCTGTACCATCATGACCTACCCTGGGTGACATTGAGGTCAAGGTCACAGACTTAGAAATTTTGTGTTAAATTTTTTGGTTAAAGTCTAAATCTCTTAAGAGAACATGTTGATGGATAAAGTTGATACTTGCATGTTGATAGATATTGGTCTCAGGTTTTATGCTGTACATCACAACTCACCTGGATGACCTTGAGGTCAGGGTCACAGACTTGGAAGTTTTGTGTTTAAGTTTTGGTTAATATTTTTATAAGTCTATATCTCTTGAACATGTAGATTGATCAAGTTGATACTTTGCATTGGTCTGAAGTTTTATGTTGTACCATCATGACCCACCTGAGTGACCTTGAGGTCAAGGTCATGAGTCATAGATTTTAACAGATGTAGTGGCAAAGCACAAGTCAGGTGAGCTACGCTGTCCTGCGACAGCTCTTATTTTATATTCTGGTCGCCATCTTAAACACCATCTTAAAAATACAAAATTGCTCAATGATGCCAAGGTGGCATCACTCAGATTCTTCAAAGGCAATGTCTACTGAACAGAATTCAGTAAAGAAAAAAACTTTAGAACTCAATTCCAGGTCAAATTTGTTTTCTGCCGGACTAATTGGGGTGTGAAGAGGTATACAATTTTTTCTTATTTTTGATCCAAAACATAGACTGTAGGTTCTCATTAGAACCCCCTCAACAAGGCGGTATAAATCAATGTTTTGAGCAAAAATATGGAAGCATGAAAATTTTCAAATAAAATAGAATCAAAACTTTTTCATTTCTAAAGCCCCCCCCCCCCAAATCTGCATGGGCATGCTTTCGTTATTTTTACCTAGCAAGTAGTCAGTAGCAGGTTATCAACTATGGTAACAAAGTGTTATCTACAAGATGTCATAGTACTATCTAACTTTATAATAGCTTCTGTAGTGAGATTTAATATATGTAACCATCCTCTTGACTGATAAAACACAATGGCTCTGCTTATCCTGATTCTGATTTATAACCATTTGTAGTTGAGCTGGAAGAAACATCAAGAAAGTAAGAAAAGAAGGCCAAGGAATTGAGATTGAATTTAGAATCTCAACCCCAACACCATGAAGTAGGAAATAAACAACAATATACAAGATGAGCCGCATCATGAGAAAACCGGATTTTTGCCTAGGCGAAAACAAAGGCGCAGATCAGCTTCTCGGTAACCGCGAAGCTGATCAGTGCCTTTGTTTTCGCTACTCGGATAGTACAATTCCTCTTCTACTTAAATCCGAAATTTCAAGCTTCTAGCTCTTTTCTGAGCTTGTACAGGCCGGTTTGAGTCGGACCTGGTCGGAAACCCCGAAGACCGGTTTTCTCGCGTCGCGGCTCAGATATCACGTAAATTAAAAAAATAATGGAGACCAAAATGTCAAGACCTTATACCCAGCAAGGTTGTCTTCCAGCTAGCATTAACCAAAAAAAAACTGACAGAGAGTACATTAATGTAGAGTGGCAGACAGAATAAACAGACATTGTAAAGATAAGTCATAGCAGAAGCCTAGGTGGCATAAATGTTGAGACACGTACTGTGTTAGCCAAAGGATGCCAATCCCACATTCCCCATTCTTTTGAATGATACTTTATACTGAGGTCCCATGTTTTAAAAGCAGTTCAACTAAAGTCCAATTCGCATGCGCAAAAAATACACGCATGTAAATATACTCCGGTGTGTAAATATACTCCGGTGTGTAAATATACTCCGGTGTGCAAATCATTCTGTGAGTAAATTTAAATTGCGTTCGCATGGGTTTTATCACCAGGAGTATTTTTGTATGTAAATTTATCATTTCTGGATTAAAACTTGTTCATTTAAGTTTTCTGTATTTGCCAAACAAGAAGAGGCTGCCCCATTGGGAATTTGAGTCTTTGATTTAGACTACAGATGTAAAATCTTGAAATTGCAGCAAAATGTCTGGCTTTCGCTGCCGGCTTTATAAAGGGTCACTGACGAAGGTTCATTACCCGAAATTGTACAATATGGCCCATCTTCTAGCTTTGTATTTTTACTGCTTCCAAAGGATCTAACAATTATTTTTATTTGCTATTACTGCAGCTGGTGTTGTGCCGTGTGGCGGCCCTAAAAAGTCTCCCCGTACATCATCCATAGTGCAGATTATATTTTTATTTTGATCCTTTGGGATCAGTGAATATATATGAAGTATTTCAAATTTTTATATGTTAAGAATCATCTTCTTAACAGTATTTTGATTATTTGGCCCCATTGGGAATTTGAGTCTTTGATTTAGACTACAGATGTAAAATCTTGAAATTGCAGCAAAATGTCTGGCTTTCGCTGCCGGCTTTATAAAGGGTCACTGACGAAGGTTCATTACCCGAAATTGTACAATATGGCCCATCTTCTAGCTTTGTATTTTTACTGCTTCCAAAGGATCTAACAATTATTTTTATTTGCTATTACTGCAGCTGGTGTTGTGCCGTGTGGCGGCCCTAAAAAGTCTCCCCGTACATCATCCATAGTGCAGATTATATTTTTATTTTGATCCTTTGGGATCAGTGAATATATATGAAGTATTTCAAATTTTTATATGTTAAGAATCATCTTCTTAACAGTATTTTGATTATTTGGCCCCATTGGGAATTTGAGTCTTTGATTTAGACTACAGATGTAAAATCTTGAAATTGCAGCAAAATGTCTGGCTTTCGCTGCCGGCTTTATAAAGGGTCACTGACGAAGGTTCATTACCCGAAATTGTACAATATGGCCCATCTTCTAGCTTTGTATTTTTACTGCTTCCAAAGGATCTAACAATTATTTTTATTCAAGGTGTTCTTGTAGACTTTGGCAGCAGAGGAGAATAATGTAATGGTCGGGCACAACCTTAGTACTTATACAGTTCCCTTTCATCATCCTTTCACAAGGAATTACTCTTAAAATGCCCCAAGAATCTCACCAAGAATGATGAAGAAATAGTGAGGCTGTTTGGGCTCCATATGATCTAAAATGTGATGAATGGCAATAAACGTTTTAGCAACAATGTACACAGTTTCGGCAACTGTCATATAATCAGTTATGAACAAAAAATGTGAAAATTAGCAGAATATTGACTTGAAATAAAAATACTCATGGGTAAATTTTACTTTGCGTTCACATGGAACAAAATAGTAAATTTACATGTGTGTATTTGTAAAAATAAAATTTGCATCTGGTCAGACCCTGGAGTAAATTTACCCATATGTAAATATACTCCGGTGTGTATTTGCGTTCTCATGCACCATTTGCTTACCCCGAGTAAAATTTGCACACCGGAGTATATTTACACGCGTGTATTTTTGGCGCATGCGAATTGGACTTTATACATTTGGACTTGAGGCAAGCAGATCCTAGAGTTTCTTACAGCCCAAAGCAAACATAGTGGCAGCATAATTATGATTTTAGACAAGAGCTTATTGCCTGTTTGAGGGAAATAGACTTTCAGTACATGCCAGGTTGTCTTCATATTTTTGGAATGAAGGGTACTGAATCGCAAAGGCACTGTCTTTCAGAATAACAAAACACATTAGCCATAGTGGTAGTAAAAAAGGTTTTCAGACTCTCATCAGAAAAACATATCCGTGCAATGAATACCCCCTTAAACCCCACTTTTAAATAGTAAAACTGGGGTATGCAGGGGTATACCTATTTTTCTTATTTTTGCTCCAAAACATAGATTGTGGGTATGCGTTAGAACCGCCTCGGCGGCGAGGCAGTTCTAACGTGTACCCACAATCTATGTTTTGAGCAAAAATAAGAAAAATATCAAAATTTTCCGATGAGATTTTCTATTTTTGCAGATGAAAAAATCTCCATATATTGCATGGGCAAGTTTTCGTAATGTCATATGAGCCGCATCGTGAGAAAACCGGATTTTAAATGCCTAGGCGAAAACAAAGGCGCAGATCAGCTTCGCGGTAACCGCGAAGCTGATCAGCGCCTTTGTTTTCGCTACTCAGATAGTACAATTCCTCTTCTACTTAAATCCGAAATTTCAAGCTTCTAGCTCTTTTCTGAGCTTGTACAGGCCGGTTTGTGTCAGACCTGGTCAGAAACCCCGAAGACCGGTTTTCTCGCGTCGAGGCTCATATGATTTATGAATGTGTCACAAGGTGAATAGGTCGTTGCTATGGCTTATTTGTAATGGCCAAATGTCTGTTCGAGGTCACTGTGTGAATGCACTCGCTTGGCAGATTTGGGGAATTAAGCTCAAGCTGTTTGGTAGCACACAGGACCCTGATTTACACTGAAGCTTAACGACCACCGTGTGAACAGTTTAAAATGTCTTGGCTAATAGCCTAAATGTCTAAACGCAGAAATAAAACTTCAAGATAGATTTGTAGTTTTCTAAATTTTAATTATTATTTTCAAAAATGTAAAAACGCGATTGATGCAGATTTATTTACTTGTTCAATGTCCTAAATTGTTCCTAAATCACTTTTTCACAATGTCCTAAATTTGTCCTAAACACAATGCACTTTTTGTCACTTTCTGTTCCTGAAGTCTTACACTATGAATTTTTGAATGTTCCTGTTGTTTTGCGAAAGAGTCCTGAATAAAACACTAAAATTGCTATTGTCCTAAACGCGATGTCACCAGCCTATAACTTTCCAAAACTACTGTTCATCTGTGCCCTTAATTTTAAAATATAAGTTCTGTATTGTTTAATTCTACTGCTGTAACCTTGCTCCTGAATTAATTTCAAATTGTTCTTAAACTTCTTATTATTGTCCTTATTTACTATTATGTATGTACACGTCCTTCTTAGCACATCACATTAAAACTGCAACTTAAGATTTTACAAAGATTTGGAAGTCTTTGCACAAAGCCAATAAATGTCAAATGGTCTATGCAGAGTCTACATTGCAAAATCACATGTTCTCAGTTTCATATCCAGATCAGAAGTGATTTTCAAAGCTAAAAATTTTGTGTTTCCAAAAATTCCCATCTTTTTGATTAACCAATAAATTGTTTCCTTACATTCAACCAATCCCAAAGATTTCTGCAAAACCCAATGAAATTCCTTGTACTAAATTCCTTCTCAAGGTGCCAAACTGTCCCTTAGAGTAAATTCAGCCAAATTGTCAAAAATACAAAATAATCTGCTCTTTCAAATAATCTCCCTTTCCTGAGTTCCAATCAGCAATTTCATTGTCTAAGCATTTTGCTAGAAGCCAATTATGACATGAGTTACCTAAGTTAAGCACCCTATGTTTTGTTTGCTAAGAAGTGCTAAAAGTTTCAAAGTGTTATCCAAGCTCAACCTATCTGCTAAAACAGCTTAATTACTTATATGGTGATAACTTGTCAAACCTTCAAAAATGTCCCATTTCCTTGTGAACACAATTTTACCAAACTGCCAAAATGCATTTGATGAACAGAAATCTTGAGAAATGTTAAACTCCTAAATTCAAAAATTATGAAAATTTAAAATTAACTTTTTATCTTATTTCTGTTGAAAAATATCCTTTCATACCATCCATCCATTATTTTGTTACACAACACATAAAAATTGAAAAACCTTTCTCACATTTTGTACTTGAATTTATTATTTCTTACTATTCTTACTTACTATGTATTTTTATGCATAAAGCAAATGTACCAAAATTTTCACTGGTGACATATTCCCCCGCGGTCCATTTAGTTTGTCCCCAAACTAAACTGCTTATTTTTGTACTGTTCATTTCTTTCTTTTTTTTTTTGTATTTTTCTGATTATTATGACTATATACACATTACACAATTATATAAACACAAGTATGATGAAAATATCTATGTACATGCTCGAGCTAATGCAATGAATTTAAAAGAATTGATATTGAAATAATTTGCAAATTGAAATGCGCGTCTGCATCATAGTTCATATACACTCTTGTTTGAATTTTTATCCTCTGAATTGTCCCTGTATGTTGTCACTGATTTTCCAGGCTGTAGGGTCCATGGCAGTTGTTTGTGGCAGTAGTCTTGTTGTAGTCCTGACTGTTTGTTCTGCAGCTATGATCCCTCAGCTCTGAAACTTGAACAGAAAGATTAGTAATTGCCAAAAATGCAGTCACTTGACTGCTTCATTGTTTTTATTTGAAATATTTGTATATGAATTTTGCTGTCAGAATTTGTTAAGGCAGGGTTGGCTTAACATGCGTCCATACTAAGCTCTAGCACTATAGAACATCTGTGTACATGTATGGTGTATACAGACAAAAATTTTATGCCTTACCAAACTCCAAGATGACCAGAACTTGTCATGAAGAACTGAATGAGTTACTGTATCAACCTTATGCTTCATTCCATAAATGTCTTTAAGAAAAATCTGTTTTCTGTCGGTAAAATTTTAACTTTATATACTGTTTAATGCCTTATATCTGAATTTGCCTATAGCTTTATAATAGTCATCCCTAAGGTCCTCAATTAACATATATCTGCTACCATTAGACAACCCATCAAATGATTGCCATATTGGAGGAAGTTCTGACTTGCGCCATGTCATGAGGAATTCGTAAGATTCATCTTTTCCCATTCTAATTTCATAAACTCTGTTTGTTAAACAGGTTTCAACTGGTTCAAATGGCTGAGGCACACCTTTGTTTTGAATACATTGGATGTCCTGTTCCTTAAGTATTTCTTTATTTCTTACAGCAAGCTTGGTTATGAATTCCATAGCTTCATAATGGATCATACCCACTGACAGACATTCTGGTTCCTGATTAGCCCTTTGCACTATGTAATATGGTTTGTTATTGAAGATCTTAACCCCTACTATTTTTTTGTTTGCATTCATATTTTCTGATTTGATTTCCTTTGATTGTACTGTTGTAGATGCAGACGACACATGACTTTGTTGATTTCCATTGTCCTTATTTTGCGATATCTGTTGTTTTGGGTCATTTTTATCTTGTTTGTCATTTTGCCTTATTGTACCTGTATTTTTCCCTAAATTTTCTGTTTTCTCAAAGAACTTATGTTTACCTTTCAAGGGACGCCTTCTCTTTTTGCCTGACATTGTGCGAGAAGCATGAAACTCCCTTATCAACACCTGAGGAATGGAAGAAGCATATTCCCAGGTGGATCCAGAACCTGGCTGCTTCCATTTTACTCGGTAATAAAGAATACCATTACTTCTGCGGGATGAGAGGAGCTTGTCAATGCTTTCGACGGAAAACATTTTATGACTTACTGCCTCATCTCTTACCTGATCATCCAGTTTTTCACGGTGTGAAACAGATTCATCTGTTTCATGCGACCCACCTGGAAGTGGTTCAGGAGCCCTCGTCGGCTGAGAACCAGACTCTCCTACTTCCCTTGGACCAGTCCGCGACTGTAATGATTGCTTTTGCTGCAACTCATTGTTTTTCCCTAAAGGTTTCTTACCTCTACCTTTGTATGGTTTAGACTTCTCCTGAGTCTCTGTATTTATTCTAACATTTTCATTGTGCACATTTTCTTGATTTGTTTGCTTAACATTTTGTTTACTCTGTAACTGACTTCTCTTTGTATTTCCGTTTGATTTAATTTCATTGCCACTTTGTTTTGTATCTGGCTTCCTCTGAGCCTCTCTGTTTTGTACTCTATTTTCTACATTTTTCTGTACCTGATTTCTGTTTTTACCTGTATTTGCTCCTTTCTGAGCCTGATTTTGTTGTTCTCTATTATTATCTGTACCTGTTCCTTCTTGAGCTCTGTTTTGCTCTAACTGTACCCTATTTTGTTCTAACTGTACCCTATTTTGCTCTAACCGTACCCTATTTTCTACCTGCTGTGGAACCTGATCTGCTATTTCTTCAGCATTTAACTCTTCTTCCATGTTTTCGAAACCTGCAGGAGGATTTGTTGGCCTATCCTCTGGGTCATAATATGGTTTGAGTCGAACCCCATTGATCATTGATTTCACCTCTTTGTTTGTTGCACAGTTTCTTACCTTATAAGTGTGATTCGGACCTAGCATTGTAATATAATATGGACCTGCCCATTTTCTGTGGAGCTTTGGAGCTTTACCTGGAGCTACCTTAGTACAGTACAGCCATACTCTGTCTGCTGGCTGAAATTTGGGCTCTTGTGACCTTTTGTCAAACTGATACTTGTATTTTACTTGAGCAGCTTTAATGTTCTCGGTGGCAATTTTGCGTGTGGTCTCAAGTTGACGCAACACATTATTTAGATGGATTTTATGATCCTGAGCTAAATTGTCTTTAGGAAGGAGAGCTGTGTCAATTGGCAAATGCATTTCTCTGCCAAAAAGGAGGAAAAATGGTGACTCTTGAGATGATTGAGTACACGGGGTCATACGGTGCGCCATCATGACTGAAGGCAAAATTTCGGGCCAGTCATCTTGCTTATCCTTACAATAGATCCTGAAAGCTTGCAGGATAATAGAGTTAGCTCTTTCGACATGACTATTGGATTGTGGGTGGTAACTGGAGCAATAATGCCTTGTAATTTGAAAAAGCTCACACATAGCTGCTGTCAGTTTTGACATGAAGGTTTGGCCGCGGTCCGAGACCAAAGTCCTCGGCGCTCCATAGCGAGTAATGACTTCTCGGTATAGAACAGCCGCTACTTCAGTTGCTTCTTGTGTCCTAAGCGGATGTGCTTCCATCCATTTTGAATATGAATCAACGACTACCAGTATGTGTTTATACTTATCCTTTGTAGTAGGCAAGCCACTGAGAATGTCAATGTGCCATCGACTGAAAAGATCAGCCACAGGTAATGGCTGAAGCGGTGGTGGTTTCGCATGCACTGGTCGCTTTACCTGTTGACACAGTTCACATGATTGTACATATTTGCCTATCTGATCATACATTTTCGGCCAATAATATTTCAGTCTTATTGCCGCAAAAGTTCGCTCATGACCTTGGTGTCCTCCACCAGCTAAGGAATCATGGTATGACCTGAGAATGTCATCTCGCATGATCCTTGGTACAGCTAATTGTTTTACCAACCTTTCTTCCCTAGGTACTCCTCTTGATCTGGGTGTGTAGAAGTGATATAATAGACCATTTTGTATTTCGAACTGTGAGGCCTCTGCTACTAGAGTTCTAGCCTGTTTTTCATCCTCAGGCACCTCACCTGTTACCTTATACTTGTAAATGGTTTGAAAGTCTGGACAGTTTCGTTGCAGACGCTGCAGATTCGGACAACTGTTACCCTTTTCTGAGCTCTTTTTAGCAGGCTCTATATCAACAGATTGCACCTTCACATCACTTGGGTCATTTGAATAACAAAAAGTTACCTCATAGCCTACCGTACAAACATCTGGATCTTCTATTTCCTCCTCTGGAAGGGGCGGATACGTCCGTCTAGAGAGACCGTCAGCATTTGCATTATTTCGGCTACTTTTCTGGATAATCTCCATGTTATACCCTTGTAATAAAAGTGCCCATCTACCAAGCCTACCTTGACAATTTTTAATCTGCTGCAGCCACTTTATAGACACATTGTCAGTGTAAACTGTGAACGGCATACTAGCAAGATATGGTCTGAACTGTCTTACTGCTTCTACTAAAGCGAGTCCTTCCTTGTCTGTGATGTGCCATCTTAATTCTTCGTTTCTTAATGCCCTACCTCCGTAAGCAATTGGGTGTTCCTTACCCTCAGAATCTAATTGACTAAGTACAAAACCTATTGATTCATCACTTGCATCTACAGCTAAAATAAATGGTTTGTCAAATTGAGCAAAAGCAAGCACAGGTGCTGTAATTAATGCCTTTTTGAGTGTCAGAAAAGCTTGATTGCATTCTTCAGTCCATTCAAATTTTACATCTTTTCTTAACAGTTTATTAAGAGGCAAAGCTATCTGTGCAAATGATTTAATGTATTTCCTATAGAATTGTGCTAAACCTAGAAAAGCTCTAACATTTTTGACGTTTTTCGGCACTGGATAAGTCTCAATAGCACTGTACTTGCTTGGATCTACCTTAATTCCTTTAGGTGAAAGTATATGACCTAAGTATTTGACTTCTCTAGCAGCAAATTTACACTTGCCTGGATGGATTCGAAGATTTGCTGCGCGCAAATTTTGGAAAACCTGACCTAAATGGTCTAAGTGTTGATCAAAATTTTGGCTAAAAATCAAAATATCGTCTATATAAACCAAAGCGATCTTCCAATTTAAATCTTTAAGACATCTTGACATCAAATTTTGAAAACAGCTAGGACTATTTCGGAGACCAAAGGCTAGACGATTTGGCGTGAATATTCCTTGATGTGTAATAAAACTAGCTTTCTCGGCCGTTGACGGACATAATGGGACCTGATGAAATCCCGAACGCAGGTCACACAAACTAAAAATCTGAGCATTAGAGTCTGCTAAAGTGTCAAATACTTCATCCAATGTAGGAATTGGAAATGAAATAGGCTCTGTTATTTTATTTAGCTCCCTATAGTCTATAGCAAATCTGTACTCACCGTTGGGTTTCTTAACTAGCACTACAGGTGAATGCCATGGGCTATTTGATTCTCTAATAATACCATTTTGCAACATTTCATTTGTTAATCGCTCTGTCTCAGCACGCATTTTAGGTGTCTGTCTATAGGGTGCTTTACTTACAGGCTTTTCTGTTTTTGTATGAATCACATGACTATGAAATTTTGCTTCTCCTAATTCAGAAGAATCTTTTGCAAAAATGTCCCTATTTCGGCCCAAAAATGTGTAAAGCTTGCTCTTTTGCTCATCGGACAATTCCGAATTATCCAAATTTAAGCCTAAATCTTTTGCAATATTTTCATAATGCAATTCAGAATCATTTTCCAAAGATGTATCCGTTAAATTTACAGAAGGTATGTCATCATGATCCGTGACCTGTGTAATATTTTCTTCATCAATCAAATGTGATGTCGCTATAACAAAATTTTCTTTCAAAAAGACTGGAAAATTTGTTGGATTTAGCACCCTATATGCTCCAGATCCCTCACCTATAGCACTTAAACACTTACCTCCTACTAAGCCTTCCTGGTTAAGACTAGATGAAGGTTCTAAAAGAACAGCACTGTCAACTAATGAGCCTGAATTTGATGATAAAGCAATTTTGACAGGCAGTGTGCATTCAGCCTGTGGTTCTAAGACCACTGAAGACACTGTCCTCACCAAACCTACCCATGTTTTTGTGTTTTGACCCATAGAAATATGACAAACAGTTGGCTCTTCATCTTCACATGCTGTACTTTTTGTACTTTTGCTTGTTTTGAAACTTACAGTGCCTTGCTCTAAGTCAATTTTAGCCTTATTTTGCTTTAAAAAGTCCATGCCTAAAATAAGTGGTTGATGTAATTTTTCAAACAGATGAAAAGTATGTTCTAAGACAACACCATCAATCCTAAATGGCAATGTTACCTGTCCAAGAACCTTGTGGACTTCCCCACATACACCTACAATATGAGCTAATGAGCTTGGCATGATTTCTACATTTTTGAATGATCGCCTGTAAATGTGTTCACTCACGCAACTTATGGTTGCACCGGAATCTATCAGCCCTGAACATGTCTGCTTGCCTATATTTACTTGAATTAAGTTATTTTCTAGAGGTGCTATTAAAGCTACCTTACATGCACTCCGGTCAATGCTCACAGAATTCACGCTGCAAGATTTCTTTGAACAGTGCCAGTTTAGCTTATTCTTGTACTGAGGCATTTTGCTTATATCTAATCTTTTTACACAATAAATATCACAATGAAATAAAATAAATATAGTATGGAAAGTACGGACAGTTTAACTTATCTGTATTCTTGGTTCTTTGAACATCTAGTCGGTCCTCATCTGCGTTGGCTGGTTGACATCAGTTGAATCTTGCTGGCAAGTCGGTCGTCTATCTTGAAGAGTTGAGAGGTTCTCGTACCCGTTGAATTGTCCACCACATCTGTCACAAGGCGAATAGGTCGTTGCTATGGCTTATTTGTAATGGCCAAATGTCTGTTCGAGGTCACTGTGTGGGTAACAAGTCAACTCGTACCTAAGTCAACTCGTACCTTAGTCAACTCGTACCTACTTTTGGTCAACTCGTACCTTAGTTAAGTCGTACCTTAGTCAACTCGTACCTAGTGTGATATATATAAAAAATATTAATAGTCTGTTAAATACGGACGAATGGGTAAATAGGTACCCAGTCAGCATTGCAATAGGGGACCGCTGACGGCCCGCTAATATTTGCATAGCGGCCCGCTAACTAAATTCTGCAGTGGCCCACCGGTGGATGTGAAAAGTAAAAAATTGTCGGCCCGCTGTTGGAAAAAACGCTATGTTGCCGCGATGCTGCCCCCATTGTACGGACATGCAAAATATTAAGAAATTAGAAGTTTATTAATATTAAAAAATATCATATTATATATGAATTAATTACTTTTCCATGTGTGTATATATATGATAAAAATTTATTTCGAAGATGAAGTGCCATGAGATTGACCGAAACAAGTACTACACTTAGAAAAGTTAAATAATTGATAGTCAGAATCATTCTCTGTTATGATTTATCATTTACATATTTATTTAATAAATGTCAATTCCGGTAGTCCATTCCGGTAATCAGGTCCATTCCGGTCCATTCCGGTAAAGGAACGCACCGCTAGGCCATTGGCTTGGCCCAAGGCAAACTCGGCCACCAACGAACTCGGTCCATACCAACTCAGCGCCTATATCTGTTTATTTATAATTTTTGATTAAAAATGTGCAGTCAGGGGCGGATCCTTTATTTAAGAACAATGCGTAAAATAATGAAAATTCGATGTTATCGATTTTTGTTGTTTCCCTTTAATAAAGTGGCAGCCGTTGACGGGCCGACAGCGGGCCCTCTTGTGTTTTTGTTTGTTACATTTTGTGTTACGTTTGTGAAACACTCAATGATCCAGCACTCATTAAATAATTGAGTTATAGTTATATGAGGAAGCAAGGATTTATCGTTCAAGCATCAGCTTTTTGTAGGGCATTGTCCTATTTCGTGCCCCTGGCGGGCCGTCGTTGGGCCGATATGCCAAGATGTTGCTGACGGACCGCCAGCGGCCCGCTTACTGCTCTAAGAGAATGTGAATTTCTTTCAGAGATCAAATAATTTTCTTTCTTTGCCATTTCTACCTAATGTAGAAATGCATTAATGTCAATTCCTGGCACTGAGATGTATTTTTGTCAGACAATTTGTTATTTTGGGCCCCTGACGGGCCTTCATGGGGCCGATATGCTGCGATGCCCACTTAATGCCGCTGACGGGCCGATATATGCATGCTGGCTGGGTAATAAATAAATAGATAAATAAATAAATAAATAAATAAATGGGTAGATGGACGCCGGGACTGACGGGCAGGCAGACAAACATATAAGTATCATCAATTAATATTTCGTTTGGCACGTGCATGAGTTAATTTAATATTGGGATTATCAAGGTGATATCTACCAATAATATTAATAGCCTTTGAAATACGGACGCACAATCGACGAACGGATAAATAAATTGTGACGGGATAGCCTCCCTTGGAAATATGCAAATTTCAAACTCGAGACTTTGTGAATCGAGTAAGTGTTGGGTATATAGCGCAATAATGTCTGGCAAATAAATAATTAAAAAGAAAAAGATGAAATACCACTTACCTGTATCACAAACACGGTGCTGCCATCTGTCGCACGCATCGCAGGTAACGCCGTGCTGGCGCTTAATTCCCCACAACCTTACCACACGCAATACAAATATCCGACATTTGCACTATCAGAATATTCAAAATGAATGAGACTTAGCAAATTTGGACAACTTATATATGAAGCGATCGGCAACTAAAAGAAAGCTAATGCACAAAAGATAATTACCCTTAAAATTCCACTGTGTCATTAACTCCTGTGACCCTTGAAATCGCCGAATGCCGAAAAAGAGCCAAACAAATTAATTGGGTCTTTGATTAATTTCACACCAAATCTAATCACGCAAACATTAAAGATGTTGATTAACTCGGCGAAAATGAAAAACATCTAATTAAAGACATCTAATTAAAGAAATCTATCTATCTATCTATCTATCTATCTATCTATCTATCTATCTATCCTTCCTTCCTTCCTTCCTAACTCGTACATATCCACATAGGTACAAGTTGACTAAGGTACGACTTAACTAAGGTACGAGTTAACCAAACATAGGTACGAGTTAACCAAAATAGGTACGAGTTGACCAAAACAGGTACGAGTTGACCAAAGATCAGGTACGAGTTGACCAAAAGTAGGTACGAGCTGACTAAGGTACGAGTTAACTTAGGTACGAGTTGACTAGAAAGCACTGTGTGAATGCACTCGCTTGGCAGATTTGGGGAATTAAGCTCAAGCTGTTTGGTAGCACACAGGACCCTGATTTACACTGAAGCTTAACGACCACCGTGTGAACAGTTTAAAATGTCTTGGCTAATAGCCTAAATGTCTAAACGCAGAAATAAAACTTCAAGATAGATTTGTAGTTTTCTAAATTTTAATTATTATTTTCAAAAATGTAAAAACGCGATTGATGCAGATTTATTTACTTGTTCAATGTCCTAAATTGTTCCTAAATCACTTTTTCACAATGTCCTAAATTTGTCCTAAACACAATGCACTTTTTGTCACTTTCTGTTCCTGAAGTCTTACACTATGAATTTTTGAATGTTCCTGTTGTTTTGCGAAAGAGTCCTGAATAAAACACTAAAATTGCTATTGTCCTAAACGCGATGTCACCAGCCTATAACTTTCCAAAACTACTGTTCATCTGTGCCCTTAATTTTAAAATATAAGTTCTGTATTGTTTAATTCTACTGCTGTAACCTTGCTCCTGAATTAATTTCAAATTGTTCTTAAACTTCTTATTATTGTCCTTATTTACTATTATGTATGTACACGTCCTTCTTAGCACATCACATTAAAACTGCAACTTAAGATTTTACAAAGATTTGGAAGTCTTTGCACAAAGCCAATAAATGTCAAATGGTCTATGCAGAGTCTACATTGCAAAATCACATGTTCTCAGTTTCATATCCAGATCAGAAGTGATTTTCAAAGCTAAAAATTTTGTGTTTCCAAAAATTCCCATCTTTTTGATTAACCAATAAATTGTTTCCTTACATTCAACCAATCCCAAAGATTTCTGCAAAACCCAATGAAATTCCTTGTACTAAATTCCTTCTCAAGGTGCCAAACTGTCCCTTAGAGTAAATTCAGCCAAATTGTCAAAAATACAAAATAATCTGCTCTTTCAAATAATCTCCCTTTCCTGAGTTCCAATCAGCAATTTCATTGTCTAAGCATTTTGCTAGAAGCCAATTATGACATGAGTTACCTAAGTTAAGCACCCTATGTTTTGTTTGCTAAGAAGTGCTAAAAGTTTCAAAGTGTTATCCAAGCTCAACCTATCTGCTAAAACAGCTTAATTACTTATATGGTGATAACTTGTCAAACCTTCAAAGCTGTCCCATTTCCTTGTGAACACAATTTTACCAAACTGCCAAAATGCATTTGATGAACAGAAATCTTGAGAAATGTTAAACTCCTAAATTCAAAAATTATGAAAATTTAAAATTAACTTTTTATCTTATTTCTGTTGAAAAATATCCTTTCATACCATCCATCTATTATTTTGTTACACAACACATAAAAATTGAAAAACCTTTCTCACATTTTGTACTTGAATTTATTATTTCTTACTATTCTTACTTAGTATGTATTTTTATGCATAAAGCAAATGTACCAAAATTTTCACTGGTGACATATTCCCCCGCGGTCCATTTAGTTTGTCCCCAAACTAAACTGCTTATTTTTGTACTGTTCATTTCTTTCTTTTTTTTTTTTTGTATTTTTCTGATTATTATGACTATATACACATTACACAATTATATAAACACAAGTATGATGAAAATATCTATGTACATGCTCGAGCTAATGCAATGAATTTAAAAGAATTGATATTGAAATAATTTGCAAATTGAAATGCGCGTCTGCATCATAGTTCATATACACTCTTGTTTGAATTTTTATCCTCTGAATTGTCCCTGTATGTTGTCACTGATTTTCCAGGCTGTAGGGTCCATGGCAGTTGTTTGTGGCAGTAGTCTTGTTGTAGTCCTGACTGTTTGTTCTGCAGCTATGATCCCTCAGCTCTGAAACTTGAACAGAAAGATTAGTAATTGCCAAAAATGCAGTCACTTGACTGCTTCATTGTTTTTATTTGAAATATTTGTATATGAATTTTGCTGTCAGAATTTGTTAAGGCAGGGTTGGCTTAACATGCGTCCATACTAAGCTCTAGCACTATAGAACATCTGTGTACATGTATGGTGTATACAGACAAAAATTTTATGCCTTACCAAACTCCAAGATGACCAGAACTTGTCATGAAGAACTGAATGAGTTACTGTATCAACCTTATGCTTCATTCCATAAATGTCTTTAAGAAAAATCTGTTTTCTGTCGGTAAAATTTTAACTTTATATACTGTTTAATGCCTTATATCTGAATTTGCCTATAGCTTTATAATAGTCATCCCTAAGGTCCTCAATTAACATATATCTGCTACCATTAGACAACCCATCAAATGATTGCCATATTGGAGGAAGTTCTGACTTGCGCCATGTCATGAGGAATTCGTAAGATTCATCTTTTCCCATTCTAATTTCATAAACTCTGTTTGTTAAACAGGTTTCAACTGGTTCAAATGGCTGAGGCACACCTTTGTTTTGAATACATTGGATGTCCTGTTCCTTAAGTATTTCTTTATTTCTTACAGCAAGCTTGGTTATGAATTCCATAGCTTCATAATGGATCATACCCACTGACAGACATTCTGGTTCCTGATTAGCCCTTTGCACTATGTAATATGGTTTGTTATTGAAGATCTTAACCCCTACTATTTTTTTGTTTGCATTCATATTTTCTGATTTGATTTCCTTTGATTGTACTGTTGTAGATGCAGACGACACATGACTTTGTTGATTTCCATTGTCCTTATTTTGCGATATCTGTTGTTTTGGGTCATTTTTATCTTGTTTGTCATTTTGCCTTATTGTACCTGTATTTTTCCCTAAATTTTCTGTTTTCTCAAAGAACTTATGTTTACCTTTCAAGGGACGCCTTCTCTTTTTGCCTGACATTGTGCGAGAAGCATGAAACTCCCTTATCAACACCTGAGGAATGGAAGAAGCATATTCCCAGGTGGATCCAGAACCTGGCTGCTTCCATTTTACTCGGTAATAAAGAATACCATTACTTCTGCGGGATGAGAGGAGCTTGTCAATGCTTTCGACGGAAAACATTTTATGACTTACTGCCTCATCTCTTACCTGATCATCCAGTTTTTCACGGTGTGAAACAGATTCATCTGTTTCATGCGACCCACCTGGAAGTGGTTCAGGAGCCCTCGTCGGCTGAGAACCAGACTCTCCTACTTCCCTTGGACCAGTCCGCGACTGTAATGATTGCTTTTGCTGCAACTCATTGTTTTTCCCTAAAGGTTTCTTACCTCTACCTTTGTATGGTTTAGACTTCTCCTGAGTCTCTGTATTTATTCTAACATTTTCATTGTGCACATTTTCTTGATTTGTTTGCTTAACATTTTGTTTACTCTGTAACTGACTTCTCTTTGTATTTCCGTTTGATTTAATTTCATTGCCACTTTGTTTTGTATCTGGCTTCCTCTGAGCCTCTCTGTTTTGTACTCTATTTTCTACATTTTTCTGTACCTGATTTCTGTTTTTACCTGTATTTGCTCCTTTCTGAGCCTGATTTTGTTGTTCTCTATTATTATCTGTACCTGTTCCTTCTTGAGCTCTGTTTTGCTCTAACTGTACCCTATTTTGTTCTAACTGTACCCTATTTTGCTCTAACTGTACCCTATTTTCTACCTGCTGTGGAACCTGATCTGCTATTTCTTCAGCATTTAACTCTTCTTCCATGTTTTCGAAACCTGCAGGAGGATTTGTTGGCCTATCCTCTGGGTCATAATATGGTTTGAGTCGAACCCCATTGATCATTGATTTCACCTCTTTGTTTGTTGCACAGTTTCTTACCTTATAAGTGTGATTCGGACCTAGCATTGTAATATAATATGGACCTGCCCATTTTCTGTGGAGCTTTGGAGCTTTACCTGGAGCTACCTTAGTACAGTACAGCCATACTCTGTCTGCTGGCTGAAATTTGGGCTCTTGTGACCTTTTGTCAAACTGATACTTGTATTTTACTTGAGCAGCTTTAATGTTCTCGGTGGCAATTTTGCGTGTGGTCTCAAGTTGACGCAACACATTATTTAGATGGATTTTATGATCCTGAGCTAAATTGTCTTTAGGAAGGAGAGCTGTGTCAATTGGCAAATGCATTTCTCTGCCAAAAAGGAGGAAAAATGGTGACTCTTGAGATGATTGAGTACACGGGGTCATACGGTGCGCCATCATGACTGAAGGCAAAATTTCGGGCCAGTCATCTTGCTTATCCTTACAATAGATCCTGAAAGCTTGCAGGATAATAGAGTTAGCTCTTTCGACATGACTATTGGATTGTGGGTGGTAACTGGAGCAATAATGCCTTGTAATTTGAAAAAGCTCACACATAGCTGCTGTCAGTTTTGACATGAAGGTTTGGCCGCGGTCCGAGACCAAAGTCCTCGGCGCTCCATAGCGAGTAATGACTTCTCGGTATAGAACAGCCGCTACTTCAGTTGCTTCTTGTGTCCTAAGCGGATGTGCTACCATCCATTTTGAATATGAATCAACGACTACCAGTATGTGTTTATACTTATCCTTTGTAGTAGGCAAGCCACTGAGAATGTCAATGTGCCATCGACTGAAAAGATCAGCCACAGGTAATGGCTGAAGCGGTGGTGGTTTCGCATGCACTGGTCGCTTTACCTGTTGACACAGTTCACATGATTGTACATATTTGCCTATCTGATCATACATTTTCGGCCAATAATATTTCAGTCTTATTGCCGCAAAAGTTCGCTCATGACCTTGGTGTCCTCCACCAGCTAAGGAATCATGGTATGACCTGAGAATGTCATCTCGCATGATCCTTGGTACAGCTAATTGTTTTACCAACCTTTCTTCCCTAGGTACTCCTCTTGATCTGGGTGTGTAGAAGTGATATAATAGACCATTTTGTATTTCGAACTGTGAGGCCTCTGCTACTAGAGTTCTAGCCTGTTTTTCATCCTCAGGCACCTCACCTGTTACCTTATACTTGTAAATGGTTTGAAAGTCTGGACAGTTTCGTTGCAGACGCTGCAGATTCGGACAACTGTTACCCTTTTCTGAGCTCTTTTTAGCAGGCTCTATATCAACAGATTGCACCTTCACATCACTTGGGTCATTTGAATAACAAAAAGTTACCTCATAGCCTACCGTACAAACATCTGGATCTTCTATTTCCTCCTCTGGAAGGGGCGGATACGTCCGTCTAGAGAGACCGTCAGCATTTGCATTATTTCGGCTACTTTTCTGGATAATCTCCATGTTATACCCTTGTAATAAAAGTGCCCATCTACCAAGCCTACCTTGACAATTTTTAATCTGCTGCAGCCACTTTATAGACACATTGTCAGTGTAAACTGTGAACGGCATACTAGCAAGATATGGTCTGAACTGTCTTACTGCTTCTACTAAAGCGAGTCCTTCCTTGTCTGTGATGTGCCATCTTAATTCTTCGTTTCTTAATGCCCTACCTCCGTAAGCAATTGGGTGTTCCTTACCCTCAGAATCTAATTGACTAAGTACAAAACCTATTGATTCATCACTTGCATCTACAGCTAAAATAAATGGTTTGTCAAATTGAGCAAAAGCAAGCACAGGTGCTGTAATTAATGCCTTTTTGAGTGTCAGAAAAGCTTGATTGCATTCTTCAGTCCATTCAAATTTTACATCTTTTCTTAACAGTTTATTAAGAGGCAAAGCTATCTGTGCAAATGATTTAATGTATTTCCTATAGAATTGTGCTAAACCTAGAAAAGCTCTAACATTTTTGACGTTTTTCGGCACTGGATAAGTCTCAATAGCACTGTACTTGCTTGGATCTACCTTAATTCCTTTAGGTGAAAGTATATGACCTAAGTATTTGACTTCTCTAGCAGCAAATTTACACTTGCCTGGATGGATTCGAAGATTTGCTGCGCGCAAATTTTGGAAAACCTGACCTAAATGGTCTAAGTGTTGATCAAAATTTTGGCTAAAAATCAAAATATCGTCTATATAAACCAAAGCGATCTTCCAATTTAAATCTTTAAGACATCTTGACATCAAATTTTGAAAACAGCTAGGACTATTTCGGAGACCAAAGGCTAGACGATTTGGCGTGAATATTCCTTGATGTGTAATAAAACTAGCTTTCTCGGCCGTTGACGGACATAATGGGACCTGATGAAATCCCGAACGCAGGTCACACAAACTAAAAATCTGAGCATTAGAGTCTGCTAAAGTGTCAAATACTTCATCCAATGTAGGAATTGGAAATGAAATAGGCTCTGTTATTTTATTTAGCTCCCTATAGTCTATAGCAAATCTGTACTCACCGTTGGGTTTCTTAACTAGCACTACAGGTGAATGCCATGGGCTATTTGATTCTCTAATAATACCATTTTGCAACATTTCATTTGTTAATCGCTCTGTCTCAGCACGCATTTTAGGTGTCTGTCTATAGGGTGCTTTACTTACAGGCTTTTCTGTTTTTGTATGAATCACATGACTATGAAATTTTGCTTCTCCTAATTCAGAAGAATCTTTTGCAAAAATGTCCCTATTTCGGCCCAAAAATGTGTAAAGCTTGCTCTTTTGCTCATCGGACAATTCCGAATTATCCAAATTTAAGCCTAAATCTTTTGCAATATTTTCATAATGCAATTCAGAATCATTTTCCAAAGATGTATCCGTTAAATTTACAGAAGGTATGTCATCATGATCCGTGACCTGTGTAATATTTTCTTCATCAATCAAATGTGATGTCGCTATAACAAAATTTTCTTTCAAAAAGACTGGAAAATTTGTTGGATTTAGCACCCTATATGCTCCAGATCCCTCACCTATAGCACTTAAACACTTACCTCCTACTAAGCCTTCCTGGTTAAGACTAGATGAAGGTTCTAAAAGAACAGCACTGTCAACTAATGAGCCTGAATTTGATGATAAAGCAATTTTGACAGGCAGTGTGCATTCAGCCTGTGGTTCTAAGACCACTGAAGACACTGTCCTCACCAAACCTACCCATGTTTTTGTGTTTTGACCCATAGAAATATGACAAACAGTTGGCTCTTCATCTTCACATGCTGTACTTTTTGTACTTTTGCTTGTTTTGAAACTTACAGTGCCTTGCTCTAAGTCAATTTTAGCCTTATTTTGCTTTAAAAAGTCCATGCCTAAAATAAGTGGTTGATGTAATTTTTCAAACAGATGAAAAGTATGTTCTAAGACAACACCATCAATCCTAAATGGCAATGTTACCTGTCCAAGAACCTTGTGGACTTCCCCACATACACCTACAATATGAGCTAATGAGTTTGGCATGATTTCTACATTTTTGAATGATCGCCTGTAAATGTGTTCACTCACGCAACTTATGGTTGCACCGGAATCTATCAGCCCTGAACATGTCTGCTTGCCTATATTTACTTGAATTAAGTTATTTTCTAGAGGTGCTATTAAAGCTACCTTACATGCACTCCGGTCAATGCTCACAGAATTCACGCTGCAAGATTTCTTTGAACAGTGCCAGTTTAGCTTATTCTTGTACTGAGGCATTTTGCTTATATCTAATCTTTTTACACAATAAATATCACAATGAAATAAAATAAATATAGTATGGAAAGTACGGACAGTTTAACTTATCTGTATTCTTGGTTCTTTGAACATCTAGTCGGTCCTCATCTGCGTTGGCTGGTTGACATCAGTTGAATCTTGCTGGCAAGTCGGTCGTCTATCTTGAAGAGTTGAG
Source organism: Rugalucina vietnamica (assembly GCA_964017185.1). Lineage (NCBI taxonomy): Eukaryota > Metazoa > Mollusca > Bivalvia > Lucinida > Lucinidae > Rugalucina > Rugalucina vietnamica. Next base: position 59,885,941 of record OZ024875.1, on the reverse strand, counting down.
AGGTTCTCGTACCCGTTGAATTGTCCACCACATCTGTCACAAGGCGAATAGGTCGTTGCTATGGCTTATTTGTAATGGCCAAATGTCTGTTCGAGGTCACTGTGTGGGTAACAAGTCAACTCGTACCTAAGTCAACTCGTACCTTAGTCAACTCGTACCTACTTTTGGTCAACTCGTACCTTAGTTAAGTCGTACCTTAGTCAACTCGTACCTAGTGTGATATATATAAAAAATATTAATAGTCTGTTAAATACGGACGAATGGGTAAATAGGTACCCAGTCAGCATTGCAATAGGGGACCGCTGACGGCCCGCTAATATTTGCATAGCGGCCCGCTAACTAAATTCTGCAGTGGCCCACCGGTGGATGTGAAAAGTAAAAAATTGTCGGCCCGCTGTTGGAAAAAACGCTATGTTGCCGCGATGCTGCCCCCATTGTACGGACATGCAAAATATTAAGAAATTAGAAGTTTATTAATATTAAAAAATATCATATTATATATGAATTAATTACTTTTCCATGTGTGTATATATATGATAAAAATTTATTTCGAAGATGAAGTGCCATGAGATTGACCGAAACAAGTACTACACTTAGAAAAGTTAAATAATTGATAGTCAGAATCATTCTCTGTTATGATTTATCATTTACATATTTATTTAATAAATGTCAATTCCGGTAGTCCATTCCGGTAATCAGGTCCATTCCGGTCCATTCCGGTAAAGGAACGCACCGCTAGGCCATTGGCTTGGCCCAAGGCAAACTCGGCCACCAACGAACTCGGTCCATACCAACTCAGCGCCTATATCTGTTTATTTATAATTTTTGATTAAAAATGTGCAGTCAGGGGCGGATCCTTTATTTAAGAACAATGCGTAAAATAATGAAAATTCGATGTTATCGATTTTTGTTGTTTCCCTTTAATAAAGTGGCAGCCGTTGACGGGCCGACAGCGGGCCCTCTTGTGTTTTTGTTTGTTACATTTTGTGTTACGTTTGTGAAACACTCAATGATCCAGCACTCATTAAATAATTGAGTTATAGTTATATGAGGAAGCAAGGATTTATCGTTCAAGCATCAGCTTTTTGTAGGGCATTGTCCTATTTCGTGCCCCTGGCGGGCCGTCGTTGGGCCGATATGCCAAGATGTTGCTGACGGACCGCCAGCGGCCCGCTTACTGCTCTAAGAGAATGTGAATTTCTTTCAGAGATCAAATAATTTTCTTTCTTTGCCATTTCTACCTAATGTAGAAATGCATTAATGTCAATTCCTGGCACTGAGATGTATTTTTGTCAGACAATTTGTTATTTTGGGCCCCTGACGGGCCTTCATGGGGCCGATATGCTGCGATGCCCACTTAATGCCGCTGACGGGCCGATATATGCATGCTGGCTGGGTAATAAATAAATAGATAAATAAATAAATAAATAAATAAATAAATGGGTAGATGGACGCCGGGACTGACGGGCAGGCAGACAAACATATAAGTATCATCAATTAATATTTCGTTTGGCACGTGCATGAGTTAATTTAATATTGGGATTATCAAGGTGATATCTACCAATAATATTAATAGCCTTTGAAATACGGACGCACAATCGACGAACGGATAAATAAATTGTGACGGGATAGCCTCCCTTGGAAATATGCAAATTTCAAACTCGAGACTTTGTGAATCGAGTAAGTGTTGGGTATATAGCGCAATAATGTCTGGCAAATAAATAATTAAAAAGAAAAAGATGAAATACCACTTACCTGTATCACAAACACGGTGCTGCCATCTGTCGCACGCATCGCAGGTAACGCCGTGCTGGCGCTTAATTCCCCACAACCTTACCACACGCAATACAAATATCCGACATTTGCACTATCAGAATATTCAAAATGAATGAGACTTAGCAAATTTGGACAACTTATATATGAAGCGATCGGCAACTAAAAGAAAGCTAATGCACAAAAGATAATTACCCTTAAAATTCCACTGTGTCATTAACTCCTGTGACCCTTGAAATCGCCGAATGCCGAAAAAGAGCCAAACAAATTAATTGGGTCTTTGATTAATTTCACACCAAATCTAATCACGCAAACATTAAAGATGTTGATTAACTCGGCGAAAATGAAAAACATCTAATTAAAGACATCTAATTAAAGAAATCTATCTATCTATCTATCTATCTATCTATCTATCTATCTATCTATCTATCCTTCCTTCCTTCCTTCCTAACTCGTACATATCCACATAGGTACAAGTTGACTAAGGTACGACTTAACTAAGGTACGAGTTAACCAAACATAGGTACGAGTTAACCAAAATAGGTACGAGTTGACCAAAACAGGTACGAGTTGACCAAAGATCAGGTACGAGTTGACCAAAAGTAGGTACGAGCTGACTAAGGTACGAGTTAACTTAGGTACGAGTTGACTAGAAAGCACTGTGTGAATGCACTCGCTTGGCAGATTTGGGGAATTAAGCTCAAGCTGTTTGGTAGCACACAGGACCCTGATTTACACTGAAGCTTAACGACCACCGTGTGAACAGTTTAAAATGTCTTGGCTAATAGCCTAAATGTCTAAACGCAGAAATAAAACTTCAAGATAGATTTGTAGTTTTCTAAATTTCGGTAATTATTATTTTCAAAAATGTAAAAACGCGATTGATGCAGATTTATTTACTTGTTCAATGTCCTAAATTGTTCCTAAATCACTTTTTCACAATGTCCTAAATTTGTCCTAAACACAATGCACTTTTTGTCACTTTCTGTTCCTGAAGTCTTACACTATGAATTTTTGAATGTTCCTGTTGTTTTGCGAAAGAGTCCTGAATAAAACACTAAAATTGCTATTGTCCTAAACGCGATGTCACCAGCCTATAACTTTCCAAAACTACTGTTCATCTGTGCCCTTAATTTTAAAATATAAGTTCTGTATTGTTTAATTCTACTGCTGTAACCTTGCTCCTGAATTAATTTCAAATTGTTCTTAAACTTCTTATTATTGTCCTTATTTACTATTATGTATGTACACGTCCTTCTTAGCACATCACATTAAAACTGCAACTTAAGATTTTACAAAGATTTGGAAGTCTTTGCACAAAGCCAATAAATGTCAAATGGTCTATGCAGAGTCTACATTGCAAAATCACATGTTCTCAGTTTCATATCCAGATCAGAAGTGATTTTCAAAGCTAAAAATTTTGTGTTTCCAAAAATTCCCATCTTTTTGATTAACCAATAAATTGTTTCCTTACATTCAACCAATCCCAAAGATTTCTGCAAAACCCAATGAAATTCCTTGTACTAAATTCCTTCTCAAGGTGCCAAACTGTCCCTTAGAGTAAATTCAGCCAAATTGTCAAAAATACAAAATAATCTGCTCTTTCAAATAATCTCCCTTTCCTGAGTTCCAATCAGCAATTTCATTGTCTAAGCATTTTGCTAGAAGCCAATTATGACATGAGTTACCTAAGTTAAGCACCCTATGTTTTGTTTGCTAAGAAGTGCTAAAAGTTTCAAAGTGTTATCCAAGCTCAACCTATCTGCTAAAACAGCTTAATTACTTATATGGTGATAACTTGTCAAACCTTCAAAGCTGTCCCATTTCCTTGTGAACACAATTTTACCAAACTGCCAAAATGCATTTGATGAACAGAAATCTTGAGAAATGTTAAACTCCTAAATTCAAAAATTATGAAAATTTAAAATTAACTTTTTATCTTATTTCTGTTGAAAAATATCCTTTCATACCATCCATCCATTATTTTGTTACACAACACATAAAAATTGAAAAACCTTTCTCACATTTTGTACTTGAATTTATTATTTCTTACTATTCTTACTTACTATGTATTTTTATGCATAAAGCAAATGTACCAAAATTTTCACTGGTGACATATTCCCCCGCGGTCCATTTAGTTTGTCCCCAAACTAAACTGCTTTTTGTACTGTTCATTTCTTTCTTTTTTTTTTTTGTATTTTTCTGATTATTATGACTATATACACATTACACAATTATATAAACACAAGTATGATGAAAATATCTATGTACATGCTCGAGCTAATGCAATGAATTTAAAAGAATTGATATTGAAATAATTTGCAAATTGAAATGCGCGTCTGCATCATAGTTCATATACACTCTTGTTTGAATTTTTATCCTCTGAATTGTCCCTGTATGTTGTCACTGATTTTCCAGGCTGTAGGGTCCATGGCAGTTGTTTGTGGCAGTAGTCTTGTTGTAGTCCTGACTGTTTGTTCTGCAGCTATGATCCCTCAGCTCTGAAACTTGAACAGAAAGATTAGTAATTGCCAAAAATGCAGTCACTTGACTGCTTCATTGTTTTTATTTGAAATATTTGTATATGAATTTTGCTGTCAGAATTTGTTAAGGCAGGGTTGGCTTAACATGCGTCCATACTAAGCTCTAGCACTATAGAACATCTGTGTACATGTATGGTGTATACAGACAAAAATTTTATGCCTTACCAAACTCCAAGATGACCAGAACTTGTCATGAAGAACTGAATGAGTTACTGTATCAACCTTATGCTTCATTCCATAAATGTCTTTAAGAAAAATCTGTTTTCTGTCGGTAAAATTTTAACTTTATATACTGTTTAATGCCTTATATCTGAATTTGCCTATAGCTTTATAATAGTCATCCCTAAGGTCCTCAATTAACATATATCTGCTACCATTAGACAACCCATCAAATGATTGCCATATTGGAGGAAGTTCTGACTTGCGCCATGTCATGAGGAATTCGTAAGATTCATCTTTTCCCATTCTAATTTCATAAACTCTGTTTGTTAAACAGGTTTCAACTGGTTCAAATGGCTGAGGCACACCTTTGTTTTGAATACATTGGATGTCCTGTTCCTTAAGTATTTCTTTATTTCTTACAGCAAGCTTGGTTATGAATTCCATAGCTTCATAATGGATCATACCCACTGACAGACATTCTGGTTCCTGATTAGCCCTTTGCACTATGTAATATGGTTTGTTATTGAAGATCTTAACCCCTACTATTTTTTTGTTTGCATTCATATTTTCTGATTTGATTTCCTTTGATTGTACTGTTGTAGATGCAGACGACACATGACTTTGTTGATTTCCATTGTCCTTATTTTGCGATATCTGTTGTTTTGGGTCATTTTTATCTTGTTTGTCATTTTGCCTTATTGTACCTGTATTTTTCCCTAAATTTTCTGTTTTCTCAAAGAACTTATGTTTACCTTTCAAGGGACGCCTTCTCTTTTTGCCTGACATTGTGCGAGAAGCATGAAACTCCCTTATCAACACCTGAGGAATGGAAGAAGCATATTCCCAGGTGGATCCAGAACCTGGCTGCTTCCATTTTACTCGGTAATAAAGAATACCATTACTTCTGCGGGATGAGAGGAGCTTGTCAATGCTTTCGACGGAAAACATTTTATGACTTACTGCCTCATCTCTTACCTGATCATCCAGTTTTTCACGGTGTGAAACAGATTCATCTGTTTCATGCGACCCACCTGGAAGTGGTTCAGGAGCCCTCGTCGGCTGAGAACCAGACTCTCCTACTTCCCTTGGACCAGTCCGCGACTGTAATGATTGCTTTTGCTGCAACTCATTGTTTTTCCCTAAAGGTTTCTTACCTCTACCTTTGTATGGTTTAGACTTCTCCTGAGTCTCTGTATTTATTCTAACATTTTCATTGTGCACATTTTCTTGATTTGTTTGCTTAACATTTTGTTTACTCTGTAACTGACTTCTCTTTGTATTTCCGTTTGATTTAATTTCATTGCCACTTTGTTTTGTATCTGGCTTCCTCTGAGCCTCTCTGTTTTGTACTCTATTTTCTACATTTTTCTGTACCTGATTTCTGTTTTTACCTGTATTTGCTCCTTTCTGAGCCTGATTTTGTTGTTCTCTATTATTATCTGTACCTGTTCCTTCTTGAGCTCTGTTTTGCTCTAACTGTACCCTATTTTGTTCTAACTGTACCCTATTTTGCTCTAACTGTACCCTATTTTCTACCTGCTGTGGAACCTGATCTGCTATTTCTTCAGCATTTAACTCTTCTTCCATGTTTTCGAAACCTGCAGGAGGATTTGTTGGCCTATCCTCTGGGTCATAATATGGTTTGAGTCGAACCCCATTGATCATTGATTTCACCTCTTTGTTTGTTGCACAGTTTCTTACCTTATAAGTGTGATTCGGACCTAGCATTGTAATATAATATGGACCTGCCCATTTTCTGTGGAGCTTTGGAGCTTTACCTGGAGCTACCTTAGTACAGTACAGCCATACTCTGTCTGCTGGCTGAAATTTGGGCTCTTGTGACCTTTTGTCAAACTGATACTTGTATTTTACTTGAGCAGCTTTAATGTTCTCGGTGGCAATTTTGCGTGTGGTCTCAAGTTGACGCAACACATTATTTAGATGGATTTTATGATCCTGAGCTAAATTGTCTTTAGGAAGGAGAGCTGTGTCAATTGGCAAATGCATTTCTCTGCCAAAAAGGAGGAAAAATGGTGACTCTTGAGATGATTGAGTACACGGGGTCATACGGTGCGCCATCATGACTGAAGGCAAAATTTCGGGCCAGTCATCTTGCTTATCCTTACAATAGATCCTGAAAGCTTGCAGGATAATAGAGTTAGCTCTTTCGACATGACTATTGGATTGTGGGTGGTAACTGGAGCAATAATGCCTTGTAATTTGAAAAAGCTCACACATAGCTGCTGTCAGTTTTGACATGAAGGTTTGGCCGCGGTCCGAGACCAAAGTCCTCGGCGCTCCATAGCGAGTAATGACTTCTCGGTATAGAACAGCCGCTACTTCAGTTGCTTCTTGTGTCCTAAGCGGATGTGCTACCATCCATTTTGAATATGAATCAACGACTACCAGTATGTGTTTATACTTATCCTTTGTAGTAGGCAAGCCACTGAGAATGTCAATGTGCCATCGACTGAAAAGATCAGCCACAGGTAATGGCTGAAGCGGTGGTGGTTTCGCATGCACTGGTCGCTTTACCTGTTGACACAGTTCACATGATTGTACATATTTGCCTATCTGATCATACATTTTCGGCCAATAATATTTCAGTCTTATTGCCGCAAAAGTTCGCTCATGACCTTGGTGTCCTCCACCAGCTAAGGAATCATGGTATGACCTGAGAATGTCATCTCGCATGATCCTTGGTACAGCTAATTGTTTTACCAACCTTTCTTCCCTAGGTACTCCTCTTGATCTGGGTGTGTAGAAGTGATATAATAGACCATTTTGTATTTCGAACTGTGAGGCCTCTGCTACTAGAGTTCTAGCCTGTTTTTCATCCTCAGGCACCTCACCTGTTACCTTATACTTGTAAATGGTTTGAAAGTCTGGACAGTTTCGTTGCAGACGCTGCAGATTCGGACAACTGTTACCCTTTTCTGAGCTCTTTTTAGCAGGCTCTATATCAACAGATTGCACCTTCACATCACTTGGGTCATTTGAATAACAAAAAGTTACCTCATAGCCTACCGTACAAACATCTGGATCTTCTATTTCCTCCTCTGGAAGGGGCGGATACGTCCGTCTAGAGAGACCGTCAGCATTTGCATTATTTCGGCTACTTTTCTGGATAATCTCCATGTTATACCCTTGTAATAAAAGTGCCCATCTACCAAGCCTACCTTGACAATTTTTAATCTGCTGCAGCCACTTTATAGACACATTGTCAGTGTAAACTGTGAACGGCATACTAGCAAGATATGGTCTGAACTGTCTTACTGCTTCTACTAAAGCGAGTCCTTCCTTGTCTGTGATGTGCCATCTTAATTCTTCGTTTCTTAATGCCCTACCTCCGTAAGCAATTGGGTGTTCCTTACCCTCAGAATCTAATTGACTAAGTACAAAACCTATTGATTCATCACTTGCATCTACAGCTAAAATAAATGGTTTGTCAAATTGAGCAAAAGCAAGCACAGGTGCTGTAATTAATGCCTTTTTGAGTGTCAGAAAAGCTTGATTGCATTCTTCAGTCCATTCAAATTTTACATCTTTTCTTAACAGTTTATTAAGAGGCAAAGCTATCTGTGCAAATGATTTAATGTATTTCCTATAGAATTGTGCTAAACCTAGAAAAGCTCTAACATTTTTGACGTTTTTCGGCACTGGATAAGTCTCAATAGCACTGTACTTGCTTGGATCTACCTTAATTCCTTTAGGTGAAAGTATATGACCTAAGTATTTGACTTCTCTAGCAGCAAATTTACACTTGCCTGGATGGATTCGAAGATTTGCTGCGCGCAAATTTTGGAAAACCTGACCTAAATGGTCTAAGTGTTGATCAAAATTTTGGCTAAAAATCAAAATATCGTCTATATAAACCAAAGCGATCTTCCAATTTAAATCTTTAAGACATCTTGACATCAAATTTTGAAAACAGCTAGGACTATTTCGGAGACCAAAGGCTAGACGATTTGGCGTGAATATTCCTTGATGTGTAATAAAACTAGCTTTCTCGGCCGTTGACGGACATAATGGGACCTGATGAAATCCCGAACGCAGGTCACACAAACTAAAAATCTGAGCATTAGAGTCTGCTAAAGTGTCAAATACTTCATCCAAAGTAGGAATTGGAAATGAAATAGGCTCTGTTATTTTATTTAGCTCCCTATAGTCTATAGCAAATCTGTACTCACCGTTGGGTTTCTTAACTAGCACTACAGGTGAATGCCATGGGCTATTTGATTCTCTAATAATACCATTTTGCAACATTTCATTTGTTAATCGCTCTGTCTCAGCACGCATTTTAGGTGTCTGTCTATAGGGTGCTTTACTTACAGGCTTTTCTGTTTTTGTATGAATCACATGACTATGAAATTTTGCTTCTCCTAATTCAGAAGAATCTTTTGCAAAAATGTCCCTATTTCGGCCCAAAAATGTGTAAAGCTTGCTCTTTTGCTCATCGGACAATTCCGAATTATCCAAATTTAAGCCTAAATCTTTTGCAATATTTTCATAATGCAATTCAGAATCATTTTCCAAAGATGTATCCGTTAAATTTACAGAAGGTATGTCATCATGATCCGTGACCTGTGTAATATTTTCTTCATCAATCAAATGTGATGTCGCTATAACAAAATTTTCTTTCAAAAAGACTGGAAAATTTGTTGGATTTAGCACCCTATATGCTCCAGATCCCTCACCTATAGCACTTAAACACTTACCTCCTACTAAGCCTTCCTGGTTAAGACTAGATGAAGGTTCTAAAAGAACAGCACTGTCAACTAATGAGCCTGAATTTGATGATAAAGCAATTTTGACAGGCAGTGTGCATTCAGCCTGTGGTTCTAAGACCACTGAAGACACTGTCCTCACCAAACCTACCCATGTTTTTGTGTTTTGACCCATAGAAATATGACAAACAGTTGGCTCTTCATCTTCACATGCTGTACTTTTTGTACTTTTGCTTGTTTTGAAACTTACAGTGCCTTGCTCTAAGTCAATTTTAGCCTTATTTTGCTTTAAAAAGTCCATGCCTAAAATAAGTGGTTGATGTAATTTTTCAAACAGATGAAAAGTATGTTCTAAGACAACACCATCAATCCTAAATGGCAATGTTACCTGTCCAAGAACCTTGTGGACTTCCCCACATACACCTACAATATGAGCTAATGAGTTTGGCATGATTTCTACATTTTTGAATGATCGCCTGTAAATGTGTTCACTCACGCAACTTATGGTTGCACCGGAATCTATCAGCCCTGAACATGTCTGCTTGCCTATATTTACTTGAATTAAGTTATTTTCTAGAGGTGCTATTAAAGCTACCTTACATGCACTCCGGTCAATGCTCACAGAATTCACGCTGCAAGATTTCTTTGAACAGTGCCAGTTTAGCTTATTCTTGTACTGAGGCATTTTGCTTATATCTAATCTTTTTACACAATAAATATCACAATGAAATAAAATAAATATAGTATGGAAAGTACGGACAGTTTAACTTATCTGTATTCTTGGTTCTTTGAACATCTAGTCGGTCCTCATCTGCGTTGGCTGGTTGACATCAGTTGAATCTTGCTGGCAAGTCGGTCGTCTATCTTGAAGAGTTGAGAGGTTCTCGTACCCGTTGAATTGTCCACCACATCTGTCACAAGGCGAATAGGTCGTTGCTATGGCTTATTTGTAATGGCCAAATGTCTGTTCGAGGTCACTGTGTGGGTAACAAGTCAACTCGTACCTAAGTCAACTCGTACCTTAGTCAACTCGTACCTACTTTTGGTCAACTCGTACCTTAGTTAAGTCGTACCTTAGTCAACTCGTACCTAGTGTGATATATATAAAAAATATTAATAGTCTGTTAAATACGGACGAATGGGTAAATAGGTACCCAGTCAGCATTGCAATAGGGGACCGCTGACGGCCCGCTAATATTTGCATAGCGGCCCGCTAACTAAATTCTGCAGTGGCCCACCGGTGGATGTGAAAAGTAAAAAATTGTCGGCCCGCTGTTGGAAAAAACGCTATGTTGCCGCGATGCTGCCCCCATTGTACGGACATGCAAAATATTAAGAAATTAGAAGTTTATTAATATTAAAAAATATCATATTATATATGAATTAATTACTTTTCCATGTGTGTATATATATGATAAAAATTTATTTCGAAGATGAAGTGCCATGAGATTGACCGAAACAAGTACTACACTTAGAAAAGTTAAATAATTGATAGTCAGAATCATTCTCTGTTATGATTTATCATTTACATATTTATTTAATAAATGTCAATTCCGGTAGTCCATTCCGGTAATCAGGTCCATTCCGGTCCATTCCGGTAAAGGAACGCACCGCTAGGCCATTGGCTTGGCCCAAGGCAAACTCGGCCACCAACGAACTCGGTCCATACCAACTCAGCGCCTATATCTGTTTATTTATAATTTTTGATTAAAAATGTGCAGTCAGGGGCGGATCCTTTATTTAAGAACAATGCGTAAAATAATGAAAATTCGATGTTATCGATTTTTGTTGTTTCCCTTTAATAAAGTGGCAGCCGTTGACGGGCCGACAGCGGGCCCTCTTGTGTTTTTGTTTGTTACATTTTGTGTTACGTTTGTGAAACACTCAATGATCCAGCACTCATTAAATAATTGAGTTATAGTTATATGAGGAAGCAAGGATTTATCGTTCAAGCATCAGCTTTTTGTAGGGCATTGTCCTATTTCGTGCCCCTGGCGGGCCGTCGTTGGGCCGATATGCCAAGATGTTGCTGACGGACCGCCAGCGGCCCGCTTACTGCTCTAAGAGAATGTGAATTTCTTTCAGAGATCAAATAATTTTCTTTCTTTGCCATTTCTACCTAATGTAGAAATGCATTAATGTCAATTCCTGGCACTGAGATGTATTTTTGTCAGACAATTTGTTATTTTGGGCCCCTGACGGGCCTTCATGGGGCCGATATGCTGCGATGCCCACTTAATGCCGCTGACGGGCCGATATATGCATGCTGGCTGGGTAATAAATAAATAGATAAATAAATAAATAAATAAATAAATAAATGGGTAGATGGACGCCGGGACTGACGGGCAGGCAGACAAACATATAAGTATCATCAATTAATATTTCGTTTGGCACGTGCATGAGTTAATTTAATATTGGGATTATCAAGGTGATATCTACCAATAATATTAATAGCCTTTGAAATACGGACGCACAATCGACGAACGGATAAATAAATTGTGACGGGATAGCCTCCCTTGGAAATATGCAAATTTCAAACTCGAGACTTTGTGAATCGAGTAAGTGTTGGGTATATAGCGCAATAATGTCTGGCAAATAAATAATTAAAAAGAAAAAGATGAAATACCACTTACCTGTATCACAAACACGGTGCTGCCATCTGTCGCACGCATCGCAGGTACCCTTACGAAACAG